>OZ023211.1:21619172-21719172 GCA_963995525.1 Escarpia spicata | reverse complement strand
AAGCACGCATCCACAGTATGCATCAAACCACATAAAAATTTAGAAATAATGATTTGAGTAAGGTGTTACGAAGTGTGATTGTGACAAGTGCTCTTGCAGGGTCGTGGCGTATATGTGGCACGATTCAACAGACCAAAGAGGGGCTGGCTTGGTTTCTTTGTTGAGGTGGGTAATTGATATCACATATAAAAATGCCGAGTGTACCAGTCAGTTATGATTGTAACAAGGCACCTTCGCATAAAATGTGCGCATCTCATTCATGATCCGCGAATTGGTCAATGAGTAATGTTAAACCAATAATCCTCTAGGAAATCATGTAAGTTAGATTTATAACGCGGATCAACTAGTTCCGTGACGAACACAAGAGTTACATGGAGTACTGGGTTGATTGCTATGGTGTCACTTTCAAAATTTTGATGGGTCTAGACGACCTGTTCACTCATTAGATGACCAGCTTCGTATTTTTACGATAATGCACAGGCCTGGTTCTTCGCCGCTGTAGGGCAACTATCTAAAAGTCATTACGCTTATGTTGAGCCTCCATTATCATCCACGCAGCAAATCTAACTGGGAATATGCACGGCGGATATATAAACACTGTGCACTAATACTATTGGAAGATACCCTATGCTAGGTAACGTGAATGTATCGTTCATTTAGGCGGTGTATCAGGGTTCACTTCGCAACACTCTGATGTTGACATCGGAGGTGAACATCGTCCCGAACACGTTCCCCTTCCCGCCATGCTACGGGGCACGGTGCTTCCTCACACTCGTGTAGACCTAGATCAGAAGACCTCCCTCGAAGACAACATTTGTATTCGTTGAATGTATAGAATTTGTGGTTTCTTGTCATGTTTTTGACATTATTTACCTCATAGGAAGCTTGGTTTTAATTTTCGAATATTTCAGTCATGTCTCTCTGTCCTGATCAGCTAAATAAATATTGGCTTGCTGCTACCTACTTGTCGTAGAATTATTATGTTGTTAATATACATTACCTGTCAACATATCAGGGGATGGGGTGTAATAAAGATTCACTGTAGTTTTGTAAAGTGTATGTTTTTAACGAGAATGTTGTCTACTTATGTTAAATGTAATTACGGCCTATGTTGAATCTATTGTCGCCCATTTATGATGAAGTTACTTACGTCTTCCTTCTCAAAGTGAAGTTACTTCCAAACTTACGACATATATTGATTATGATACTACAGAAGACATTCTGCATGTAGAAACTTTATGAAACGTTATACTGAAGACATTGTTTTGGTGGCTGACTCTGAACATAATGAAAATTATCTAACAAAGCAACTTAATATAATCTGCTTCAATCGAACAAGGCATAGTAACTAGCATTGCTGGAAAAGGTTTAGAGGGTGTTGAGTCGCTCAGATACTTAGGAGCACTGACGAAGCCAAAGAAAGGTGTGCCGCTGATATCAATTCAGGACTAGCTGCACGCACACACACACACACACACACACACACACACACACACACACACACACACACACACACACACACACACACCCACACACACACACACACACACACATACACACACACACACACACACACACACACACACACACACACACGCACACACGCACACATTCGACGTCACCTGTTTACATAAATATTATGATATATGCTGGAATGTAATAAAAGTCGACAAGGCGACACTAGAAACTGTACTCAAAAGTAAGAGTCGTCGAGGAGATGATGACGCTATGTTTGTTTGCCGCTAGCATTATATTGATTTATGTAATTGTATATTTACACAGTGTGTATCGTGCACTGTTGGTGACGGTGTTGAAGTACGCAAAACACCGAATATGTCAACAATCTGACGTGCAGACCATTCGTAGTCAGTATGTAGTCTGCGTACTGACGGACGGACGGAATTTGCTCTACGGTTCAACGGTACAAGACGTCATTAAAGATGGCGGCCGTACACGATCAGTTCATTTCTGTTGCGCTGTTATTCGTTCTGTTGTTCAATGTAGATCCTGTAAATTCAACTTGCGGTGACAAGGTAGGTTGGTGTATCCACCAGTGAGAATATATGTCAGTATATATCTGACATAGAATCAGAGACCTACGATACGCAGACGATACCGCACTCTTGTCCACTACAACAATCGGCCTAACAAACCTAATCATGTCTATAAAAGAACACAGTGAGAAAAAGGGCTTGTCACTTAATGTAAAGGAAACAAAGATCATGGACACTGACAAATGCATTGAAAAAACAAAAATTGCAATCAACGAGGAGGAAGTTGAAAATGTGAACCAGTACGAATACCTTGGAGCAAGACTACAAGGAGACAGCAAGACGTCATCAGCGATCAGAAGAAGAATAGCCATAGCAAAGCAGAAACTAAATAATCTGAACAAATGTATGGAAAGGACAAAACATACCAACAAAGATAAGAATTTTTTTTAAACTTGCGTTTTCCCAGCAGCTCTACACGGGAGCGAGACGTGGACACTGAACAAAGAAGACATGAGAAGAATACAAGCGTTTGAGATTAAATGTTACAGAAAAGTCCTAAGAGTGCCATGAATAACAAGAACAACAAATGCAGAGATCCTTAAAAAATTAGACATAAAGAACTGCCAACTAGTGAATAGAATAAAAGGACTAAAACTGAGTTATTTTGGCCATATCAAAAGACATAATTCCTTAGAGAAAACAGTTATAGAAGGCAAAGTGGATGGAAAGAGATGAAGAGGAAAAACCAAGGAGAAGATGGGAGCAGGACATCAGCGACTGGTTGGAAGACGACATCGTGAGAGCAGGGAGACGAACGGCAGACAGAGCAGCGTATCGTGGGATCATCCGGGCAGCTACGTCTCGCAGAGATATACTGAACTGAAGAAGAAGAAGATATATCTGGATGGTGTTTCTGGATGAAATATCAGTACTTGGAAGAATTACAATGCTACTTGTAATAGAGCGTTTTGTGGGCAGAATCTACATCGCATCTTGTTTTACGTTAACATATACTGCTGTATTTAAAACTTAATGGATATATTATAATGTCACACGAATTTGCAGTATATCAGTATAACAACTGACAACGACTTAGTGTGAACGGTATATTTTGTAAGATATCAGTCGAATAATAACGAATAACAATACTTCCGGTTAAGTCACACACGTGGAATACACACCTATAGAGGCTGCGTTATGTAGTAAAATGTTGCATTGTAGTATTTGGTTAGTAACATGACATACCACACACACACAAACACACACAAACACACACACTCACACACATAAACACACACAACCACGCACACACACGTGTGTGTGTGTGTGTGTGTGTGTGTGTGTGTGTGTGTGTGTGTGTGTGTGTGGGTGTGTGTGTACTTGTATTTATACTACATACATACAAATAAATACATATACACGCACACACACACGCACACATGCACACGCACCCCCACGTGCACACACATACACACACACACACGCACGCACGCATAGACACACACATACGCATGCTCGCATGCAAGCACACACACACACTTGGACCATGCGTTTTATATTAAGAATAAGGAATAAATTGATGCGCAATAAACAAGATAAATCATAATAAACCCATCGTTGTTTGAGAGAATGGTTGACTGTCGCAGTAAACTACATATTTGTTATTTACTTGACTGTATGGCAATAGGTCAAATGAAAGTGGGCCCGCATGGAAACATCTTGTAAATTGCTGTCTTGTATACAGAGATTATCACAAAACGAATAAATATACTTCCATAATGTATTGAATAGGACAACACGCTGACACTGGAAGAGTACGTGAACAGACCCGATCCGACCTACACGTACTACGAGTTGAATCGTACCGAGGACCATTACCATACAGCGTACTACCTGAACATGACGTCACAGAAGTGGATGGATGGTGAGAAATACCACATCTCAGTCTCCCTTAACATATCAACCCCAGAGTTGAAAGTGAATCTACAATATGATGACGTTAGACAAACGTTCACATCTTCACCTCGTATGTTTTAAGGCTTTCATGCAGGCACACTGCCCGTGTGAAATCCGGCTCTGCGCCTATGATAGTTGCATTAGCTATGCCCGTACATGCCATGTTCTGCACTGCCCGTTATATTAGAACCTTCTAAGAATATTGATTAAACATATCCGAAAAGACTGACGTGCATGTTATGCAGTTGTTAATTAACCGTGTAAGTAGTGTAGTTGACATATGCTATCGGACACTTCATATGTATTGATTTTGTGGTAGGTGCAACGATAGCATCACCATCAGTGGCATTATCATAATCATTGTGGAGGTAGTAATTATGGTAGTGGTGACGATAGCCGTAGCAGTAATAGTAGTTATATATGTACATATTTTAATAAGACATTTTTATGTGCAAATATCACACTTACAAAGCACCCTTACCTTAAAACAGCTTTGATAATAACGAATACACACCGTCACCTGGTTGAATTACTATCTACAATAGTATATGTCAGACAGTTAATGTGTTCAGCTGTTCGGTGTTGTCTGTGGATGTATTCTCTAACCCATGTTTGTTGCTGCTCTGCTACAGGCGCGTTCAGTGACAGTTCGATCTGGTGGCATGATGTGGTAATTTCTGTGCCACGTACGATCATTGTGTCCGATGTGGCCTTACTCTTCATTGGAGGTGGATCAAACACGCGTGACAGGTAGATCAGTTCCTCTTGTCGTCTGTGTGCCTTGGCAGAATAGTCAGTACTGTTTGGAGGTATGTATATGTAGTGTCATGTCGCAAATGAATAGTTTTGAGAATTAACATATTCTTATAAGTGAGTAAATACTAATCAATTTCCGAAGTGTGTTATTTGAATTTGTATTGAACGAATCAGCAGAAACACAGTTTATTGACGAATTACACATTGTTTTCTTTAAAACTTGACGAAAAAGTGACAAATTTTCTTTCTAGAACAACATAAACCATAATCAGACAATGTGGTGACGAGATGCACGTGGGTCGGTGGATGAGTCAGCTTAAAACATATTCCCTCAATCCCAAGCCCCTGGCCAGAATCAGTAGGCCGTCATGGTGGAAGACATCGAGGAAGATCTGATTCTCATACTCGAGGGCATCGTTGCTACAAGGACACACAGACACACTGACAGACACAGCGTGTGTCAGCGAGGGAACTTCTCTGGATTCAACGCTCATTACATGTGACTTACATTTACAAGTTAATGAGTTACTTTAGGCCACTGACATTTGTTGGGTTCATAGAAACCCCCAAGGTATCCTCTCGGGTATCAACAACGCAGGCACAGTATTAACATTAGCAAGGAACGACCTGAAATGCGAATGATTCTACAGTTCATTAACTATCTCTCTGGTGCAGTTATATAACTTATAGTGGAAAATGTTATGAGTGTGTTTTGTGATAATCAGTTCGGCAAACCTTAATCCGTATTGCTATCACAGTGCCCTTTCAATTACACTGACAACCTACACAACCATGCATCATTCGGGTTATATCGT
The DNA here is from genome assembly GCA_963995525.1 of Escarpia spicata. Lineage (NCBI taxonomy): Eukaryota > Metazoa > Annelida > Polychaeta > Sabellida > Siboglinidae > Escarpia > Escarpia spicata. Next base: position 21,713,651 of record OZ023211.1, on the reverse strand, counting down.
CTTGTGTTTTATGTATGGTCTTTGTAGTATCCCGACTCCAGAACATGATATCTTCTCAGCATTGCTCCAACGTTTGAGTATAAGTATGGGTGTCGTGGTTGGCTTCATCAAACAAATACCAAACGAGCCTATTGTCTTCAAGGTACGTTGAAGGTATCGCAGTTCAAACTGCTAGTTACGCGAATATAACAGACAACAGTTATCGCCTAATCTGCTCAAAATATGACCTCCTGCGCGTATGTTTTCAGTTCATAACAAACAAAAGAGCATGGTCGTTTGTGCAAACATTTGGATCACTCTTTGAATGTAGTGGCACAACAACTTGCGATGCTGGATGAACTAAATTATTACACAACTAAATGAACGGACAACCCTTATTGTGTACTACTTTCTGGAAACAAATTCCTACTGTTGTTGCGAATTTAAAAAGACGTATGCACTGAGCATGGCATTGGAGTTTCTGTTTTAAAATAAAGGCAGATCCAACTAAGAAAGGCAGGATTGAAGGCGAACTGTGTGGTTATTTGTGGCGTGTATTCATCGAGAACGAAGACGCTTCACCAGAGATCTTACCTCGCTATCCCATGACAAAGGTGAGATGCCAGCTTTAGTTTTCTTCTTCAGTTCAGCATATCTCTGCGAGACGTAGCTGCCCGGATGATCCCACGATACGCTGCTCTGTCTGCCGTTCGTCTCCCTGCTCTCACGATGTCGTCTTCCAACCAGTCGCTGATGTCCTGCTCCCATCTTCTCCTTGGTCTTCCCCTTCCTTTCGTTCGTTCCCTCCACTTTGCCTTCTAGGATTGTTTTCTGTAAGGAATTATGTCTTTTGATGTGGCCAAAATAAGTTTTAGTCCTTTTATTCTAGTTGGCAGTTCTTTATGTTTATTTTTTTAAGGATCTCAGCATTGGTTGTTCTTGTTATCCAGCTTTAGTTTAGTCGATCAAATACGTAAAACAGCGCTAATTTGTTCCGTTGTATACAGTCTTCATAACTAGTGTAACCGGCCATGTAGTGCTGGTTGGATAAATTATATCATACCTCAAAGCGATTTAGTCACTTAGTATATCAATTGTAGACAGACACTGTTCTTTCGAGATGTTTAACAAGATTTAACAAGATTTAACAAGATTTAACAAGATTTAACAAGATTGCCATTCAGAGAATTAACTCTAGATGGCAGGTGGACAAGGAAGCCCTTTGGCTTATCGAGAGTCCAACCCTTTTATTTACATATATCCAGCCCTTCTGAGGTATGTGTCGATGTTATTTTTAAACATATTCACACTACTAGCACCCACACAATCATCAGATAATCTGTTCCATTCATTCACAGTCCTTTGTGAAAATTAGAACTTTCTTACGTCTAATCTACACTGCTCCTTTACTAATGTGACTTCATGTCCTCTAGTCTTTCTATCTTTCTTAACTGAAAAAAACATATTTCTATCAACATTTTCATAACCAATATTTTAAACACTTCTATCTGATCTCCTCTCAATCTCCTGGTCTCTAGTTTTGTTAAACCACATTCTTTTAGGCGTTTTTCATGACTAAGATCCCTCAGTTTTGGTATCATTTTTTTCGCTCTCCTCTGTACTCTTTCTAGCATATCTATGTCCTTCTTGTGGTATGGCCTCCACGCTTGTATACAATATTCTAAATGAGGCCTAACTATTGTTTTGTACAGCGGTATTATTAGTTCTTTTTCTTTATATGCTATATTTCGCCTAATCAATCCAAGGATTTGATTTCCTTTTGAAGCTGCAATTCCACACTGCTCTGAAACCTTCATGTCAGCACTAATTGTCAGCCCTAAGTCTTTTTCTTTCACAGTAGTACTTAGTACAGTTCCCCCATTGTATATTCTACATATTCGTTCCCATGTCCTGTGTGAAGGCATTTACATTTCCCAAAATTGAACAACATTTGCCACTTTTCAGACCATTTGATCAACCTGTCAAGATCATCTTGTAAATGCTGTCTATCTCTATCACTTTTAATCCTTCTAAACACTTTTGTATCATCTGCAAATTTCAACACCTTGCTAGCTATATCATCGTCCAAATCGTTTATATATATTAAGAATAACATAGGTCCCAGTACCTATGAAACCCCACTCAAAACTGATTTCCAGTTTGAAGCCTCCCCATCAACAACTACCCGTTGTCTTCTGTCAATCAGCCATTTTTCTATCCAGTTAATTATACCATTTCCTATGCCATCGGCCTTTAGTTTAAGCAGTAATCTTTGATGTGGCACTTTGTCGAAAGCTTTTTGAAAATCTAAGTAGATGATATCTACTGGTGATCCATCATCTACCCACTTAGTGATATCTTCCAAAAAACATAACATATTTGTTAAGCATGACCTCGCTTTTAGAAACCCATGTTGAGATGGGTTTATTAAGTTATGTTTAACAAGAAAATCCACCATGTGATCTTTAATTAGTCTTTCTAATAATTTACAAATCACCGATGTTAAACTAACTGGTCTATAATTATTTGACTTGTTTCTCGAACCTTTTTTTAAATAACGGTATAACGTTTGCTTCTTTCCATTCTAAAGGAATCACTCCCTCTTCTAATGACAAGTTGAAAACTGTTGCAAGCGGTATGCTAATTTGTTCTACAATGTTGGTGTTCAATGGTTGACACAAGGAGATACCTCGTGGGTAATTACTATGCTTAATTATTATGCTTTTGCGAGTCCGCTGTAGCCTGTTTAATATATTGGTCACGGGGTATATATCTTAATACTGCGTCCTGTAACAATGTTATCAATATTTATTTTATTTTTTGGTTTACTCCACTGGCCTACTCCATTGCACTGCCGATACTCGAAATGTTTAGTATCAATGAAAACTGCAAGGTTCATTATATACACGTGTCATATAAAAACACAGAAACACAGGCGGACAAACATTCGCGTATATGCTCGTTGTATAAAATGTTTCTACGTAGTTTACTACAAACACTTGTAGATATGTAAATCCACGAACAGTACTCTGTGTTAAGGCCGTAGTCCGCGCCATGGACACGCTGACAAACTTCACACGCCGGGTGGCGCCCACAACGAACATCACCAAGTTCGTGGTTGCAGGAGCTTCAAAGGTGAGTTAGGTTCACTAGCAATTAGTTATTACATTGGACATATGGTACATTATACGTGTATACGTAAGCAATTGTCAATTCACTTATTGTGGTGGCGGTGGTAGTGGTGGCGAACTTGTCATGTCGTTGTTTTGTTCGTCTAGCGCGGCTGGACAACTTGGACAACGACGGCTATTGACAAGCGAGTCATTGCACAGATGCCGATAGTGATGACCCTTCTAAAGTTCCATGAGGTATTACGTTTGACCGGGCTACATTGTATCGATGTGAATTAATTCAGTCTATTAAACATTACTATTTGACGAAAATATTCACTCACACTCACGCTTGCATCTGCATTTTGCACTACATATCTGTACACGTCTTCCATTAACCGCGTGATATCGTATCAGTCCATAGACAAACATCCAAACAAGCACATCTCTACATATATCTATATCACCTATTGACATTTGAATGTATATCTAACTTTTTATATTGGCATTTCCGGCGTTCAGTGCATCTCGTACGGAACACATCAATACAAATTCGTCAAATGCAAAAGCACCGATGGAAATAAGCGAGTAACCTATCGCACGCCTAGTGGACAATTTGGAAACAAATGTGCAAAATGCTGAAGTTGTTCATGTTTGTGAGCATCATAGTAATAACGCAGTTCGTACAAGTTAAGTCACCTTATTCCATGCATTCACAGATCATGCAGCGTGAACAGCGTTCTCTCGGCGGATGGACTTACGCCATGTCAGACTACTACTACCAAAACATCACTCGGTACCTGGATCATCCCAGACTCGCCGAGATCATGGATCTGGTGGATCCATACAGTGAGATATCGCATGTATTATTATGTCAGCACTGGAATTTGTAGTTGATTTTACTGAATAGCTGTACCACACACAAACTATTAGCTGTACCACACACAAACTATTACACAACATGACTTACTGTGCAATGCTGGTCGTTGTGTCTTGCACCATATCGCACAAGATATACCTATCACGTTTAGTGCAGTAAACATATCGCATGCCAGTGCAATCTAGATAGGATTATTAGTTTTACACTTTTGCATCAAACATACAATTATTCTCGTGCATGCGTTCACGCCGCACGGGCATGTTTGTTTCTGTGCGATCCTGTTCATTTATACCGTGCCGTGCGTGTATAATTATGTACGTACGTTCATGTCAAACAGTGTTACTATAAACGCCAATGTGGTAATGTTAGGTGCGAGTCGTCTGATGTCTTGTTGTAGACTTCCTCGACAAGTACGATCTGCCGACGATGGTAGTGGATGGGACGGGCGACCAGTTCTTTTTGCTTGACAATTCAAATGTCTTTTTTAGCAAGCTGCCGGGTCCCAAATATATGTTGTAAGTAGTTTTCACACGCACAAACTACATTGCAACACGCTAGCGCACACGCCACGAATTCACTCGATCGTATGCACAGTGAATAAACCGGCTCAGTTAGAATGTTGTTGAACATAATGATTTTACACCATTTACGTCTCTCAGTCAGGGGCGTTCGACAACGTCGTCAGCATCAGAGCTGAAGCAGTCTTCGTGATAATGACAGCGTTCGGATTGGTTGGTATCAGTAAATAACGCGTGCAAATTTATCCCGACTTCGAGCTTTAAAGCGACTATGTATCATTAGTTATTATATTACATAATGTTGTAATTCTTTGACAATGCCTACAGAATGATGCCGAACCACGACCACTTCCTCAATCCCATCGGCGACGTGATGACTGCTATCGCTAGTTTCACGGTCGGTGTCGTTCACGTAAGTAGACGGGTAGAGTTCTCACGTGTCGTCTCCCAGCAGTATTGCACTACGCATTATAACATTTCACACACACGCACGCACGCACGCACGCACGCACGCACGCACGAATATTTGTGAAATATACGGATATTAGTACAATACTGAGTCCGGTATTGTTGTTGACTGTTTTTGTTTTTGATGGTAGTCTTGGTTTTAAAAGTCACAGACTGACGCTGACTGATCATGTTTTACCTTGCAGGGTTATCACTTCCCCCGTGTTTCTTGGCGCCTGGTTGAGGTAGGCATCCACGTTGTGAGCATGGACTAGAATTTAGCTCTTAAAAACAAAATGTTCTTAGAAAAATAGAGACGTCGTTTATACCATCCATTTTCTTCTGCAATAATTTATAAACTATGTATCAAAGAGACAATCAATTTCATACCGTGATAATCGTTATATTTCTACCATCATCACTCTACAACCACCACCAACATAACAGCAACATCTACTGTAGTAATTAGAAAGATCACCTCCAATAAGCACAAAGAATAACGATAATGTGTTAAAACCAGCTACATCGACGTCTCACCAATGAGCAAGATACAACAGGGCACAATGAAAGACTTAGTTGATACACATAATATATTTGCTTGTTTGCTCAGACGGAGACGGGCGGCCAGATCGTGTTCAACAGCTCTGACGTGAAACCCAAGTTCGTGAGTTCTTGGTACGCCGTCACAGACACGGCTCTCAGGTATAACGAGGTTTAAACGTAGCTGATCTTCTTCTTCCTCCGTTATCCCTTTCCTTGTGGGATCCCACCACTCTTCCGTTCTGCTCCTTTACTTCTCCACCGATCCCGATCTTCTGCAATGCTAACATGTTCGCGGTTGTTCATTTCTGCCACTTCAAGGTCTTTCTAGACAGTGTCTTCAGTTTAGTCTACCTCTCCTCCTTCTTGCACACTGTCCTGTGCTCCATGAGCTCTTTGTCTATCTGTCCTCAATCATTATCTTTATGTGCTCCCTTCTCATTTCTAGTTTATTTTTTTAATATTCACCCAAGCGTAACTGAGCGCAAAAAAAAATTATGGCGCATATTCCTAGTTCTCTGTGGTCTTGCAGACGAGACTTCAGATCGTATTACGGTGTGAAAGCAAACAAGAGTCACGTGGTTTGGTTTGAAAACGCCATCACCGACAAAGTGAGTTTAATTTGGAAGTTAAAGAGCAAACATATTTGAAGGTTGCGAAGAAAGAAATACCAGACGCTATTTTTATTTGAACATTAAACATCCGTGCCATTGATGTGTGTGTTTCCTCTACTATTATATTATTATATTATACTGAAGATTGTCACGTTGTACTTGTAACAGTTATTGGAATGCATCACCAAAACATACACATGGACCGCAATAATACGTAAGAATTTATTTAGAAATAAATCTCAATAACATCAATATCATGTTACGATTTGTCACAACTTGTCATTGACAATCATTTGTACAAAATGTCTTCCCCACTTTGGAATTAACTCCCAGACACAATATTCTTCCATAGTACTGGGGAACCGTTTTTCTAAGAAACTTAACGCATGCGGAAAGTCTACCATTAAATGTAATTCGTTGATAAATATAAAGGAGTTTTCTAAAATGAAAAAAATCTGTCGCCACATCACCAAAAGACACTACATCCGCGACACACCGACAAACGTGTTCGGTCGGTGTTTCCTGGTGTTGACAATTGTGTGTATACAAATTCACTGTTAAGGAGCAAAATGGACATTTTAAGAGCAATATCGGGCTTACGAGCTCATATGAATGTCATGGAAACGGTCGGTTCCATTGTCTCAACCTTCACCCTCAGGGATAGCTATTAGACGTCGACATTCAAAAAGAATAGCATACATTCAAATTGTAGTGATGTACCGCATGTTGCAGTGTATTGCAATTTATTTATCACAAACAAACATTTTATTGCAGAGTGGTGACATTTACACTGCTGAATACGAGAGACCAGACAAAGGATGGCTGGGCTTTCTAATAATGGTAAGACATGTAACGAAGTACCAAGATGCATTCCTTTCCCCATAGTTGTTTTGTCGTGTTCGTTCGTTACACAACACATTTTTAACATTCTGGTTTTATATAAAGATAAAGCATGTTTTACTAGTAACTTCGAGTTAGATTCACATTACTGCCGATAAAATGATACATTGAAACTAATCTGTGCTAAAGCAATAGCTAATCACATTATTATACGTACGTTATATTGCACGCAGCAATATTAATTAGGAAATGCTTTGTGTTCAATCGCTAAGACTTGTGTCCAGTGATGTTCAGTGGAGATACTCCAAGGTTTACTATGTAACTGCCCTTATATTTCTAGGCCAAGTACGAAGGTCCTCTAGGTCATCCTTTGACCTTGACTTCAGAGGTAAATATCATCCCGAACACGTTGCCCTACCCCCGTTGTCAAGGAGAGGGATGTTACGAGACTCTGGTGTAAAACCGGAGTGGGCGACAACGTCAAAGACAATATAGCTCTTACTGTTTTCACGTGCAAGAACAATATTATTTTAACATGTTATACCCCTTCTATCCCTGCCTCGGAGTAACTCCTTCGTTGGTTTCCATCCGTCTCGTTGCTGTCATCTCCCCCGTCACCTTCACTCCCACCTTAACTCCTGTTTTCTTCTCCCCTGCTGCCACTTTCCAACCTTTCACCTTCTTCTTTTCCTCTGGTCACCTTCTTCTTTTACCCTTTTTCTTCTGTCTCCTTCCGTCCTATCAATGCTGTCTTCCCCCATTCAACAGTCTCCTTGGCTTCTCTCTCCTTACCACCAGCCTTCTTGTCTCTGTTCTCATTTATCTCTCTAGTCTCACCATCTGGGTGGACCTTGTCCAAGTCACCCTTTCCTGTCATCATCACAATCAACTTCTTCAGCTCGTCTACTTCCGCCAGTAAACACACCAGCCTATTACAACATCGACACTCAAAGTGAAAACCTTCCGTCTGTACCTCCTTCCATGAATTCTCACACCCCGACTTTGCAAAATCTACACAATTATCGCATTTTGAACATGTCAGGTGTCGATTAGCCTTCATGTGTCGTTTGCACGGTGCCATGAGTTTATGTAGTTTTACAGTTTATCCAAGGTAGAAATTAAGATATTAAAACTTAGATAGTCTTTAGAAAGACTGTTTCCTGTGTACTACAGCACATTTTATGTTACAGCAGATTTTAATTACACAGCTGATTTTCAATCCTATCACAAACGCTAACGTTACCGGTAGTGACCTTATTGAAATACAATCAATTATTTTACGGTAGACTGAAATTTCTGCACCAGTGTCAACAATGATCCGAGCCCAATGTTGTTTAATTTTAATAACGATGCTACCTAATCTATCTAGCATCTACTTGCTCAGATATTATCTTATGCAAGTAGTTTTATGTTTGTTATTTATGTCCTATATAGGCCTATTCTACCACATAACCAGGTTTGTTAAATCTTGTTTACAAATTTATCGAAGCCTAAGTTACCCTATTATCACTCACTAGACTAAAGTGTTCTAAAATACTTTATCTGACTAACTTTGAGCACAACTGTTACTTAATATATGTCTACTGCTACTTTATGAATAATATTAAGGCAATAATAATACTTATCGATCAATAATTCCGCTCGCTTTTAAATTTTTTTTCACCACCAGTTCCCACGATCTAGACCCGCCAATGTTCCCGCCAAAATTATGTTTCCCCTTGTGCCACAAGTGCCACGCTACCTTGAATCACAAACTAATATATGTATATTCATATAAGACACAGCGTATGCACTGCCTACACTGCATGCTCGGCGTCTCTCACACGCCTGACCGGGAAGCAACTCCGGCCGCCGGAAGGAAGATCCAGTGGGTTACAGAAACCACCACTCTGTGAGTCCACGATAGGTTACATATTTACCCCTTGTGTGGGATCTTTTATTTTCCCTGGCTTAGACACGAGGTAGAGGGACCAGCAGCTTTTAGTGTCTCTTCAGAAAGATACAGGCAACGCGTGGCTCCTGCTGAACCTCGTACATGCAGTACCATCTCAAGCCATGCTTGAATGGCGACTTGTGCTGGCTGCCGTGACTGGCCGTGTTCCTATGACATGCTTCGTGCGAGTCATGTTAGTGACGACATTTACAGGACACTCTCCGACACACGTGTCGGCAATGTTCCCTCGAGACGAATCGTTCCCGCTTGTGTGAACGGTGGTCATGACAGTTTCGGGGCGATGATGACCGCTTTCTTCCGCGGTTACGTGACTGCGGCCGCGCATGGAATCGGTGACTGTCTTTCTTTGATCTGTCGGGAGGACAATTTTCGGGACTTCTTGATAGACATCGCTAGTCACCGTGGTGTGGGTCACTCCTCGTCTGTTGCTGACGATCTTTCTCTCTCCGGCCATTGTCATTCTGTCGTGACACGTGCCTGTCGCTGTGTCTCCCATCACCATGACTGGACATACTCTAGTAGGCAACAGGTGGCACGTGCCCTCGCCGATGTCATCGCTTGCATCTGTAATGTCTTCTCTCACCTACGTTTGGTCGACAGTTTGCTCGTACCCGTCTGCTGTTGCTTCGTCCCAGGGAGGGAGAGGCTGCGCCCAACATCCGTCTGTGATAGGGTCACGGCAACGTCTCGGGGGGGGGGGGGGGTACCTATTCACCGCTCGTGGGCTACAGGGGCTAGGCACCCACCTCTTAATAATCCTCTGCAATAGTAGGTTGTCCCTCTGTGCAGTCCCCAAGAACACGCTCTTCCGTACCATTTTAGCCGGTCTGTGGGGGGTTGATGGTGTGTCGGGCTCAATAGATTCACCATGGGATGTAGGGCCAAATTGCGCAAATACATTTAGCACAACTAGTAAACTATCTTCTCGTTAAAAAAAACTCCAAATCCAGTGTACCATTATCACACACCATCCCGCTGGTACTCCAGGCAGGTAGTGTATATATCAGCCACATAACAATACAACACCTCGCCCACTCAACGTGAAGTAGGTATCAGCATGTATATTGCTGGGATGGTCACAGCCAAGTTTTATATAGCTGATCAGAAAGAGAAAGATGACTGGAATATTCGAAAATTAAAACCAAGCTTCTTACGAGGTAATTAATGTCAAGAAACATGACAAGAAACCGTAATTTATGTACATTAAACGAACAATAATGTTGCCTTCGAGAGAGGTCTCCTGTTCTCGGTCTACACGAGCGTGAGGAAGCATCCTTCCCCGTAGCACGGCGGGAAAGGGAACGTGTTTGGGACGATGTTCACCTCCGATGTCAACGCCAGTCTGTTGCCAAGTGGATCACGGTACACCGCCTGCTAACATAAGACGACTCGTTTGCATTAATTTACACACGACAGTGTAACATTGGTAGTCTGACGAAATGAAACGTGGATTTGTACTTTATTCCTACTGCTGTGTTAACCGTTGACTGCAGTACCTTTTGTCTACCTACGGGAACTTAGGCGTGGGCAGGTGAGTATTCCCGATCCAGAAGTAACTGTAGTTACATTTGAGATACTTAGGTAGACCTAATATGGATGGTGACCTACGCTATCGTAGAATTACAAAAACATCGCCTGTTGGATTCAGTTGCGAATGAGACATATAACAGTGCTGAACTGGACACATTAGCTGTCAATAAATATGCTGGACGTGATATACCAGCAGTCAACACAATACGCTCCAAAACAGCAGCGCGAGTGGTTCCTGCTCGTCATCGGTTATTCAACAAGACTTAGTCATTCAGAACAAAACACCCTGACAGCAAGGTGACAAGCCTTTAATATGATACACACATTTTATTAATATGTAACCCGCTCCTTTGAGATATTCCCAATGTCGTTGTCAAACATACAGAATAGTATAGCACTAGATAGCTGATATCAGCCTACCTCAACAAGAAACCCACGCGTTAGTGTATCGAACTCAGCAACATAAATGCCATCGCCCTGGAAGATGTCATGCCTTAGTTACACTCCAAAATACCAACAGTAAAACAACAATAGCTATACGCCTCAATCAATAACCATTACCACGTCAGTAAGCAATAGTGCCAGTTTGTCTTGGCATATTAAGTCAAACTGGACATCCAATCTCGACATCGAATATTCCACATTATTCACTATGCATTTGACATAATAAATACAATCAGCCTACCCACCAGTGACCAATTGCCTAGTGACAAGGTTCGTCAAGCCTTCAAAAATGACTGCTGAACACCTGGAGCGTTTGAACATTCCTTCGCATATGTTGTTGTAATTCTACCCCCCCCCCCAAAAGTTATGACAAAGCACCAGGTAAAGTTGCCCAGGAAAATTAACGCAGGCTACCTTTGTCCCGAGCCGCAGCAGCCAACCTGTTCAATGGTTCCAGGAGCGCGTTTCACTACCACACTTGTGAGGTCATAAGCCCGATTTTTTTCTTTAAATCGATTTTCGCTTTTTATATATACATATTATGTGCACGTCTTCAACTGGGCAATAAAACGGTATAACGTCACCATGCTTCAAGAAAACACCCAAAGATGTTTCCTGATAAAGCTCAGAGCATACAAAAGGACATAGTCTGTTCCTAGGTTTTATGTATTGAATAATGTAATGTTCTTAATACTATACTAAGTATGTTGACGGTATACTGCCCCCCAAATTGTGTTTAGTAAGCCCGAAACAATGGTCGCAATTTGAAGAAACGTCCAGTGGTGCATGTTCAAATAGTAAACAAATCATTCAGTTTCAAAACAATCTTTACTGGTAATACGGCCCAGCCGGACTGAGTTAACTGCAATACCCTTTGTTGTTGAACAATACTCACTTTTCCAGTCAACACAGCAGACTTCCAGTTAGACACCACTACGCCCGCTCAGCGCTTCCGGGTGGACGAACAGACTACGTCCCTTAGCGCTTCCGGGTAGACGAACATACTAAGTCCCATAAATAATGTTGTTTTGTTTGTGCTGACTATAAACACAGTTATTGTGTGAAAGAGAGTTTTTTATTTTTTAAATGATTAGAAAGGATTGGTGGAAATCGTAAATTACGTAACTCTTTTCAATTGTCCGAAACACTGAGAAGATAGAGACAACAAATAATTCCTACTATTTAAAATTATCGCGTTCATAGCTTCTTTATAGATACGACCACTGGTCTTATTAGGTCGTATTATGTTGTGTATATTTGTGTAAATTACGCTGAAACCGAAAAACAAGTTGTTATTTATAATATTATGTTGATATTTATATGTTTTTTGTATCTATTTTAGTAATGTACACGTTGCACAACTGTTTGCCGATCTTATAAACAGTGTCACCTACTCGCTGACGAAATCTTTACTCCACTCCACGAAGCTCAGTCTGGCTTGCAATCCGAAGGTCGCGCGGAAATCACGTCTGCAACAATACGGTTTCAATTGTGATTACATTATACTTGTATTTGAATTACACTATACTGTACAAATGTAATTACCTATGTTGACTCGAGACCTAGATATGATATAGGACTGTAACTTTTCTTAGTTATGTTTGTTAATGGTGTTCATTAGACGCCATTAGCAAACACATTTAACGCGTACGCCAACGCTATCCCTGAACACGAACGCGAAGTTATTGAGCGGTACGTCACAGCTTTTGCGGTCCAGTCAGGAATAAACGCCAGATTTGTGGTTCGATGTGCCATTCCTATGCGAGAAATGGATATTGGATGTATGCACAAACTTCGCATTGTTTCCTGCATAGCTATACTATTTGAAATTTAACTATGCAGTATAACAGCTTGACCTCTTAGGTACATGCACGTATGCAGAAAATTGGAGTTTAAAATATATGTATCTGCATGTTTGACTATTTGTGTAAGACCTACGAATCTTAAGCTTGGGACGTATGGTGTATTAGGAAGGGCAGTACCTCTGACTGGGGAACTAGTCGTGCTTCTTCGGGAATAATTCGTATGTTTTGGTCCCTGACTGGCACCCAGCTCTCACTTGTGGCTCCAAGTAGCTGTTAGCATGCAACAGCGGCCACACCCTACCCCGGTAAACAGCTTCGACTATCGGGCTAATCCAGGTGAGGGCAGCCGACATGTATGAAACCTTCGGTGAGATAGGGCTTGTCTACCTAAGAATGTGGAGACTGAACTCGGCGGACTGCGCGGAATAAACAACCAGCTGTTTCAACGGGCAAGAAGGCGGACCCAGCACGCGATCTGGAGGGCGAAGACCATGGCGAGACACGAAGGTCGCTTTCCGTTGACCGAACCAGCAGCGGAATTCGGCTGCACCCTGAATGACTGAGCAGCCCTCTTTAGGAACACACTGCTCACCTCCGTAGACTGAGGAAGGAGCTGAAAAGGGTGCTCTGAACATTGCCTGCTTCACTCTACTCTGACCAGCTTACCGCGGCTGGTGGGGATCCCACTACAGCGGTCGATCAAAGAAGAAAACAAAAATAATACCACTTATTCTTGCACGGATCACGGATAATGCTAAGGCAGACAGGCCAGAGAGAAGAACCGCCTTGGTCGCCAGAGAGTTGTCCAACGTCAGTATCGCTGCATTAAGTGAAACGGGTCTAGCAGAGGAAGAACGGATTACAGAAAATGGTGCTGGATGCACTTTCTTTTGGAGTTGAATTAGTGGCGAGGAGAGACGGGAAGCTGGCGTTGGTCTTGCAATCAAATCCGACCTTGTGGGCAAGCTTGTCTGCCTACCAAAGGGTGTGAATGACAGTGCGTCTTCCCCTGACTGCAAAGCATCATGTCATCATCATCATCAATACCTATGTGCCTACCATGACAAACTGTGACGAAATAAAGGACATATTCTACATGAGTTTTCGCATATGTTCCAAAGTCAGACAAGCCCATCGTCCTTGGCGACTTTAAGGCGAGGGTTGGCACGTGACCTGGGAGAGTGTCATTGGCAGACATGGAACAGGAAAGTGCAACAGCAATGGACTTTTTCTTCTCAAGACTTGTGCTGCAAATCAACTCCTCATCACAAACTCAGTGTGCCGACTTCCAACTCGCAACATGACAACCTGGATGCAGCCACGATCCCATCACTGGCACCTCATTGACTATTTAATTATCAGGAAGAAAGACATGCAGGCTGTAAGAGTGACAAAGGCCATGTGCGGCGCCGAGTGTTGGACAGACCAAAGGCTTGTCGTGTCCAAGCTGAACATCCGCATCCAGCCCCAGAGACGCCCTCAAGGAAAAAAACGAAAGAAGAGGCTAAATGTGGACAAGTTGAAGTGCGAGACTGTTCGGCGAGACTTCTGCAGAGAACTTGACAGACAGGTGCAACAAATGGAATTTGGCATCAGCAGCGTGGAAGAGGAATGGGCAGCCTTCCGTGACCTTGTTCACTCCAGTGCACTGAAACATGTTGGGCCAACAAAGCGTAAGCATCAGGTTTGGTTTGGTGAAAGCGATAGCGAAACGTGAACTAAAAATAAAATATAGAAAGTTCTGCAGTTTAAAGGGCGAGAACTCTTTATGTTGAAACATCCACTGCCTCGTACACGTTGCTAATCAACATGTGTCCTCTCTGAAGCAACATATTCATCGTGTTCAAATGTCTGAAAATAAATGTCATAACGCAAAGCTGAACTCGAAACTCAGCATTTTCCAGCTCTAAGCGAACGGCCCGTCAATTCCGTGAAAAAAAACAATAAAAGTCACATATGCCTATATTTCGCTAGAACCGCTCCATTTTTGGTTGCTCTTGACAATTTCCAATTCTTAGCGCGGATCTCGCGGGTCACTAAATTTGGCCCGCTGGCCAGGGTTTTCGGAACGTTGGACTATGCCGTGTACTGATTTATATAGCTGATTTAACTGATGCAGTTTGTATGTGTATGTGTGTTTGTGTGTGTGTGCGCGCGCGCGCGCGTGTGTGTACGTGCAGCAATGTATGTCTGCGTGCGTGCGTGCGTGCGTGCGTGCGTGCGTGCGTGCGTGCGTGCGTGCGTGCGTGCGTGCGTGCGTGCGTACGTGTGTGTTTGTGATTAGTGGTTCATGTTTGAATGTACTGTACTCTCTTACCTTCAGCGAGTAGTTTTTGATAGCTTGTTATTTTTGCCTTGCCAAGTATCTAACGTATAGAGAATCTCGAAACTGAAAATAGGATTGTATTTACCATCCATCCATTCCTGCGACGTCATGTTCAAGAAATACGCATCGTGGTTGTCTCCCCGAGTACGGTACACTTCACTGTAAGTGTAGGTCGGATCCGGTCTGTTTACGTAATCTTCCAATGTCAATATGCATTCCCGTATACAACACGTCAACACATGTTTGTGTCAAAGCGATGTTGTTTGGTCCGTTACGGTCACTCCAGGCAGCAAACTGGGACTGAGTACAACTGATTCAACTAAATCCTGCTAATAATTACCACCCGTGGTGCATTCTGGGTAACTTACCTTAGTACTCCATCCCAATTTGCGGTCAGAAGTGTGGGGACCATCCAACATCAAAGGTATTTACAAGGGGACGCCTGCCGCCACAGTGAGTGTGAATAACGACTGGGTGATATCACCGTTTAGTTGTGAGTTTCACGTATCATAGTTTACCGTAATTGTACTGAACATGTTTTTTAGTTTGCCTGTGGGGTTTTTACAGCCGGTGGGCACCAAACGCCAACCTTTCTCCTTTCTCAGCGGGGCTTGGGACCGTCCATGGCGGGATATATGAAAGACACGGATTGAGAGTCAGCAGAACAAAACAGAGTGTATGACATGCCACGTTGAAAAAACATATTACTGGAGACACTGACACAGTACATCTCGGGGAGGAGAAACTAACAACAGTTAAACATTCAAATATCTTGGATCAATCTTTGACTCCCCGGAGGATGGTCAGAGAGAAACATAAACAACCGAGTGAAACTGGCTTGATCGAAATTAAAACAACTGACCGGGGTGTTATGTGAGGAAAAGGTTCCCATTAAGCTGAAAGACAAAGATTATAAAACAATCATCAAACCAACAATGACACGTGGGGCGGAATGGCGGGCGGTCACAACAAAGGACGACCAACGACTAAGTAAGAACAGAAAAGACCATGTCAGAAACCAAAACATTTAAGAAGAAGCCAAAATATGTGCATACAATGACAACATTCCTGAGACAAAATAGGCTTAACTGGATTGGGCACGTCAGAAGACGAAATTAAAGAAATATATCTGTTAAAATTATGCAAGTGAAAGTACCGGTAAAAAGAAGAAGGGGCCGACCCAAGAGAAGATGGAGGGACAGACACTATCAGGGAGGATAACAAACAGTATCATTTGACCCCAGAAATGGCAGAAAACCGCCAATACTGGAACATGATGGTGAAGACCGGCCCACAGCGAAGTGGAGATGGTCTCTAAAGGTAATCAATAATTTATTATAACTGAAAGCTCCATCTAATTGGGAGAGCATTAAAGACAAAAACTAAGACAAGGAGATTCAAATATGAATCACGGCCGGCTTGAGAGCATTCGTCAAGCACTGTGACATCTTCAAAGGTAACTTTGGAACCTGCCTGAAGAGACACGCCTACAACTCATGCGTATTTCCAGCGATGACATACGGCGCGGAAACATGGACACTCACCAACCAGGTAAAGAACAAGCTACTAGCTGCACAAACAAAGGCGGAAAAAAGTGTGTTAAGCATCACATATTGGGAGAGAAAGACAAACATCTGGGTAAGAGAGAAGATAAAGGCCATAAACTTGATATACCAAAACAGACAGAAGACAGAAGTGCACCTGGGAAATGCACATCACTAAATCTCGAAACAACCGATGGACATCGCGTCTCACCACTTTAGATCTTACGAAAGAAAATTATCTAGAGGAAGACCGGCGAGACGGTGGAGAGACGAATTAGATGAGTTCTGGAAGGGCACCATCTGGCAGAGGATAGCGCAAGACAGGCACATCTGGAAACGACATGCTGAGGCCTTCGCCCAAACACGGGACACTATGGCTGCACGGTGGTGATGGTGATGATTATGATGTGCGTGCGTGCGTGCGTGCGTGCGTGCGTGCGTGCGTGTGTGTGTGTGTGCGTTCGTGTGTGATATTTACTACTGCATAGTGTTAAAATGTACTCATATTATATGACTGTTTCAGCGAACGTGTATGTAGTATCGCATATTATTGACGTGATTAAATGACAGTACAATCTCATTTGTTTGAGTGAAGAGGTTCATCAGACTGGGTGGTTTAAATGAGTGATATTTGTACTTATTTCACAGTCAGTTTACCTTTTGTTCTCGTGACGTTTCGACTGCTTTCAGCAGTCTTCTTCAGACGACTACCGCTAGATGGCGACACGGCAGTCCTTCAGCGCAGACGTAATCACACCGTGTCGCCACGTCACGAGAACAAAAGGTAAACTGACTGTGAAATAAGTAAAAATCACCTCATTTGTTACCTACGTCGTCTCGCCACAAGGTGCTGTATTGCGTAATATACTTGCATTTATATGTATACGGTAAATACATATGTTATGGAAGCACGACCGAATCTACTTTTAATCAAGCTTGCCTATGTATGCGGGTTTTCCTCTCCGACGGTTTGAACGTCGAACGCCAAACTTTTAGGGATTCATCTAAGACCCCTAGAATAGACCTATGCCTTTTCAAAATGCCCCATAATATATGTCACGATTCTCACATTTTATGGTGTAAAATTAGTTTTCTGGAACGTAAAACGTAATGTGCGGGTAATACGTAAAATATAATCTAACAATCACAGGAATCACGGGAAATATTCGGGAAAACGGCCCCTGCTTCATAGACTTGGCAATATAGAGTAGACGCTGACACAATAATGCTTAGACTTACTTTGTATATCTGTCCTCATGCCAGTAGCATAGCAATACGAATGTTATTTGACAATTCTACACTATCACGACAAGGACTTAATGATGGACGTGAACTTCACATTCTCTAACAAATAACGGGTATCTGTGAGCACGTTATGGTGTTTATGTTACGAAGCTGTGTGTTTTCTAACATTTGGTATATATTACTTTCATGACTGTCAACTACCAAGGCATCCCGTCAAGTGACCGGCATTTTGCTAGTACTAATAATTCTCCATATAACTGGATTCATATATTTTAACATCACACCCTATATAAATGTAATGCTTCATGAATTTGCGGAGTTTCGAATACTAGAAGCAAGCAGTACCCTGGCATCATGTTGTCTCAACGAACAGTTGGTCGTTGATCCATTTCACAGATAAACGATTAAACCAAATGATCTACTGATTTTACAAATATCAGCCAGGTGTCGGGTCCAATAAAATGCACTCACTCAGCTAGTCTGACTAAATTCGCCACTCAGAGTAACTCGTAACGGACATATATTATAAATCGACATATCGCCGAACAGAATGACTGTCGAAGGTTCACCCAGCAACATAGGAGGATGACTAGCCCCAACATCGTCGCCTTGTCTTGCATGTTTAGCATGGACGTCGACGTCTGTAGAGCTCTGTGTGTTGTTGATGCTGCTCGGCGAAACGTTAGTCGTGTGTCAGTGGGATGTTTTACGTACACGACCCTGGCGTCTCCAATGTGGAGTGTGTCACCATTATAGGACACAATTTGTTATCTCTACAATATTTTGAACAGCACACACACACACACACACACACACACACACACACACACACACACACAACACACAGACACACATACACACACACACACACACACACACACACACACACACACACACACACACACACACATACACACACACACACACCCACCCAACCACCCACCCATCCACACACACACACACACACACACACACAAACACACACACACACACATACACCCCCCCCACACACACACACACACACGTGTATGCGTAGGGCAGATGCGTATGGTGTGTGGATTCCGTTAGGCCTGCCAGAATAGTATTTGAGTTTGCGGCTGCCCGATCGACGTTGTTAGACGTGGTCCACCCTAACGGTTCTTATCACCTGACAAAAACAAATCAAAATACTGGAAATTCGTTGTTCTCATATTTGTATGAAGGATACATTATTCTGATAGGACGTATACATATTCGTGACTAAGTTGCAGTCAAATCAGCTTACTTGATCTTCTTTTTATTATTTTATTCTCTCTAGGGTGTCCACGTCCTTCTTATTATATGCCTTCAAAATGGTGAACTCGAACGTGAATTGTTTTCTCAAATCCATTCATTTGGAATCATATGCATACGTGTGCAACCAAGCTGAACAACATGATATATGTAACTATTCGACCAGTCGTATTTTGATCCTCGGTCGGGGACGGCACGTAGCAGTTGCAGTAAGTGTAGCAATAGCAGTGGCATAACTTTGCAGTAGCATCAGCAGCGTAGATCCTCAACCCACTTTGAAGATCTGTTCAGAGATAACTGCTAGGTTCCCATTATATAAGATCTCTATACATGTAATATTTTAGAAAATACAATAAGCCTTACATGTAAAACATCCTCACCAATGTATAGTTATGTATAACATTGTATTTATACTGCTTACGAAAACAGCAGGTGGATTAGTGGTGCAGACAAATTACAGTTTTATTTTTCACCTTTAATCGGCTTCCGTAAGTTTCTTTTAGTTAAAATTTTAATTAAAAAAATTAAGTGTAAAAACTTGCAACAAAATACACGTAATACAAAAGGAACATGATAGTACCACGTGTGAGATTTTCTATTATTTTGATATTCTACGCATAGGCGCACTGCAGTCGATGGAAACAAAATGGCGTCCAATTAAGAGTTGTCGCTACTCTGTCTATACAGGGACTCTAATATCAACGAGGCATTTGGTCATTTTAGACAAACAAACCCGTGTAGATCCTGCTCTTTCAAGACAAACACGTGCATGCCAATGTGTCTACCACCGTGACGCACACGGACAGGCAGACCATCAGACATACGTATTTATATTAAAGTATTATGTTAATATTACATTGTTAAATAACTTAATCGTATCAGGTTGTAATTTGTGTTAAATACAAACGAATACCAAGATGAAATATATTTTATTATATTAAAATAAATCAAATATCAAATGTCACAATATATTCAACTCGTTCCAGTTATAAAAGGTAAAAGTAAGTTCTTATATAGCGCAGTATTCAGTCCTCAGGACTGCTCAAAGCGCTTTACACTTTACTCCCTGGCAGACCTGTTCAATCGAACGCCATCTCGACGTCTTTGGGAATCATTCAGCCACGCTGCAATTAATACGCGAAGACTATTCGTACACAAATATCCACCACCATCCATAGCCAGGTACTCGTTCATACAGCTGAGTGGACTGAAGCAATGCAAATAAAACGAACTTGCCTAAGGTTTGACGCCGCCGCACAGGATTCGAACGCGCGTTCTCTCAGTCGAGAGTCCGGAGCTCTTACCGCTCCACATAAGTTGTAGTTGTAGTGATTCATTCTACTTACTTCAGTTTCGTCCAAAGACAAATCAAAAATCATAATCGGTTTCAACTATGTCTTTACCTCAATTACGCATTAGTATAGGTGATCTGTCTAACATCCTACATATTCGTTATATTTATGTTCAGTTGACACGACCACAATCGTTGTAATTACACATGCGCTCTGCTAGCATTAGTCCTATAAGCAAGAACAAAGGTTTTTCCTGGAATGAAGCTATTATAACATGATCGAGTAGATATATTCTCGCACATGGAAACAGAAGTAGCTATATGCTGTCTTCGACACTGTCGTCATTTCCGGTTTTACACCAGAGTCTCGTAACAACCCTCTCCTTGACAACCTGGGTAGGGCAACGTGTTCGGGATGATGTTGACCTCTGTCGTCAAGGTCAACGGACCTAGCGGACCTTCATACTTGGCCTGGAAACGTAAGGACAACGACAAGTTAAATATTGTGGAGCGCAGTGGCACAGTGCCTAGAACATCGTTCGAATCCTGTGTTGCCATTTCAAACCTAGGTCAACTTCGTTCATTCTACGTTGCTCCAGTTCACTCAGCTGTATGAATGAGTATCTGGCTATAGATACAGTGGTGGATAGCCCTGTACGAATAGTCTTAGTGCATTAATTGTAGCGTGGGTGAATGCTTCCCATAGAAGTCGAAATGGTATTCGATTAAACAGGTCTGCCAGGGAAATAGTGTAAAGCGCTTTGAACAGTTGTAAAAACTGGATATTGGCTATTATAATACATTATTAATGTTTAGTGTCACGAGAAAAGGCATACAAATTGAACGATTAAAGTAAAAGGGTCTCTTTGTTACATGTCCTACCATTATTAGGAAGCCCAGCCATCCTTCTGCAGGTTTCTCGTATTCAGCAACATATATGCCATCTTTCTGTAACAAAAAGTGTGCATTTGTGAGAAATAATGCATGTGTAACGAAATCCCACATTCGTGTTTTTACAGAAAACCGCAACATAACACTTGTGTGTGACACTCCACTCCGGAGTGTGGCAACAACACGTTTTTATTCAACAATTAATGCTCTCTGGGTATACACGACCCCGCGTCGTTTTGCCAGCCACTACAACTATCACCGTCCGTGCTGAGTTCTAAATTGTATATAGCAGCCATGTAATCTGTACCCCTTGGCCAATGGCACTGCTAGCTAGCCTTGTGGCTCCCCTGCAGACCTCCAACTCTGTCCTGGCCCAGGTGCACTTAACAGCTGCCGCAGTCTACTCCCAACGCAGAGCTCCAAACTGTCAAACTGCCGGCCACGCCCAGTGTATTCTTAGCCGTCGCACCACTGGCCTGTTGTATAACAACTCGTTATGTAAGCTGCACTAGGCTGACCTTCTACAGACCCGCCACCGTCAAACTAATTAAAATCTAATTACTATACTATAATTCTGTAACGCATGCATGTTTCAGGTGTAATAGTTCACAGTGTGTGCAAAAATCCGTGGGTATACAACTAGGTTGGCATTCTTACAGATAGCGTCTGGTACTTCTACGTCTAGGGCAACCTTCAAATTAAGTTTGCTAGTTCACTACACACGCATACACACCTGGTCAGTAATGGGGTTTTCAAACCAGACCACGTGACTCTTGTGTGCCTTCGTACCGTAATTCGCTCGGAAGTCTCGTCTGCAACAACACAGAGAACTATGAATGGGCCCCCACAAATTTACAAATTTACGTGTGACCGAGTCAGCAATAAAACAAATATTTGCTATACCTGAGCCCCGTGTCTGTGACGGCGTACCACGAACTCACTGACATTGGTTTCACGTCAGAGGTGTTGAACACGATCTGGCCGCCCGTCTCCGTCTGGGCAAACACAACAGTAACGTCTTGTCACACAAACAACTAACCGGAAAAACGACTATGTCTCTGGTGAATGTGATTGGGTGGAGGTTGTTATAGTGGTTTTAGTCATGTTGTTGTCGATGTCATTGTTGTTGTTGTTGTTGTGGTGGTGGTGGTGGTGGTGGTGATGGTGGTGGTGGTGGTGATGATGATGATGATGACTGTGCAACGTAACGATGGTCATATAGCGATAGTGATGATAATGATAATAGAAGACGACGACGACGACGACGACGACGACGACGACGACGATTATAAATGATTGTTCATCATGACGAGGCTTCCTACCTCGATCAGTTGCCATGACAGTTGGGGGTAGTGATAACCCTGCAAAACAATAACATGATCAGTCACGATAATTCGTTGTATGTACACACACACACACACACACACACACACACACACACACACACACACACACACACACACACACACACACACACACACACACACACACACACACACACACACACACACACACACACACACACACACACACACACACACACACACACACACACACACACACACACACACACACACACACACACACACACACACACACACACACACACTTATTATATGCATATATACATACATACGTACATACGTACATACGTGCATGCGTGCACGCGTACACGCATACACGCATACACGCATACACGCATACACACATACACACATACACACATACACACATACACACATACACACATACACACATACACACATACATACATATAATTATACATACATGTATATTTTGCCTAATGCCTACCTAATGAAGGGCGTCAGTGCGTGCAGGGTGTGTGTGATGCGTGCAGGGTGTGTGTGATGCGTGCAGGGTGTTGTGATGCGTGCAGGGTGTGTGTGATGCGTGAGTGTTGACTTGGCAAGAAATGCCTTACAGGTTGACATGTCACTGCGAGGTAATGTAGTGCTGGTGGACATCCTACGCCAGTTTACTCACGGTCGCTACGCCCGCTGTGAAACTCGCCATGGCGCTCATAACTCCGCCGATCGGACTAAGAGAATGGTCGTGATTCGGCATCATTCTGTACAACAGTGTCAACGAGTCTACACGATTATACGACACAAAATCCGGTTAAAGTTACGATGTTGTGATTTTAAATTATATTCCTTGCTTATTGAATAAATATACATGTACATGTGTTTCTGCTCTTTATCTGTTCGTTCGTTCTTTCGTTGCTCTGTTCGTCCGTCCGTCCGTCCGTCCGTCCGATACTGTCTAATATGAACACAGTCTTTTTGTGAAGTTGGTACGTAAGTGTATTTTGTTTTAAGTTGTGTACCCGTGTGTGCGTGTGTGTTGTGTGTGTGAGTCAGTGCGTGCGTGTGTGCGTGCGTGCGTGCACGCGTGCACGCGCGCGTGACTAGCATAACTGCACCGTGAGTGTTACTTACAACATGTACTTTGGTCCCGGCAGTTTGCTAAAGAAGAAATGTGTGATGTCGGGCAAGAATAACTGGTCGCCCGTCCCATCCACTACAAGTGTCGGCAAAGTGTACTTGTCGAGGAAGTCTACAACATTGCAACATATGACACGCTGCTATCAGAACCACATTCGTGTGTGTGTAGTCTACTAAAGCTACGCCATCATTTCTTAGAGACGAAGATGTGTTGTACAAAGGAATATGTCTAGATTGAACTGTTGCACAACACTGTGTTCATCATACGTGAGTCTATAAGATATTTTGTGACATATTCCCCAATACTGAACAGCATGGTAATCCGCTATGTTTAATACAATGTTTGATACATTTATTCAGCTAAGAACACGATGAAATGGAACACACTGACAGACAAATCCGCGCCAAATCCCAAAGTTTACTTTATAATACATGCGATATCTCACTGTATGGATCCACTAGATCCATGATCTTGGCCAGTCTCGGATGACCCAGATATCGAGTGATGTTCTGGTAGTAGTAGTCGGACATGGCAAAAGTCCATCCGCCGAGAGAACGCTGATGATATTCCATGCTCTATAAAAACGACGAATAGAACACAGTGACTAAACATAGCTACAGTATAAACATACGACCGTTGCTATTTATTGCTCTCGGGTATATAAATATGAGTGAGTGAGCAAACGAATGTATGAGTGAGTGAGTGAGTGAGCGAGCGAGGGAGGGAGGGAGGGAGGGAGGGAGGGAGGGAGGGAGGGAGGGAGGGAGGGAGGGAGGGAGGGAGGGAGGGAGGGAGGGAGCGAGCGAGCGAGTGAGTGACGGAGTGAGTAGGTGGGTGGGTGGGTGGGTGGGTGGGTGGGCGAGTGAGTGCGCTTTGGGTGAGTGAGTGAGTGAGTGAGTGAATGCGCTTTGGGTGAGTGAGTGAATGCGCTTTGGGTGAGTGAGTGAGTGAGTGAGTGAGTGAGCGAGCGAGTGAGTGACGGAGTGAGTAGGTGGGTGGGTGGGTGGGTGGGTGGGTGGGCGAGTGAGTGCGCTTTGGGTGAGTGAGTGAGTGAGTGAGTGAATGCGCTTTGGGTGAGTGAGTGAATGCGCTTTGGGTGAGTGAGTGAGTGAGTGAGTGAGTGAGTGAGTGAGTGAGTGAGTGAGTGAGT
Source organism: Escarpia spicata (assembly GCA_963995525.1). Classification (NCBI taxonomy): domain Eukaryota; kingdom Metazoa; phylum Annelida; class Polychaeta; order Sabellida; family Siboglinidae; genus Escarpia; species Escarpia spicata. Next base: position 21,688,805 of record OZ023211.1, on the reverse strand, counting down.
GAGTGAGTGAGTGAGTGAGTGAGTGAGTGAGTGAGTGAGTGAGTGAGTGAGTGAGTGAGTGAGTGAGTGAGTGAGTGAGTGAGTGAGTGAGTGAGTGAGTGAGTGAGTGAGTGAGTGAGTGAGTGAGTGAGTGAGTGAGTGAGTGAGTGAGTGAGTGAGTGAGTGAGTGAGTGAATGCGCTTTGGGTGAGTGAGTGAGTGAGTGAGTGTGTGAGTGAGTGAGTGTGTGAGTGAGTGAGTGAGTGAGTGAGTGAGTGAGTGAGTGAGTGAGTGAGTGAGTGAGTGAGTGAGTGAGTGAGTGAGTGAGTGAGTGAGTGAGTGAGTGAGTGAGTGAGTGAGTGAGTGAGTGAGTGAGTGAGTGAGTGAGTGAGTGAGTGAGTGAGTGAGTGAGTGAGTGAGTGAGTGAGTGAGTGAGTGAGTGAGTGAGTGAGTGAGTGAGTGAGTGAGTGAGTGAGTGAGTGAGTGAGTGAGTGAGTGAGTGAGTGAGTGAGTGAGTGAGTGAGTGAGTGAGTGAGTGAGTGAGTGAGTGAGTGAGTGAGTGAGTGAGTGAGTGAGTGAGTGAGTGAGTGAGTGAGTGAGTGAGTGAGTGAGTGAGTGAGTGAGTGAGTGAGTGAATGCGCTTTGGGTGAGTGAGTGAGTGAGTGAGTGTGTGAGTGAGTGAGTGTGTGAGTGAGTGAGTGAGTGAGTGAGTGAGTGAGTGAGTGAGTGAGTGAGTGAGTGAGTGAGTGAGTGAGTGAGTGAGTGAGTGAGTGAGTGAGTGAGTGAGTGAGTGAGTGAGTGAGTGAGTGAGTGAGTGAGTGAGTGAGTGAGTGAGTGAGTGAGTGAGTGAGTGAGTGAGTGAGTGAGTGAGTGAGTGAGTGAGTGAGTGAGTGAGTGAGTGAGTGAGTGAGTGAGTGAGTGAGTGAGTGAGTGAGTGAGTGAGTGAGTGAGTGAGTGAGTGAGTGAGTGAGTGAGTGAGTGAGTGAGTGAGTGAGTGAGTGAGTGAGTGAGTGAGTGAGTGAGTGAGTGAGTGAGTGAGTGAGTGAGTGAGTGAGTGAGTGAGTGAGTGAGTGAGTGAGTGAGTGAGTGAGTGAGTGAGTGAGTGAGTGAGTGAGTGAGTGAGTGAGTGAGTGAGTGAGTGAGTGAGTGAGTGAGTGAGTGAGTGAGTGAGTGAGTGAGTGAGTGAGTGAGTGAGTGAGTGAGTGAGTGAGTGAGTGAGTGAGTGAGTGAGTGAGTGAGTGAGTGAGTGAGTGAGTGAGTGAGTGAGTGAGTGAGTGAGTGAGTGAGTGAGTGAGTGAGTGAGTGAGTGAGTGAGTGAGTGAGTGAGTGAGTGAGTGAGTGAGTGAGTGAGTGAGTGAGTGAGTGAGTGAGTGAGTGAGTGAGTGAGTGAGTGGGAGTGAGTGAGTGAGTGAGTGAGTGAGTGAGTGAGTGAGTGAGTGAGTGAGTGAGTGAGTGAGTGAGTGAGTGAGTGAGTGAGTGAGTGAGTGAGTGAGTGAGTGAGTGAGTGAGTGAGTGAGTGAGTGAGTGAGTGAGTGAGTGAGTGAGTGAGTGAGTGAGTGAGTGAGTGAGTGAGTGAGTGAGTGAGTGAGTGAGTGAGTGAGTGAGTGAGTGAGTGAGTGAGTGAGTGAGTGAGTGAGTGAGTGAGTGAGTGAGTGAGTGAGTGAGTGAGTGAGTGAGTGAGTGAGTGAGTGAGTGAGTGAGTGAGTGAGTGAGTGAGTGAGTGAGTGAGTGAGTGAGTGAGTGAGTGAGTGAGTGAGTGAGTGAGTGAGTGAGTGAGTGAGTGAGTGAGTGAGTGAGTGAGTGAGTGAGTGAGTGAGTGAGTGAGTGAGTGAGTGAGTGAGTGAGTGAGTGAGTGAGTGAGTGAGTGAGTGAGTGAGTGAGTGAGTGAGTGAGTGAGTGAGTGAGTGAGTGAGTGAGTGAGTGAGTGAGTGAGTGAGTGAGTGAGTGAGTGAGTGAGTGAGTGAGTGAGTGAGTGAGTGAGTGAGTGAGTGAGTGAGTGAGTGAGTGAGTGAGTGAGTGAGTGAGTGAGTGAGTGAGTGAGTGAGTGAGTGAGTGAGTGAGTGAGTGAGTGAGTGAGTGAGTGAGTGAGTGAGTGAGTGAGTGAGTGAGTGAGTGAGTGAGTGAGTGAGTGAGTGAGTGAGTGAGTGAGTGAGTGAGTGAGTGAGTGAGTGAGTGAGTGAGTGAGTGAGTGAGTGAGTGAGTGAGTGAGTGAGTGAGTGAGTGAGTGAGTGAGTGAGTGAGTGAGTGAGTGAGTGAGTGAGTGAGTGAGTGAGTGAGTGAGTGAGTGAGTGAGTGAGTGAGTGAGTGAGTGAGTGAGTGAGTGAGTGAGTGAGTGAGTGAGTGAGTGAGTGAGTGAGTGAGTGAGTGAGTGAGTGAGTGAGTGAGTGAGTGAGTGAGTGAGCGAGCGATCCAGTTAGTCAATCAGTCAGTCAGTCAGTCAGTCAGGCAGGCAGTATATGAATGAGTGAGTGTGTGAGTGAGTGTATAAGTAAGTGAGACAGTGAATAAGTGAGTTAGTGAGTGGGTGAGTCAGTCAATCAATCATGCAGTCAGTCAGTCAGTCAGTCAGTCAGCCAGTCAGTCAGCCAGTCAGCCAGTCAGTCAGTCAGCCAGTCAGTCAGTCAGTCAGTCGGTGAGTGTCTGAGTAAGCAAGTGTGTTAGTCCGTGTTTGTGAGTAAGTTAGTTAGTTAACGAGTGAGCGAATTATTGCGCGAGCGAGTTAATTAATGATCAGGTGATCTACTAAAGAGAGTCACTATTTATTGCGTGATTAAGCCATATAAATCCAACTAATGCCGTTTAATGTTATACCTCGTGAAAATGCAGAAGAGGCATCACTATCGGCATCTGTGCAATAACTCGCTTGTCAATAGCCGTCGTTGTCCAAGTTGTCCAGCCGCGCTAGATGGACAGAATAAAGACACGACCTATAGATTCTATCGAGACTTTGTTGACAATGCGTAATGGTAGAATAAATATATCATACATGTAACACTGTTGATAAATGTGGTTCTTAAGCGTCATGACCACAATCGTTAAATACCAACAGCACTACAATATTGATAATAGGTTAATCGACAATTCGTTACTTAGAAAGATAAATACAGAATTCATCATATATTTAGTAGAATAAGTAATTGAATATTGCAAACCTAACTCACCTTCGAAGCTCCTGCAACGACGAATTGTGTGATGTTCGTCATGGGCGCCACCTGGCGTGTGAAGTTTGTCAACGTATCCATGGCGCGGACTACAGCCTTAACACAGAGTGAATTTGCATAAAATGTTTGTAGCGAAAAAACGTATATAAAATTGTGTAGCAAGATCATATGAAAATATATGTCCGTCCATGTATCACATGACAGGTGTAAACAATATAAATTAGTATAGTTTATGTTGATAATGTTCATTCATCCTTCACGATGTAGACTTTACATTTATATCTTGATCACCGGTAGCTGGACACTACAGAAATTTTAAGAATATGACAAAACACGGAGGAAAACGATAACAAAATTATAAATACAGTGTCGTAAGATACAATAGGAATTTACCTATATCTTCCTGGACAGTCATACTAAAACACAATATCGTGTTCGCAAATAAAGAACAAACCATTTTGCCCTCATATGGCACATGTTAGCCCGTTCACTCTTGGTACAGAAAAGGAAACAAATGCTTTACCGCCAAAACTAATCTTCTGTCACTCATTGTATACCTACAAGGACATGGTTTCGTCCCTTGATACATTAAGAGCCGAATAAGTCAATAGTATGTCCTGTATTATAAACACCATGGGAAATCATGTTGCCTAGATAGCGTTTTTCGACCGACAAGTGGTCGCATTAGGCGAATGGAGTTGTTTTAATGATAAAACAGTTAATGCAACGAGAATCTGGCAGCTGTTGTTGGGTGTCCATTGTGGATTACTATTTTTATATGTATATCTATAAGTATATATATATTAATTGACAAAAACCCTTAGGCCATCACGCCATATATACCGTGTATTTAGATTGTACAACTGGGCAAATACCAAACATGTAAACAACGGAATTAATGAGTAAAATGATTTAACATGTTTAGCCAACTAACCGGCATCTCACCTTTGTCATGGGATAGCGAGGTAAGATCTCGGGTGAGGCGTCTTCGTTCTCGATGAATACTCGCCATAAGTAACTACACAGGTCGCCCTCAATCCTACCCTTCTTAGTTGGATCTGCCTGTGATTTTGACAGAGGGGATATCGACAATATATTATTGTCATCCTTTGACGTGTGTCACAACAATAGGAATATGTTCCCGAGAATAATACAGACTTGCCTGAAATGTAATTCTGTCATAACGTATCCAATGGAATCGAATCTCAAGTTGATGTGGCACTGCGTTCGAAGAAGAATCCATTCGTTTACTCCAACGACCATACTATTGTGTGAGTTATAATTTGATAGTGAACATGTATACAAGCAGTCCTAGAAAGGACATGTTGAGGCCTTCGTCCAACAACGGGACACTACGGCTGCACAATGACGACGACGATGATGATATATTTATATTGTCAGTTAATGCAGTTCTTATTAACATATCCAACATTTCCGATTACATTACCTCTAGAGAATCGTGCTTATTTTATCAAGACAGAGTCATCAATACAACTGATGTCGAATTACGTCATTAGATGTTCAATATGGAATGTTCAGTATAAGAAAAACATAAATGAAAGACCAGTATCGAGGCTAATCTCACTTCGAATGTGCAAGGAAAAGAGAAGAACAGCGCACTACAAGTAGAACATCCAATATAGACAGTGGAACCTCGCTATTAAGGTCTCCCTGACAGGCGAAGTGACTGTATTAGTGAGACTAATTCTCTGTACTTTACTTATATACACTTAATAATATTTGGAAGTATAATAGGGTGACCTTAATTACGAGGTGGCTGCATTACGCGAGGTTCGACTGTAATTGAAACGGTCTGTGATGAATTCCGTACCTTGAAAACAATTGGCTGGTTGGGTATTTGGTTGATGAAGCCGACGACGACTCCAATCTTGACACTCATAAGTTGAAGGGCGGCCGCAGCTGGGTCGTGGTCTGGGGTCGGAATACTGTAGCGACGGAGGACGAATCACGAGAGGACATAGGCGTAGTAAAGGGGGTTTTACGTTCGTTGTATCATAAAATCATGTTTTACCCTAAAAGTTGTCTATTATAACAGATAGACCGCCGACATGTATTTTAATGAGCCATTTGGTGTTGTTGACATTTTAATGAGGAAAGAGTTTGCTTATGTAAAGAAAACCTCTGCTTCATTATTAATCAAGCCCAAACACAACACACGTTTTATTCCACTTCATTCTTTCTACAACACCTTAACTATGGCGACTCCTTGGCTACCATTCAACACTGGCAACGCTCAGTCTATTTCTAGCCACCGCACCTGGCTTATCACATGATAGAGTGCACTCGGCTGACCTTTATATGTCTTTCACTGGGTCTGCCTTAAAACTAATTAAAACTAAGCCCTTGTTTCGTAACATTTCCTTGCCACTGCGCTGCTTTCGAAAGTTCGCAATTCGGGGATTTGAGTGACAGCGTGGCAGTTTCAAAACATTGAACTGTTGAATTAAAAAGTTGTTTCCGCTTGAATAAAACTAATTTGGGCTGTCAGTATATGTGAGAATACTGTATAATATGATTTTGCAATAGTAACGGCAGTAATACCTGCCTTCAATGCATGGTTGTCATCGCAGTATGAAAATATGAGGTTGTGACAACAGTTCGGGTTTTGGTTTGCCGAAATAACGAGTATGAAATAGAAACACACCCGCGATATGTCATTATGAAATATAACTAACTAAAACAGTGTTGACGTCAGCGCTGGGTCAGTTGTAGCTGTAGTCGCTTCTTGTGATTTTACACTTATGTCATATTTTACACATAAGTCAGTAGTCTAGATTACGCACATACTACTTAAGTCATATTCTTGCAACTGTGCTTGCACTATTGTATTTACCTGTGTAGCTAATGTCTTTGTTGTGTGTAGTGATATCTACTAGAACTGTGTTCCTCGTAACCAGCATACGTATGGCACTGCTCAATTATCCCGGACAATGTTACCTGTTAAATTACTTTAAAAAAATTATATATTGTGTTATTAATATGGTATTTTGCTGATTAGCACAACATAGTTCAAATGATGAGTTTGGACGTTTTACAATTCCTTGGTAATTACTAACTTTGTCACAGATCGAAAAGTCAAGACTATTAAATACAACTTCGAACTGGATAGTTCTAATAAGCACGGACGTCTTCACGAACAAACGAAATATAGTTGTTTGAAGAAACGTCTGTACCTGTGCCGTGTGTTTGTCGAACCCCTGACAACAAGTAGAGCGACGTCGGATACTTTGATCGTGTGTGGCACAGAGATGACGACATCGTGCCACCAGATCGGTCTGTCGCTGAACTCGGCTACAACACAGCGGGAACGAATACTGTTTATCGTACATAAGATAACTTAGCTGTGACACCACCTAACTAGCAAACAATATTAATGATATTCTACTACCTTGGTTGACAACATTACAGTTCTTGCACGTAGCTGTGCAACATTCGTAAACATCAAAGTTACTTTTTTGTGGTGGCGCGTATTACTAGTGTCACGTTTGCGCTCACTCTTTGTGGTATTACAAAACATTATTCCTACTATTAATAACTGGCACTGCTACGCCTACCGTTACCATTGACACTACCACTACAACGCCAACTAGGCTACTAATGTCATCAACACTAGAGCCTAATTAGTGGCCTTAACTACCATATGCATGCCAGTCTAATTCATATAAATTTTGTTTTACATGTTTGACAACATTTATCGTACTTAATATGCAAACCCAGTTATAAACCACGCCAGTATTACTACGGAGTTGGTATGTTAAGGGAGATTGAAGCGTGACATTGCTCACCATCCATCCATCTCTGTGACGTCATGTTCAGGTAGTACGTTGTATGGGAATGGTCCTCGGTACGATTCAGCTCGTAGTACGTGTAGGTCGGATCGGGTCTGTTCACGTACTCTTCCAGTGTCAGCGTGTTGTCCTACTCAATACATTATGGAAGTACAGACACACGCTTTGATTTGTATTGTCAAAATCGCTGTGCATGCCGTAGGCCTACCATGAAATCTTAGCGTATTCATGATGTTTCCAGGGTTGCCGATCTTAATTCCACCTATTGCTGTGCAGCGACTTAGATTAAATTGATGCTGTGTGTGACAGTTACCCGTTCTCCGGATATTGATGAAATAAAATACCTTTATGTATTATGCCCTACGGCATGTTGCGAAATAGTAAAAATGTGCCTATTGTAACATTGGTACAATTTCACTAACCTTAGTTAACCTTTCACTAATCTTAGTCAACCTTATAGGGGTCATCTGTAAAGTACGTCACGTTTACTTGGATGGGTCCACGGGCAAGCACGACGAAGCGCTGTATGGGGCTGGAGGTCTCTGCGTAAGTGTTAGGTAATTTTTTTTATAATTTTGCTTCGTCGACCTTTTGATATCAGACACAAAGCATTAATTGTTCAGCCAGTGTTTTGGTAGGTGTCAATTGCTTTCCAACAAAGAACCAGCAATGTATTAGTGTTTTGGATTACTTTACCGACTTGTAGTTGTACGTATAAACAATAAATCAATACAACCATGCCATACGTATAATACGTATTATCGGTGTATGCATCATATGGAGAACGAGCTTTGGTCAACACGAACGTAATTTTTGATGGGGTGTAGATGCCAATGTAACGAAGCAATGCAAGGGGTGAAGTGATCTCATAAATATCCAGAAATGGCATGCCGTACTTTATGGATGGCCTCTTATTGACAACTATTGTGCAAGTGCATTATATGGAAATATTTTAATTATACTGGTCGTTTTATTTGATATGTACATGCATACTAACGTACACTCTTTATTTGACCCATTTATTATTTACTATTTAGATTAAACAAATAACACGGTTTACAACAGTGCAAAGGTATGTACATGCGAATGATTGTGGCTGGGTAATACAGAGTGATTTACCAAAGGTTATTAATAATTAAACGGTAAAAAGTAGATATTCTACGTCACAGACTATGACTATAAACAATATACGAAGGAAACTACACTCGTAAAGCGCTCAATTACAAATGCCCTGCATCTACGGGCGACAGGGTATCAACTTTAAACTACACAATTTAATACACTGAAAAAAGATACACTATACGACTACGTAATGGTCTGTGGCCACATATATGGACATAGCAACTTACCTTGTCACCGGAAATTGGACTTGCAAGGCAAACATTGTACAACAGAACGCATAAAAGCGCAGCAAAAAAGTATCGACCTCGTATGGCCGACATCTTTGATGATTTGTGATAATGTTGCACCGCAAAAATAATTCCGATTGCATGCGTATTTGCTACGACTAGCTCTTATATTAAGAGTCGCGAGCATTGTTCAGTGCACGCTGAATAAATAATCTCATCGCCACCTACTTGATAGCTCTTGTTATTTAAGTACAATTTACCAGTGTACATTTCTTAGATGTATTGCACTCAAGCATATATCATAATCTTAATGGAACACATATGTCACCAAGAGCGGTGCATGCGTGCGTGTGGGTGCGTGCGTTTGCGCACACGCATGCGTGAGAGAGAGAGAGAGAGAGAGAGAGAGAGAGAGAGAGAGAGAGAGAGAGAGAGAGAGAGAGAGAGAGAGAGAGAGAGAGAGAGAGAGAGAGAGAGAGAGAGAGAGAGAGAGAGAGAGAGAGAGAGAGAGAGAGAGAGAGAGAGAGAGAGAGAGAGACGAAGAACAGAACAGGACAGGACAGGACAGAACAGAACAGAACAGAACAGAACAGAACAGAACAGAACAGAACAGAACAGAACAGAACAGAACAGAACAGAACAGAACAGAACAGAACAGAACAGAAGTGGATTTATTTATCCAGACTGTACATGTATTAATAATATGACACATTATAATATAAACAGTTGTACAATGAGGATGATGGAGACTCCCACTAAGACTTGAAAAGAAGTCGCTACCGTGGGAGCCACACATAGTATAATTATAGTTCAGTTTCTGTTGAAAGAAAAAAACATGTTGTCTATTATCTAAGACATAAGCAGTAACATAAAATAAGATACATCGTCAGTAAAAAACCAAGATAGATTATTTTATTACAAGATGCATGTTCGGTAAGGTGCGGTAAGCAGTATTTTATGGTGTTTGGGTGTGTGTGAGATCATTGTGGTTGATTGCGTGTATACATGCAGGCATAACAGTTAATGTTTGCGCATATGTTGTTGTAGTTATGAATGAAATGGTTCTTAGCGTAGTTTAAAAAAAACATGTAAACTGTGTGTATACAGTTTAGTTGTCACACTAAGGGAAGTGTTGTTTGTTGTTAATTGTGTTTGGTAAACTGTATTTAAGACATAGTTTTACAAATGAATGTTTTGTACCGTAAATGTGAATTTTGTGTTGGTTGCGTGTATTGTGACCATGAATCATGGTATTTGTAGCTATTTTCCAATTTAGAAGATGAGCAGGTAATTTGTTATGTATAAATTTATAGTAACATTTTAATTCTTGAAGGGCTAAAATATCATTTACTTTTAGTAAGTTAAATTTTTTTAACAACGGGTCAGTGTGAGCATAAAAATGACTCAAAGTTATTATGCGTATAGCCCTTTTCTGAAGTTGATTAATTCTTTGAAAGTGGTACCCCCATGTTGTTAAACAGTAAGTTATGTGTGGTACTAATAGTGTATTATACAGTATTATTTTATTCTCATTGACAGAATTTGTTTAAGTCCATTTAGTATACCGATTATTCTGGAACATTTGTTTGACACATTTTCAGAGTTTTTTCCAGTTTAGATGTGTATCCAAAGTTAATCCCAGGAAATTTAAACTGTCAACTTTTGTAATTATACTATTATTGATTTTAGGAATAGGTGTGTTAAATGTTTTTTGGGTGTGTGGAAAGCCATGAATATATATTTAGTTACGTTAAGAGAAAGTTTATTTGTTACTAGCCATTCATTAATTTTGTGGAGTTCATCATTAATCAATGTTTCAGCATCATCGGTGTGTGAGATTGTGAAATTGCTCATTGTACTTAATAAAGTATTGTCGTCTGCATAGGATATAAAATTGAACATTTGGCTCGCTTGAGAAAACTCATTAATATAAATAATAAACAGAATTGGTCCACGAATGGAGCCTTGGGGTACTCCGGTTTCTATAGATAAGATACAGATTTTACATCATTAATTTCTACATATTGTGTTCTATTTGATAGATAACTTTCATAGAGTTTCAGAAACACACCTTCAATGCCGTAAAGTTTTAATTTACAAAGTAATGTATTGTGGTCTAAGGTATCAAATGCTTTAGAGAGATCAGGAAATATGCTAAAAGGTACCTCATTATTATCCATGTAGGTTGTTATTCGCTCTACAAAGTCTAATGCAGCATATTCCGTCGAGTGACCAAAACGAAAGCCATACTGGGATTTCGAAAAAAGGTTGTTACTTTCAAAATAGGAAGATAGTTGATTTCCCGTAATTTTTTCCAATACTTTAGATATAGCAGGCAGGAGAGAAATTGGTCTATAGTTGTTGATTATTGATGGGTCACCGTTTTTAAATAACGGAATAACTTTGGCCACCTTTAGTTTTTCAGGGAATATTCCCGTATTAAAAACTTGATTTATAAGTAGCGTTAAAGATTTTATTATCTTAGGTGCGATTTGTTTTAGCAAATTGGTTGACATGAAATCAGACCCGGTACTATTTTTAGACGGACGGTTGTCTATTGTTTTTTGTACAATTAGTTCGTCAACGTTGTTAAGTACAAATGTGTAGTTAAAATGTTTATCAAAGTAATGCCTAAAATCTTTGTTACCTAAAAATGTTTTGTTATTGATCAGTTTTCTGCCAATATTTGTATAAAAAAAGGTGTTACATGCATTAGCTATATCTATAGAGTTTGTAGTTTCTATATTATTTATACTGAATGATTCGGGAAAACTATTCTTATTGTGGTTTTTTTATAATTTAATTTATAGTTTTCCACGTGTTTCTGATATCAGATTCATATTTAGCAAAAGTTGACGCAAAATAATGTTGTTTGGATTCACGTAAGCTTCTCTTTAATATGGTACCAGAAGTTTTTTAAGTTAATACGCATAATTTCGTATTCCCTTGAATTGGGATTTGTAAGTTTCATTCTCTTATATAGTTTATCTTGAAACTTTATGGATTTTAGTAGACCCGTGGTTATCCATTTGGATTTTACTTACGATATGCTTGTTCTTGGCCATTTCAATTACTTCGAATATAATGTTGTAGCTTAGATTAGGGTCTGTCAAATTTTTGTCAAGTAAGTTTACAAATCAGACGAATTAATGTAATTTATTATATTTTGAGTGGCTTTATCGTTCATTGTGTTAATTTTAATCCATGTAGGGTTTGTTGGATTTACTAACGAAATTTCTGAGAGAATAAAGCAAGGGAGGTGATCGGATATCTTATTTATTAATATACCAGATGTAGTTATGGATATAAAACTCTGACTTTTACAGAATATATTGTGAATTAATGTGCCACTTGAACGTGATAATCTAGTGGGAAGTGTAATTTGTGGAAATAAACTGTGAGATGTCAACAGATCGAAGAATTCACTGCAAATTGGTATTTCGTTTATCTTGAGGAGATTAAGATTGAAGTCTCCGGCAATGCTAATGTTTGTGTTCGATTGTTGTATTGACAAGACAAGTGCGGTGAATTCATTAATCAATTGCCTGACATGTTCTCTTATCATACTCGGAGGTCTGTATATGTTGCCAATAGTAATTTGTTTCGATAAACCACCTCCAGTTACATTAATAATTAGTCCCTCCCAGTGTTCGTATGTATTTATGTTTAGTTTTACTATATGTTGGAATCTTTTGTCAATATATGTGATTAAGCCACCATTGTTACTGCTACTCTTTCCTTGAGCAATACAAACGTATCCAGGTAGTTGTATATTTGCAAATCACACTAAATTTAAAATTTATGTCCTGTAGTGAGTTGACGAATGAAACTAGTTCATCAAATTTTGAATTTATAGATTGAATATTTAAGCTGAGTATTAAAAATTGTCCATTTTTATCATCAGCAAGTATCTTAAGTGATCTATGTCGTAATACGATGAATGTTTTATGACTTGCAGTTCATTGTTATCAATATATAATGTGTTAATTAAATTGTTGTTGTCAATACCACCCAAGTGTGAAAGAAAAATGCGATCAAACTGTTTTGTCATTAATTGGTAGACGTCTGAAAAACCGATATGTACAAGTGCATGGTCCAGTGTATAACGAGGGTATTTGCACCAAAGAGGCAATAAATAATGTCTTGGTGAACGCTAACCGAATAATATGATTTTAAGTAGTTGCATAATTGTGTTTGTTTGTATGTTTTGTTGGACAATGTTCAACAAATAAAGCAAAATAATATGACGTTGGACATGTATCAGTACAGTACACATAGTCAACAAGAAGAAACAGAAACAAATAATATGACGATGGACATGTGTCAGTACAGCACACATAGTCAACAAGAAGAAACAGAAACAAATAATATGACGATGGACATGTATCAGTACAGTACACGTAGTCAACAAGAAGAAACAGAAACAAATAATATGACGATGGACATGTGTCAGTACAGTACACATAGTCAACAAGAAGAAACAGAAACAAATAATATGACGATGGACATGTGTCAGTACAGCACACATAGTCAACAAGAAGAAACAGAAACAAATAATATGACGATGGACATGTGTCAGTACAGCACACATAGTCAACAAGAAGAAACAGAAACAAATAATATGACGATGGACATGTATCAGTACAGTACACGTAGTCAACAAGAAGAAACAGAAACAAATAATATGACGATGGACATGTGTCAGTACAGCACACATAGTCAACAAGAAGTAACAGAAACAAATAAAACGTAAATGGCTTTGCTGGCTGCATAAAAAGATACTATCAATCCACAGCTCACAACAACGAAGTGAGATATAATAGCTTAAACCGCTGTACAGTAATACACTAGATGAGAGATTACAAAATAAACAAAGGAGTTACCTACGAAATATATATAAGCATTACATTGTTACAGTGTGCTTGGCTTACTTAGATACCGCATTAAAATTAATAATTGAAAGGTATCATCTTAAGTAAACCAAAAATTACAGGCATGCCATCCATTATTAAACCACATAGGAAAAGACATGTACCATTAGCAAGCAATTAATGATGCATTTAAACACTAGGTGTACAATGTTTGTGTAACATTGCAACATTAGATTACATTACAAAATATTTATGTCAGAACGACATTAGACAATGTGTTAGTCTGTTCATATTGATATGAATGAATAAATATATATATATATATATATATATATATATATATATATATTATATATATATATATATATATATTACATGATTATGACATATAAAGTAATTACAGTTGTTCATAACATTCTAAAAGCGTATCAAGTTAATTAGTAGGTACCCTAACAATCAGTTACTCAATGTTACACTAAACACTGTATTTGCAAGAAAACAAAACAAAACAAAACAAAAATAAAAATATGAATGAAAGGTTAAGTCTGGCTACTAAGTAGAGTCAGAAACGACGGCATCATGCCACGTAACCACATGTGATAGACACAGGTAGTTTAGTAAAGTCTACAGGTATGTCAGAATGTCGTTTGAGCTTGTGACTTCGCGGATCACGTTATGATTGTCTTTGATAATGATCTTGCCGCTGGCCGTCCAACAGTCATTGATCTTTTTTGCCTTTCTAAGTTTTCTGGTTTCAAACGCTAGTTTGGAGCGCTTTGACGTGAGATCTTCGTTGAGGTAGATGCGATTTTCAATAGCGCAGGTTTTGTTGTAATCTTTGAGACCGCCCTGCCGCGAAGCACAACATCTCTGCAGTGCTCACTGCGAAAGCGAACAATGGTCGTTCTGGGTTTCGTCTGCCCGTCGACGGGTCGGCCAAGTCTATGGCAGCGTTCCAGATAACTGAGCTCAATGGGAGAGGTGGCGTGCATTTTGTTGTTGATAGTATCGATGACTTTTTCTTCCAAGTTTTCACCACGCAAGTCATCGCAAATGCCACTGATGCGGAGATTGGGTCGTCGGGTGTACTGCTGGAGCGAATCCAATTCATCCTTCAGAGTTACCACCCTTTTCTCAAGATGTTCGATTTTGTTGCACTTGTCAGACAATTGTTCGGTGAGAGTGACAATTTGTTTATTAAGTGTGTCAATCTTCATGACTAAATCATATGGAAACAGAACCTCTTTCAGTTGTTTGGCAATTCTCTCATCTTGCAATAAGGATAGCATTTGCGAAATCAAATTGCTGTCAGTGTCAGCTGAGCCACCACTGGCGTCTGGCTCAAAGTCCGATTTGCTGTCTTTTCTTCTGGGCATGGTGGCGATTGTACGCGTGCGAGTGTGAAGCAATGCTACAAGGCGTGGTCGTGGTCGATATTAGAGGTGTTCGATATTGCAGGTGAGAATTCCTACCTTTAACGAACTGCACAGTGAAAATATAGGGTCTACTAGCATTGCAGTATCTATAGTATAATCTGCATTCGTCACCTTCGATGTGTGGTCGGCAGGACCTTTCTAGCACTTAGCTAACGACGCCATTTGTTTTCTCCTGACAGACAGAGAGACAGAGAGACAGATGAGGGAGAGATGAGGGAGAGACGAGGGAGGGACGAGGGAGAGACGAGGGAGAGACGCGGGAGAGACGAGGGAGAGACGAGGGAGAGACTAGGGAGAGACGAGGGATAGACGAGTGAGAGACGAGGGAGAGACGAGGGAGAGACGAGGGAGAGACGAGGGAGAGACGAGGGAGAAACGAGGGAGATACGAGGGAGAGACGAGGGAGAGACGAGGGAGATACGAGGGAGAGACGAGGGAGAGACGAGGGAGAGACGAGGGAGAGACGAGGGAGAGACGAGGGAGAGACGAGGGAGAGACCAGGGAGAGACGAGGGAGAGACGAAGGAGAGATAAAAGAGAGATGAGGGAGAGATGAGGGAGCAGTGATATACTTGGGGATATATGGGCAACCCCGCTCGGAGAGATTTAAACGATATTTAGTAAACACACGCACGCGCGGACATGTATACAGACATATATACTCACACAAAAACACGCATTGTAGAACATACATACATCCTATTACAACTACAAACGGAAAGTGTAGTTATATCAAATTAATAATATATTTATTTATACATCATTGATACGTATTTGTATAATGTTCTGGAATGGGACCCAAACACAGGTTTTATTTGACGTCAATGAATAACCATATTGAAGCAACATTTGAGATTTCAAAGTTCATTAAGCCTGTAACATAAGAGTGTCATAAATTTCCATTTGCCATAAACTATTTTATCATCGTGTCGTTCGGGCATTATTGTTCGCAGCCATGCGGAAGTGTGTTAATTGGTTGTCGTCACCAGATACCGTCAACTACAGCTTACACAAGTGTCTCGTAACAACCTTCTTCCTGGCAGGGTGGGTAGGGAAACGTACTCGGAATGACGTTGACCTCTGATGTCAACGTCAGCGGGTGACCCAAAGGACCTTCGTACTCGGCCTGTAGAACCAACGACGTTCAATTGAACGGTGAACAAGATATGCCCCCTGTTATACAGACGTGACTAGGCCAATGGTGGGTACAGAAGAAGGGTCATTGGTACATAATTTGTCCAATGAGGCCGACATGTATATTTTCTAATATATAGGTACGCACGCACTTACGCACTTACGCACTTACGCACATACGCACATACGCACATACGCACATACGCACATACGCACACCCACACACGTACGCACACTGAAACTCACAAACATACACAGACACGCAGACAATGAGTCGCGGAGAAACCAAAAAACACATATCTCACTCATTCACTCATTCACTCACACACTCACTCGTACCCACATGCTTACTCACTCGCTCGCTCACTCACTCACTCACTCACTCACTCACTCACTCACTCACTCACTCACTCACTCACTCACTCACTCACTCACTCACTCACTCACTCACTCACTCACTCACTCACTCACTCACTCACTCACTCACTCACTCACTCACTCACTCACTCACTCACTCACTCACTCACTCACTCACTCACTCACTCACTCACTCACTCACTCACTCACTCACTCACTCACTCACTCACTCACTCACTCACTCACTCACTCACTCACTCACTCACTCACTCACTCACTCACTCATCACTCACTCACTCACTCACTCACTCACTCACTCACTCACTCACTCACTCACTCACTCACTCACTCACTCACTCACAGTCACTCACTCACAGTCACTCACTCACTCACTCACTCACTCACTCACACGCACACTCACTCATTCATTCACTCACTCACTCACTCACTCACTCACTCACTCACTCACTCACTTACTCACACACTCATTCACTCACTCACTCACTCACTCACTCATTCATTCACTCACTCACTCACACACACAGTCACTCACTCACTCACTCACACGCACACTCACTCATTCATTCACTCACTCACTCACTCACTTACTCACTCACTTACTCACTTACTCACTTACTCACTTACTCACTTACTCACCCACTCATTCACTCACTCACACATTCACTCACTCACTCGACCCGATAGAACGCCCTCTGTAACACATCTCAGTCTCACCTGTACGAAGAAGCCCAGCCATCTGTTGTCTACTTTGTCGTATTCGGCAATGTAAATGCCGTCTCCCTGCCACAGAATACGTATTGTCGATGTGACGTAGTAGTGATATTATAATAAATCAATATGACTGCGTGCGCCCGTTTATATTTCTGTAATAATTCAAATTAACGCCAACATAAAACCTAACATTATGGAATTCATATACGTTATTTTGTTTATAATTTTATATAGAATTATATAGTTGTCATATTTAGATATACTTGTAAGTGCCACATATATGCCATTACTGTTTGCTTACAAGCTGTCTAACGACGACATACTTACTAAAAAGATTGGTCCACTGCATCGTCAACACGTATGCTAGAGGTACCACTTTCTAACTGGCTCTAGGTACATGCGTGAAGTAAAACAGGCAAACAAAGACAAAAGAGAACGACAACACATTTTCTGCGAGCATCCTTTACGTTTTATGTCAATTTTCGGATTACCGTTTATAACATGGTTGTTTTATTAGGTAACTCATTTGTAAATGTGAACGAGATAACCTCGTGTTGTATATTCACAGACGATCTACCTTGTTAATAACCTGTTCCTCGAACCAGTACACGTCACTTTTCGTCCCGTTCACGGTATGGTAGGCACGGAAGTCTCGTCTGCAACAGTAGCACATACGGGTGGCTTTGGCGAATGATCCCTGTCCGATGGATTAGTAGATATGCCACGTACCGTGCAATATACAAGTCACATGTACGTTAAAGCTGCTTCCTCAACGGGGTGTCGGCCCTATTGATCGTGAATCCGGTTCTAAGATGTTTAGATGTGTAGTGTTTTTG
Organism: Escarpia spicata; assembly: GCA_963995525.1. NCBI lineage: Eukaryota > Metazoa > Annelida > Polychaeta > Sabellida > Siboglinidae > Escarpia > Escarpia spicata. Next base: position 21,671,143 of record OZ023211.1, on the reverse strand, counting down.
TAAAGTAAATTTGGTATGCGACAAGCAAACAAATCTAGTTGAGAATGCATATATTTAAATGGCATGTACGCATGCATACGTGTACACAATGCAAAAACAAAAAATGCAACTGTATTGCTGCGAACAAAATATTGTTACATTAACGGGTCGACCGCAATACAAAGGAACAGTCACGAAAGGATATAATTTGCGTACAACAAGTATTGTAAAAAGTGTACCTGACAGCCGTAGCTGTGATGGCGTACCACGAACTCACAGATGTTGGCTTCACATCAGAGCTGTTGAACACGATCTGGCCGCCCGTCTCCGTCTGCGCAAACACAACAGTGTTTGTTGTTATGGTACAAGTGGCGGCTTCTTCCCGCAGCCAGTTCCCCAGTCAAGTAAAGGTAAGTTCTTATATAACGCAGAATCTAGTCCTTAGCACTGCCGAAAGCAGAGCATTGTTGTTGTCACCGCTACTACTGTAGCTACTACGGCTTCCGCCACAGCTATCGCCAGAGCCGGCACTGCCACAACCACAGCCACAGCCACAACCACAACCACAACCACAGCCACTACTGTCAAGCACTGTGGAATTTATACAGTTATTTCTTTTAACAGTTCCTAGAGACAAATAACGAGAGAAAAATGGTTCAAAAATAAGGTTTTAAGATATTCAATGATTATGAAAATGTCTACACAATTATTTGTATTGCCTGAAATAGAAGAACCAGAGGACACCAAGCGACGTTAGTGAAGAAACATTGACATTCAATATCAGAAAATAGTCATTCTCGCAGATGACTATACTTGAATGGAACAAGTTATTTGCCGAATGTGCAAATGTCATCGATGTAAACGTGTTTAATATAAAATGAATAAATATCTCAGACGAGCGGACATAAATAACAAAATTAGATTCTGTATTAGCCAAATGCATTCTTGTTCGTTTCTCATCTTGGATTTTTTTTCAAGTTTGCAATATTGTTAAACTTTTCCCCACACTTGGCCTTTAGACGTTAGCATTAATTGTGCACAGTCAAATAACAACTGTTGACATGCGCATCAGGAATGTTAATTCAGTTACACTGTTGTATCGCATCCTCACGCGGGGGGACTCTGCTGATTACAGTGGTCTACACCCGTCTCAGTGTAGTCAGCTACCACGCCTGGCTTGCGAGGATGTCCTACCGGTGATGCATACTTACTTCGATCAATTGCCACGATATCTGGGGGAAATGATACTTCTACAAAACAAAGAGGATCATTTATGTTTGTTATATAGTATGATAATGGTGACGCATATTAGTACTATGTTTTATAAACAAGTATATCAGATTACTAAACGGCACAGTGTGCGGAACGTTGGGATATTTGTTCAACTTTGTTTCTTTACGTACATCACGTCACAAAGAAATTTTGTACCTATGGTAAATTTTCCACCAGCGCCTTGTTGGGCGAGGGAGATTGTTCTTGTCGAAATACATAATGTATAATTGTGAACAGTCGCGCGTACATCACGATATTGTACCGTTTTGTTATGTGAATTCGATTGTCTAGCACCCTATATATATATGTTACATATATAAATCGCGGTATCGCGATGTCTCGCACAAGTTCGTAGTAAAGTCCCAGTGACCGTATAGCATTACGTACAAGTGTGTGGGGGTTGGTCGTCACAACGTATCGTAAGGGAATACATCGATAGTTGCGCCATCTATTGGGTGAAACATACGTTTTTGGGCATTTTCGCTATTGTGAATATCGCACACAGCGTTGGGGGTATCGTCTTGGCAACCATGTCACGCCAGTTGATTCCGGCGGCCATTGGATGTTGCGAAAGCTCAAGATCGTTAAGTCCCAAGCGACGTATTGGTGGGAATGGCGTGTTGAACAAACACGAAACATTTTCGTTTTTGTGGTACTTATGATATCACCTCTTAATGTAACAATAGCAAGCACCACGATCTCGACTCGCTATCCGTATCCCGATCGCCCATTCGCTCAGTTCGATTGTTGGACAATCGAACTGAGCGCGTGGCGAGATCGGCATACGGATAGCGAGTCGAGATCGGGGCGCTTGCAGACACTCTCTATTTTATACCGTGTACTTGCCGTAGCGACGCCAGAAATGAAGGCAGTCATGGCGGACGTTACGTCTTCGAAGGGATCGAGTGAATGGTCGCGGTTCGACATCATTCTGCGTAAGATCAACGGTAGAGAGATACACGAGGAAGAGGAAAGAACAAAAGAGCGCGAGAAACGCCATGCGTTAAATGATATGTTTTTTTAAAAAGTATTTGTTATGCCTCTACTGCCGAGTTCACATACAAAACCTTAAAAGACTTAACTTTAAAACGGTTTAATATGTACAATTCTTCGCAACGCCATGCGTCCTGTCTACAATTGTTCCAAGCTACGTAATCGTCGTACGAGTTACGTTAACTCCCTTAGTTAAACCGTTTGCGCTCTGTGTGAACGCACCATTAAAAGAGACATGCTATAACAAATCAAAACGTGATTGCCAGTCACGTGCAGGGACGCTCCTGCATTCCATACCTATAATTAATTAGGTCATAAAAACGTATTGCCGTTTATTGTCAATTTGTTCATTAATGCTTACGTTCTAGTTATTAACGATATTTACACAAAAAAACTAATTCAGGCTCCACGGTAGCGTATTAAGAACAAGTTGTCGGATTTATTAGGGAAAGTTTAATGACACAAGACACAGCACTAATCACACTACAGATAGATACAGAATGAGACCCACACCGGACAGATAATTAGGTGTTTTCTTGATGTGCATATTGCTGTGAGAAAGATGAGCGTAATGTTGTGAACATTGTGAACAAGATTGTATACGTAGACTTGATAGCGCAGATAGCCAGATCGGTGTATTTGACGTCGCAATCCTTTGTGGTGAGCCAGACCTCCGTTAACAGTTGCCTTAACAACCTTGACCATCTTTACACAATATCACATGCATTACATCGGGGAAATACACTGATCTCTGTATTGAGAGAAATAAGTGATAACAACAATACGGCGTCATACACATACTGATTCACCCTTCCGCACATACTGTTCTTGCTTAAATTACTTGTCACAATAACGCAATAATTTTTACCAGTAACGCAACGAAACAAATGACGTAATATTTGACAGCTTTACATTTACGACGACCATTTCAGTACGTTTATCGGACCTGGTTGCTAAGTAAGTAAGTAATTTATTTCCAACAACAACATAAAACAAATGCACATTCTTAGATCTAGTACGCAGATAGAAGATGAGATTTATAGTTTTTTAAAAGCCTTTATGTTTCTACTGCTGGTAATGCTTTCATGTAGGGTATTCCACAGTTTTACTCCATTAACAGAAATACACATTGATTTTTGAGTGGTACGCACACGATGACTTCGAAAGGTGTCTTTCTGTCGAGTATCATGTGTATCATCAAATTTAATTAAGTATTCAAACGTCAAAGTACACAGTTGCTTAAATAGAGTGCTGGTATGCTCCAAACGATTTATGCCACAGATCAGGCGGACTACTCGTTTCTGAGGCACAGTAATACACCTGAAGTTTGAGACACAGGTGATACCCCATATTTCGCTGCAATAGCTAATATATGGCAAAAACTGCGACCAATACAATATGTACATTCCATCCTGATTAATTAAACAACTTATTTTGTAAATGATCGCTGCTACTTTCGACAGTTTTTTTCTAATCATATTAATGTGATGTTTCCAGTTCAGCTGATCATCAATACGTACTCCCAGAATGTGGTTACACGTATTCTGGTTAATTTCAACATCTGGTGGACGGTTCCCAAAAAAAAAATATAATTCGTGTGTGACAAGTTGGGGGATGATTTGTTTACAGCAAACCATTTGCACAATTTGGCAAGTTCTTTATTTAACATGTCACGTGGTTCTGTCAGATTGTTACCGGTACAAAATATATTCGTATCGTCAGCAAAAAGTATGAATTTTACTAACGTTGATACGTTACAGATGTCATTGACGTAAATGATAAATAAACGTGGACCTAAAATAGACCCTTGCGGAACTCCACCTGTGCCATCTAATAGCTCCGAAACGCACTCGTCAATATATACAAATTGCTTCCTGTTCGAAAGGTAGCTTTTAATCCAATCATTTGCTATTCCACGCACACCATACTAATTCATTTTTGTAAGTATCTCATGATCTACTGTATCGAATGCCTTTTTAAGATCAATAAATACACCGACGGCATGCTTTTTATTGTCCTTAGCATTTGTGATTTGAACTGATTTCCACAATCAATTCCAAAACAGCATGCAACGTGGACATATTAGCACGGAACCCGGTACTGATTTGAACTTAATATGTTATTTGCATTTTAAAAGCTGTCTGTTCTGTCAAGGAACAGTTTTTCCAGGATTTTTGAAAATTGCGGCAATAGAGAAATTGGCCTATCATTTGTAACGTCGGTTTTCGTACCATTTTTAAAGATGGGTATAACTTTGGCAGTTGTAAAACACGAGATCTAAATGAATTATTACATATATGAGTGAAATGTTTGCTTATTACATGAATGACCTTCGCGACAATGTCCATACTTTTCTTCAAAGTTTGAAGATTTCTTTTTGGTACACGCTGTTACTGTAATTATAAGTTCTTCCTCATCGACAGGTGTGAGGAATAACCTTTGGTTAATACTACCTCCTAAATAATCATACACATAATTGGGTTCATCCTTATTGTTGATATCCGTGATATCCGTGATATCCGTGATATCCGTGATATAGGTATGAGTAGTGAACAGATTCAACGGATTCTCGATCACTCACCGCATGTATTTGGGCCCGGGCAGCTGTTTAAAGAACAAATGCGAGTCGTCGGGCAGAAAATACTGGTCACCCGTGCCATCCATGACCATAGTCGGCATGTTGTACTTGTGAATGAAACCTGTGGCAGACGAGGCATTAGCATGGTTAATACATCCGGGATATAGCGACCTGATTTTATGCATTATTTTTTAGATTTTATTATTACTAAAATTATGGCGCCGAGAAGTTTGCTAGATGTGAAAGATGATTATTAACTTTTGAAGTTCATGACGTAATCAGATTTCGTTTGTGCTGCATACACATATACATATATACGTACGCTTACGCACACGCACGAACGTACGCACGCACGCACGCACGAACGCACACACGTGCGCGCGCTCGTAATCGTCTACCAGAATCGAATTATTGTGATTGCTTACTGTATGGATTAACGAGCTGCATGACCCTGGCAAGCCGAGGATGAGCGAGATTACGGGTGATGTTTGCATTGTAGTAGTCGTAGAATGCGTACGTCCATCCACCGAGAGAGCTCTGGTGTTTCTGCATATTCTGCGAACATATTCCTGAATGTAGATTACGGCGAAGAGAGAGGACCGTGCAAAGTAGCAGAGAACGTCAAATTGTAGACGAATGGATAATCTCCCTGCTAGAATGTAAATTAGGTATACAGGAAGACTATCAAGTGTATAGTAACCTATATTATGAAGACTATCAAGTGTATGGTAACCTATATTATGAAGACTATCAAGTGTATGGTAACCTATATTATGAAGACTATCAAGTGTATGGTAACCTATATTATGAAGACTATCAAGTGTATGGTAACCTATATTATGAAGACTATCAAGTGTATGGTAACCTATATTATGAAGATTATCAAGTGTATGGTAACCTATATTAAGAAGACTATCAAGTGTATGGTAACCTATATTATGAAGACTATCAAGTGTATGGTAACCTATATTAAGAAGACTATCAAATGTATGGTAACCTATATTATGAAGACTATCAAGTGTATGGTAACCTATATTAAGAAGACTATCAAGTGTATGGTAACCTATATTATGAAGACTATCAAGTGTATAGTAACCTATATTATGAAGACTATCAAGTGTATGGTAACCTATATTATGAAGACTATCAAGTGTATGGTAACCTATATTATGAAGACTATCAAGTGTATGGTAACCTATATTATGAAGACTATCAAGTGTATGGTAACCTATATTATGAAGATTATCAAGTGTATGGTAACCTATATTAAGAAGACTATCAAGTGTATGGTAACCTATATTATGAAGACTATCAAGTGTATGGTAACCTATATTAAGAAGACTATCAAATGTATGGTAACCTATATTATGAAGACTATCAAGTGTATGGTAACCTATATTATGAAGACTATCTGTATGGTAACCTATATTATGAAGATTATCAAGTGTATGGTAACCTATATTATGAAGACTATCAAGTGTATGGTAACCTATATTATGAAGACTATCAAGTGTATGGTAACCTATATTATGAAAACTATCAAGTGTATGGTAACCTATGTTATGAAGACTATCAAGTGTATGGTAACCTATATTATGAAGACTATCAAGTGTATGGTAACCTATATTATGAAGATTATCAAGTGTATGGTAACCTATATTATGAAGACTATCAAGTGTATGGTAACCAGTATTATGATGATTATGTAAAAAAGCATACCGCCATTCTGATTTGTAATATAATATTATAAATAAATAATGTAATATGCATTTGGCACACACGAATACAGTTTGAACACGGTTGGGAGATATGTGTAACGTACAATTTACGTTACATTCATGATGAGACCTACCTTATAGAAATTAAGCAGACTCATACTTATGGGCATTTGGGCAATGACTCGTTTGTCAACGGCCGACGTTGTCCACGTAGTCCAGCCGCGCTAAAAGAAGACATCATGATTATCCGTGTTGGTAATGTTATTTGGGTCATCAGTTATGAAGGAGTAGTGTTTTGTTTTGTCGGCAAATGTCGATTATATTATTTGTTATAAACATTAATAACATCATAACAGTTGTCTCATGTTTGGAATGCGTAAGACAAATTCAACAAAAACAATCATTTCTTATACCACTGTTTCTGTAAGCTTATGCTTTTGGGTTGGTTTGCAACACCATAGTGACATTATAGTCTCTTCCCGAGAGAAAACAAGCACAACGAGAAGTGTTCATGTATAATTGCAACAGGACCTTACCTTCGAGAGTCCTGCAATCACGAACTTGGTAATGTTCGTTTTGGCAGCCACTTGTCGGGTGAAGTTTGTTACGGTGTCCATAGCGCGAACTATAGCCTGAACAGAAGAGGTTAGGATTACCATGGCGAATATGTTAGATAGATTGGAATCTGATCTATATGTATAGGCTTTGTCGGTGTATTATTGGCGTTTAGGTAATTATTCATCGGCATTTGGACTGGTATTTGGATCTTCGATTAGATATTGTTGGAGAGGCAAGCAATGCATCTGATAACGAGGACAGACGATATGAGATTTTCTAAAATTAACAGTTGTCTTGTTCAACAGCAAAATCATCACAAATATTCAGACGACAAAAATAAAAACAAACACGTTGGTCAACTCACTTTTGTCATTGGGTACCGAAGTAAAGTTTCGGGTGGGGCGTTTTCGTTTTCAATGAATGACCGCCATAAATACGAAATTATGTCGTCTTCCAGTCTCCTCTTCTTGGTTGGATCGTCCTGCATTTTAAGGTTAATGTTGTTTATATGAACAGCTAAAGACAGAACAAGATGGAACGAAAGGATGTGGATGAACACGATGGACAGGGATTATGTGAACGGTCTGGATATCACTACTCAATTATCGTATTATTAGGAAATAGGTCCTCTAGAAAAACATAGCACAAACACACAAGTAAATCAGTTTAAATAATGATCGTTGTGTTTTCGGAAAGGCATCGCCAATTGGATTATGAGAGGCGAGTGACCCAAGGAATCGAACTTAGAAATAGGCAAGTGGACCAGGATGTTTCGCAGGAGATGCAATTGCAATCTCCAATGTAAGCGTATTAGTATTATAGATGATTACACAAACTGTTTTCAAAAAAGAATTAGTGTAATTATTTCGTTAGGTAAAATGTACTTTTATACAACCTTCAAGACGAGTGGTTGGTTCGGGATTTGTTTGATGTAGCTGGTGACTATTCCAGCCCGCACGCTTATTTGTTGTATAACACCGGAACGGAAGTCGTTCTCCGGGGTCGGGAGGCTGGAAAAATTGTTGATACAATGAAGACAACACACAGCGGTACAAAAATTACCACACGGAGCACAGCATTAAATATAAGAATAAATAGTATAACAACGGATAGTTTTACGTTCGACGAATAATATGATAACTGCGCAGACATTTAAAAGTAAATGTAAGTTCTTATGTAGCGCAGTATCCAATCCTCAGGATTGCTCAAAGCGCTTTACACTTTACTGCCTGGTAGACCTGTTCAATCGAACACCATCTCGACTTCTCTGGGAAACATTCAGCCACGCTGCAATTAATGCGCGAAGAATGTTCGTACACAAATATCCACCACTATCTATAGCCAGGTACTCATTCACACAGCTCAGTGAACTAAAGCAATGTAGAGTAAACGAACTTGTCCAAGATTCGACACATCATCAAACCCGTTTCCCACTTCAAAGTTTGCTATTCTACACTACCCTGTTGACAATTATTTGCATTGTTTTGTAGGTCGAGAACATAATATTATACCAAGATAACAACATAAGTATTCGCTCCATATCTGATAAGTCACTAAGCCGCCCAGAAGAAGACAACACGTATGGCGACGCACAGCAATAAAGCGCGACGACAGCAAACGGACGGTGATTGATGCATACCAACACAGAGGACATCACACGAGTCAGCGGAGTGGATGACAAGATAGATGGTGGCGGTCGGCAATTAACAAAAAGATCGGTATAATGAGAAGATAAGGTACAAGATTACGTTGGATTGTAAACAGTCAAGGAATCAATAAAATAAACTGAATGCGAGCCAGATAAGAAGACAACAAAACATGGGAGAATCATCCGAGAAGAGGCTATATGGAACGTTGTCAGTTAAAGTTGGTGTACAAAAAATTGAATCCCGATAAGAATCGGGCCATTGCATAGATGCGTTCCCACCTAGGATTGTCATTATAACCAGGTCCAATGAAGACAAAAGCCACGTCGGGTACGATGATCGTCCGTGGCACCGAAATGACCAGATCGTGCGACCAGATGGACCTGTCTGTGAAGTTCTCTGCAACAGACCAATATTACGATCAATGCATATTCCAACACGTAACATTGCTTACTTTTGCATTTGTAAACAACGACGTAATTCAACGTGTTCATGTGCAGTTATCTGATAAACATTAGATCCTGCAGATCTAAATAACATATTCCATCGCAGTCACATTTTCAAACTAGTATCTATGTACATTTATATTAGTTCGGTTTATTAAGTTATTGGGTGCTGCGAGGCGATAGTCATCATATTGTATGCATGTTTTCTTAACAAATCCAAATATTATATATACTTTTTGGATAGAATTTCGCCTCTTATCAAGCAGGCTTCGATAGAAAGTGTTATTTACGAGTTGTGCTCATATTTACCACTCATCCACTTCTGTGACGTCATGTTCAAGTAGTACGCTTTATGGTAATGATCCTCTGTGCGATTGATCTCGACGTACCCATAGGTAGGATCTGGCCTGTGTACGTATTCCTCCAGTGTCAAGTTGGCAGTCTGCTCGTTGATATCCTAAACACAGTAAACAAGCATAGGAACCATATCGTTTGAATCCCCAAATGATGTCAGTTATGAAAATAGTTTCCATACATACTGTAATCAGTCTTGCAAGTTGCCTGTTTGTGTTTCGTAATCAATATTTACTTTATGTTTTATTCTTCAGTGATCTTTCGGCAGCTTTCACTAATTGAATGTTCTTGATACGTATTAAGCATGGTTCATTCCTAACACGCGTATAACCTCGTAGTCGTTGATACACAACACAAAACAAGGTGTGTAATTGTATTTACGTAGGCGCCGGAACGAAATTAACATTGGGTAGGCTGACCCGGGGCTTCAGCACCAATCCGCTGTCGGATCACGACATCGGCAGACGGGGGACGGGGGACGGGGGACGGGGGGGGGTTGAATATTTTGCGACGTTCAAAATTTTTTAAGCTCTCCAAAAACCGTCGATTTTTACCATCTTGACCCTCACCTAAACCCCATCTTCAAGCTCTCCAAAAGCACAGTTTGCCCACTTGAGGCTCGCCAAAAACACCTTCAGACTCACCAAAAACATCAAATTCCATCCCAAAATACACCCCTTCCCTAAATATTGAGGAGCTAATCCTATCTCCAGCCATCCCCCCAAAAAAATCCATCCGAAAATGCACACCCCTTCCCTAAATATCGGGGGGCTAATTCTATCTCCAGCCCCACACCAACACTTTTGGGGGTCTCAGCCCTCAAACCTCTCCTCGGTTCCGGCTCCTAGGATTTAGGTTTCGTCTAGGACGTGATGACATCTTCAGAATGATTACAAGGTGGAGTAGCGCTCAGCAGACTGTCATAGACATGTGGAATGTATTGTCCCTTGTTATGGTTCACCAGACTAAGGTAATCGCGCTTATGCGCTTACAGTAGAGAGTTTTGTTGAGTAGTTTGGTATGTGCAATGTGCTGCTCAGTGTCTACACCTCTACGGTGTTCGTCGTTTTTATGCTGAACCATTGATTTACTGACCGTCACTCCTACTAATAAACGTACACCGTGTTGATCGTATTCCGATAACATTTCACAATGTGCAAAATGACGCTGAAATAGGGGAACGGCGTGCAAAACGGGCCCCTAAAGCGAGACTTGTCATAAAGTTGACATTTTTCATTCTAATACATTTGTTTTCTATGGGATCATCTTCTCCACTTATCTGACTACGTATGTGCTAAAATGTAGCGTATCCCTACCTAGTAACATTACTGTATCTATCGGGTGTTTCAGAACACCACCCTATTTTTGACTAGCTAAAAAGGTGCATCCAAAATGGGCCCCCTGCACATCCACTTGTATATATTGTTTAGCCGTCATCACACATTTCGCAAACACATTATGCACACTCGGACCCACCAATATTCACTAGTGCTCATTTATGAGTTACTTAACTGTGCTACCACAAATGTAGCTATATATACTACTATAACGTCAAACGGCTGGGGGTTCGTTTTGCGCAGGGGGCCCGTTTTGCACGCCGTTCCCCTACAAGTTACTCGAACGCCACTGCTCTGTTGCACAATATATGTTTTGTAAGAACGTACCGTGTATCCCGAGAGTGAATTTCGAAAAGTTAAACACAACAGAAAGAAGATGATTGGAGGTAGCAAGAACGCATTGTCTTGCACGCCCGCCATTTTGCTTAGCTGTGGTAAAGCGCCTGTGAGACAATGAAACATAAACCTTTCAGTCGGGTGTTTACACTATTACTGATGTCACGGACAACTTGAGCAACTCAAGTGCTGGCGTATTAGTGGCACTTAGTTGAATGTAAATACTGTCAATTTAAGATGGCTCTTACCAGACGGATGGCTATGACTTGTAATTATTACTTAAGTATTGTTGGCAAACATAATCGTCAAGTAGGTTCGACAGTACTTCGTGTACCGTAAGTTTGTTTTTACGTTCCACCGGTGACAATCCAGAATACTTAGGTAAGTGTGTGTGGCATGCACTTGCAGCTCAAGGCAACCTATCATATTTGCTTTGTCCGTCCGTCCGTCCGTCTGTCTGTCTGTCTGTGTCTGACTGTATCCTTGTCTGTCTCCCTGTCTGTGTTTCTGTCAGTGCGTCCAGCGTCAATTTCGCGTATTTGAAAATGCTGTAGGCGTGATTCGTAGATTGATATTTTTCGAATTCCCACCAGAGAACCCCTGTAAGGTCGGTATCATGGGGATTCAATATTTCAAAAGGTTTTACCGACAGTTATAATGATAATAGCCGCGATCAGCTTCTGTGATGCACCCACATACAACTTCTGCAGAGGGATATTCAAATTCAGATTCAGGCGGAATGTAATTTGTGTCTGTGTTACCGTAAAGACAATGTTGCCATTTACAATGCGTCGCTGGGTGTATACAGAAATGTTGAACACGTTTTACGTGATAAAAGTTTTTACAGTTTGAAAATGTGGGATTTGAATCTTAGAGGGTTCAGCAAAATTACATAATTTTGAATTTTGTTCTATCCAATCAATGAGGACTTGTACTACATTGAAAGTTATTAATTCCCCTTAATTTAGGATTTTAAGTAGATTGTAGCTGACGAGCCCTATTTATTTACAGAATCGATGTAAATAGAAATATATATTATTTCAGTTAATTCGCTCAACGGAGAATACGCTTGTGATTTCATTCATTTATTTAATTATTTATAAATCTCTCTAAATAATCAACTATGAGAAAGAATTTTTTCTGTTTATCATATTCCTCACGTACATCTAACACTAGCCTTGTATCCAAACACAAGTTCTGTTCCATAGCGTTACTGGCAGTCTCCTTGCTGTCAACTGTCCTGTCTACCAGTCACCGCCAATGTAAGATAGTATTTCGACTCCCATAGTATCTTAACCCCTCGGTCACGATACTATAATAGTATCCTAACCTCCCCTGTGGTAATTTGACCCCCTATATTTCACTCTGCATATGATGTCGCATTGCAATTAAACATTGTTTTATGGAATACAACCTATTTGGATATCTTTAAAATACCTTTTTAAATGTTTCATATCTAATTTGCCTAGACTAAATTTGTCTCATCCATACATATTACGGGATACAGCTGGTAGAATGCATGATGCGTATTCGTGCATGACTGTAAAGAGATTAGCCGACCCATGCTCTCTGAATTGTATTAAACAAAATTATATATAAAAAATATCAACAAAATATAATATCACGTATTGCTATATGTATATGAATCCTGAAAGTTGGGGAGTCATATTGTCCTATTCCTCGTTGTTCTCTCTATAAAGAGTCGAGGCTAGTTCAAGTACTGCTGCACTGCTCCAACACATCCAGTTGCACTTCTTCCTATTGGCAATCTTCTCACTCCCCTCTTCTGCCAGTCTTACATCGCTCTTTACTCAGTCCTCACATTTCTTTTCATGTCGTCTGGCTGTAACATCGTCTGTGCTTTCTTTAGTAGTCAACCCTTTTCCATCCGCACCAACTGACCTGCGCATACCATCCTGCCTTTGACTATTCTTCCCGCTCAATCATATAACATCGTAACCGCTTTTTTCAGCTCATTTATCACCCGTCTTTTCGCCCTCCTAATTGTTCCTTAGACCAAATTGTTCTTCAAACTTGAGGCTTCTGAACCACACACGTATGCCGGTGTCACACACTCTCCGGACATTCCCTGGTAAAACTGCATAAACAATTAATATTATTTTGCAAATATGTATTGTTAAATTGACAGGATGGGAACCATATTGTTATGGTACTATAAAATGACCTTTCTAAGACTTGAGCAGTCGATAGGGATCATGTGATATCATGTGATAACCATAACAAGTGTGCCACTCATTAACTTATACTTGGCGCACGTTCAACGAAAGTTGATCTTCTTGTCCTTGGTGTTGACTGACGAAGGCCAGTTTCGGAATCCCGCTGAACTTGACAAGAACTTCGTAATCAACTGGTATTCCCCGTCCTCCATTTCTACTTACGGTGGAAGTGCGTGTCGATCGACACGTGGATTTCAACATTAGCATCGATTCGTTTTTTTTGTATTTTGCTTTTACAAATAAAAAGCTTCGACTGCGTTACCTCATCGGCTAAGCGGGAAAATGTGGCCGCTTCGGCGGGGTAATTTTGGTCGAATTGGCGGCGTATTGAAAACAAACTTGCTGAAATGGTAACGTCGCCGAAGTGGTACCGTTGCCAACGCGATATGTGTGCGAATTGTGGTTGTTTCGGCGCCTTGTTTTATGTCTCGAACGTAATAAATTAATTATACACAAACTTCCATGGCAAACTACTTTATTAATTATATGTTTAGCAGAAATACATAATATGAAACTAGTAGTTGAGATTGTATTTCTCTAAAATATTAGAAAGACTAAAGTATAATGGGCCGTTATATTTTATTAATAAACAATATTCTCTCTATACGTAAGTTTTGGTTTTCAAAAAAATCAATTCACAATATATATAATGTATGTGTGTGATTGATTTAATATTTTACTTGACTACTGGGATGGAATAGTACATGGTCACACAGTTGGTGGGGTTACGATAATATGGAATGTTATAATTGAAAATATACGAATCACTACATCTAAATATTGACTGGTGTGGAAATTAGCAAAGGAACAAACAAACGCGCAAACACGCGCAGACGCACGCGCAAACACACACACACACGCCCTCACATACACAGTGTGTGGAATAAATCGCCATGGTAACATTACATCGCGATTTTGGGACAGTTAACACAAAACTAAGATGACTCGATGGTACTGCTAACACACAAAAAAGAGTGATAGTTAAATAAATATGGTATCAGGGGGAAAATGGTGTGTTCAGTATAAAAAGGACCTCTCTGAAACGTATAATAACAGACTGTACTTCCCTCCGTTGAAGCCGGTTGCACATACAAAATGGTATCGAAGTACCTGCGGTTACACGTAGTAGTAGGGTTTGACTACACATGGGTGTAATGCTTCTTCCAGTCTCGACATGCTGCAATTGCATAGTTGAATATTTTATTGAAGTAATTTTGATGGCATTATATATGAATATTTGATATACTATCTCGCTGTGAGTGAATTAACTTCCTTCGTATAAAACAATTTTATTGTATCAATCTTTTATATATAGCACTATTATTTATGAAGGTCAACCACACAGAGAATATCCCCATGGGGACAATAAATAAGATCTTATCTTAGTAATGAAGACAATTGTAGTATGCTTTTGGAAGTATATCAATAAGAAAATGGCTAATACAACATATGACTAAACAGCTGAGAAAAGGGGAGCATTTGGTACCCAGTGACGTGCAAACTGTGCAACATAAGCGTAGTAATTACAAATCTGTATTATAACATATATCGGTAAAACTTGGTGTTAGAATAAGTGGGGTTCAAAATACCACGTGGAGAGTCATAATACTATAATAGCATTTCGACCCCCGGTCATGATATTTCATAGCCGTTGACCAGGGGGTAAATTTACTATGGAGTCACCATACTATACTACACCGGCAAGGCCAGTCTATTTCTAGCCACCGCACCTGGATTATTACACAATAGGGTGCACTTGGTTGACCTTTGTCGGCCATCGACTGGGTCAACCGTAAAATTAATTAAAACAAACATTATTTCGTAGCACTATTAATACGTGCTTGTACAAAATGGGGCTAGATTTCAGTGGATGTGACTGGATGGTCACATTCCACTTACGTGGCTTTATTTTGAGAGAAAAAAGTCCCGCCCAAATCGGGGCAACGCCGCTAGAATCGTATAAATATGTAGGTATTGGAACGTTAATATTTTGGAATCGAGCGACCTGTGATTATTTGTATTCCAACGACGCTTGTGTGTGGGTGTGTGCGTGCTTTGTTTTGTTGTGCTTAATTCCCAATACAATTGCTGTTGTTATTGTTTTAAATAAGGGGATGCATATTCAGATTTTGCGACTCATCTGGATAGCACGGGGTTGCCACTAGTTTAGTCATCACTCAATAAACACAAGAAGCATAAACAAAGTTTACAGCTCAAGGTATTGATTGAATACTAATCTTTTGCAACTGATTGGGTGCGATTCATAACGAGAACCTGACATCCGTGGCCATTCCATCTGTAGTCACTGGTGCACTACGGTTCCCAGTTCAGCAAGCTGCTCAAATCATGCTTGGGGAAGTTCATGAGTTCAGACATCACTAAAACTTGTGCGGTTCGTGGTTTATCCAAACACATGTGATTCCACAGTGTTACAGGTTAGTATAATATTGTTTTATTCAACTATGTCAGCATACTGCGATTATTTATAATTCAATAGCCAATCTTACAGTGATTTTGTAATTGGTACTGATAAGTGCCATTTCAACTCCCGTTCCTGCTTCCGTCTGTTTGAGAGCTACGTTAGCAGGCTTCCAATTGAAGCATTACGTGACTATGTACCAGTTAATGTGTTTAAAGTGTGTTACATAAGGATCTCCATTGTCTATCGTATCATTCGTATGCATTCAAGGATGCGGTTGATGTCAGCGGTAGGACTACCACACACCCAACAGGGCGTGCCTTTGTTAGACCAACTGGAGGTAGGTAGCTTCATTAGTTCATTGTATGACCTTAAATAGAAATGGACCTAGATCGTTTATTATGATGCACCTGACGTTCCAGAGGCACAGCAACATGGTTAGATTCCAACCATGCAATGGAAAACACATTTGCTGTTAAAGATGAACGTGGGGTTTAATAAATGTTGGTCATGGCTACAGTTAAAACAATTGTTAATACGGATATAGCTTCCGATCGTCATACAATATGAGTGACCAGAAAGAAACAATTATGTGTTGATTTACTGTTCGTGTGTGTGTGGATCTATCTGTTATTAGTGTTGATGGTAACAAATTTTACCGCATGACATTTTCCGTAGAAAAGTGACAAAACTAGCCAAAAAAGTTATATTTCTCGTTCATTTTATTGTCATTGACAAGGAATGGACACATTTTACTAAAGGTACAACGATATAACAAATCAACGTATATTGCCTTGCTTTATTTTGAGAAAACAAAGTCCCGCGCAAAGCGGGCCAACACCGCTAGAATCGTATAAATATGTAGGTATTGGAACGTTAATATTTTTGAATCGAGCGACCTGTGATGATTTGTGTTTCAACGACGCTTCTGCATGGGTGTGTGCGTGCGTGCATGCGTGCGTGTGTGTGTGTGAGTGTGTGTTTGTGTGTGTGTGTGTGTGTGTGTGTGTGTGTGTGTGTGTGTGTGTGTGTGTGTGTGTGTGTGTGTGTGTGTGTGAGTGTGTGTGTGTGTGTGTGTGTGTGTGTGTGTGTGTGTGTGTGTGTGTGTGTGTGTGTGTGTGTGTGTGTGTGTGTGTGTGTGTGTGTGTGTGTGTGTGTATGCGCGCACACGCGCGTGCGTGCAGGGGCGGGGGCACAAACCTCCAATGTCGCTTGGCAAAAACACTGGTGGCCGAACCAAAATTAATGTTGCGTGGGCTGAGCTACATCTTCAGCACGACCCCGCCTGTCGCGCTGTCTGATCATGGCACCGGAAGACAGATAATGTTTCGCCGCTGCGCCGCTGTCACTTTAACTTCTCAATAATTTCAACTTATCCGTTGTCACAACACGACTAATGACATCGGAAGACAGGGGGAGTGCTGTTGAATTTTTTTCGTGGCGGCGTTCTCAATTTCCGGCGGTCTTGGGGGCCCGCTACTCTTGCTCAGGCATATTGCGACTGAATTTAATCGTCTAGAGGGCACGCCCCCTGGACACGTCTATGGTGTGTGTGTGTGTGTGTGTGTGTGTGTGTGTGTGTGTGTGTGTGTGTGTGTGTGTGTGTGTGAGAGAGAGAGAGAGAGAGAGAGAGAGAGAGAGAGAGAGAGAGAGAGAGAGAGAGAGAGAGAGAGAGAGAGAGAGAGAGAGAGAGAGAGAGAGAGAGAGAGAGAGAGAGAGAGAGAGAGAGAGAGAGAGAGAGAGAGAGAGAGAGAGAGAGAGAGAGAGAGAGAGAGAGAGAGAGAGAGAGAGAGAGAGAGAGAGAGAGAGAGAGAGAGAGAGAGAGAGTGTGTGTGTGTGCGTGTTTAAACTAGGATTTTGGTTAAAACAAACGTTGACTAAACACAGTCAGTCTTATACACAAGTTACTGGTACTGTGGTCTTGTCTAAATCAACACAATTATTCAACCAACGTACAGAACCAATTTATTCGGTGCCTTTCGCAACTTATGGCGAATATATCAATATACCCTATACCCATCAATATTAATTTCCAATAAATACACACATAAAATGTTATTAATTATAAAACTAATCAGTTGCAGAGAGATAAAAGACATTGGCCAATATTCACCACCAGATAGGCCTACGATTTGAATGTCGTTAATTTCTGTATATGATATGATATCATAACTAGTGCACCTATTAAAAACAACTGTAAGCATACCACAAACCAATTCGGGGGTTTCCAAGCCCTCCATGTAGTATTGCAACATTTTATTGGGGATTCGGGGATGGGGGAATGTATTGTATACATAGAAACAAAACTAAATTAGGTAGCAGGTGTATTCAAGCGGTAAAATGATACTATGCATGGTACGTTCGAGAGTAGCCGTCATGTCAAATCTTACACCAGCCTCTCAAAACATCCCTCTCCGTGGCACGGCGGGTAGGGGAAGTTGTTTGGGATGATGTTGACCTCTGATGTCAAGGTCAACGGGTGGCCTAGAGGACCTTCGTACTTGGCCTGGCAGCACAGATAGAACGACATTACACTGTCAAAATTGCACAATTTATAAATAAAATGCATGCGTGTGTGTGCGTGGGTATGTGTTTATATGTAAGTACAGCTGTATATATATATATATATGTTTACCTAAATTTGCCTATATATATACATACATGTATATATATATATACATATATATATATATATATATATATATATATATATATATATATATTAATACATGTATATATATATATAGAACAATTTTGTTAAGCTCTCATATGCATGAGCGTGTACAAATATACAATATACATGTGCAATTGTCTATGCGAAAATAACAAACTGCCATTTCCTGAGCAATGGCCCACCGTAGTACCTGAATGAGGAAGGCCAACCATCTGTTATCGACCTTGTCGTATTCAGCAACATAAATCCCGTCACCCTGTAACGAAGTGTGATTCATCTGATCAGTCTAAATAGTTAGACACTAAACGTTTAGTGTAATGTAGCATATTACAGTATAGTTCAGCATAATGCACTGTTGTGTGTAATGAACTATAGCGTCGCGTAACAGCATAGTACAGTCTAGTATTATAAATAAGAACAAGACAAACCTGGTCTTTGACATCGTCTTCGAACCAAACTACGTTGCTCTTCTTCGCTTCCTTGCCATAGTTTGCCCGGAAGTCTCGTCTACAATGTGAGAGAGCAGCATCGGTATTATGGTACGGTATGTACCGACGGACATCAACTGCTAATGTAAGTATTATATTGCTGCCTTATAATGTTTAACAACACTGCCTTCAACGAGAACATGCTTCGAATTGCATGTGGACAAGGAAGCCTTGAGTTTGACTAAATAGTCTAATCAGTTCCATGTACGTTTATAGCCTTTGTTGTTTATCTGCTATTTCTGTTTTAAGACATTTGCCCAATCAGCAGGTAATATTTTCATATCAACTAACTGTCTGGAACATTCTCTCGGTCAGAGCAGTCTTCTAATGTTCCTCTGCTGCGTAGAATTTAGAACTTTATTTTGTCCATAATTACTTTACGTATATAATATTTTATTTATTGCGTGTGTGAGTGAGTGCGCGTGTGTGCGTGATGCCTCAGACAGCCCCTTTTACATGTTCTTACAAAACGGTGCCTTGTGAAGAATACCAAGTGGTCTACCTGAGCGCGGTGTCCGAGACGCCGTTCCATGCACTGACACGTGTCGGCTTCACGTCGGAACTGTTGAACACGATCTTACCTCCCGTCGAAGTCTGAACAAACACGTACGTTGTATGTTATGTGTGCTAACAGAAACGTCCATCTTCTGGAACGCTACACATAGACACAGGTGCAGTAGAGATTCTCCTAAAGTAGTCGCACCTGACATTTGTTTTGATGTCAATTTAAGCAGTTTTTTTGTAACTCATGTTACGTATAATGTTCCCATTGGTAGACCGTTTATGTAGCGCATAGGAATCGCGTAATGCTGTGAACAGTACCATCTAACGGCTGGCATGAATCCTAAAACCAGTAAGAATCCTTAGCCAACAGCGGAATTTCGATATAAAAAGAAAGGTGTTACTTTTCTGCCGACGTGTCGTACACACACGCACGCACACACGCACGCACACACAAACACACAAACACACACACACACACACACACACACACACACACACACACACACACACACACACACACACACACACACACACACACACACACACGGTCAATTCTTCAACAGTAACAGTTTATTGTCATATCTTTATACCTTGAGAAAATTAGAGAGTACAGTTTCACGGTATCGTAGTGTCTGTGCGTACATACCTCAATTAGCTGCCACGAGATCTGAGGGAAATGATATTCCTAAAACAAAATACTACATCAAACTTTGAATAAACATGAAGTTTAAAGGAAGTGATACTCTTGAAACAAAAAAGCACTTGTGTGAAAATAACACGGTTAGGTAACGAGAGATGTACGCATTTATTGGTATTCCATACATGGTGCTGTTGGAATTGTTGTACAATTATAATGTGTTTTATCTGTTTTTGTAAATACTCGCAAACTAACTGTGTTCCCTTGTATTTTTTTGGATTTGCAATTGCAGATCCACATGACCCATCTGAAAGATATATTTTTAGATAGTGAATATCATATGCAGTCTTTATATTGTATCGAATCGGGCTTTTGCATAAGGCTCTGTTTGTGACGGGTGCTGACAACATACCAAAAACGCAAAGCAATAATATTATAACACGGTGAAAGGGAGCGAGGATTCCTGGGAAATCTACTTACTGTTGTGACTCCGACGGTGAACGCTCGTATGGCAGCCGAGATGTCCACGAAGGGGGCAAGCGAATGGTCGTGATTCGGCAGCATTCTGCACAACGAGCACACACAGTTATAGTACGGACAGTTTACTCTCCAGCAAGTACTCTCTGGCAATCGGGTTTGCATTGTTAACATACATTATAACGGCTTTTTAAAAGTGCAATGTATGGCTTTCCATATTGGAAATAAATTGAAACGTCAGAGGAAAGAAATTAAATTGACTGCAAAATAAGTAAAAAAATGACCCACTGTCAATAAATTACTTTGATTTATTTACTGTGTGACTGAGTGGCTATTTGATTGGATGATTGATTACATGTATTGTGTCGGTGTTTGATTGGATTGCATGACTGTTTGATTGGCTGACTGATTGGTTGGTTGAGTAATTAGATCACTAACATCAACGTGGGAAGAGACTAGTACATGAAATAGTTAATACAATGAGAGAACGATACTGAAAATTATAACAAAGTTTGAGTATCTGCCCCGATATCGCATGAATAATAGGAAAGAGGGTCACACTAACAGAAAGTACTTGGGACCGGGCAGTTGATTAAAGAATAGATGTGTGTCGTCAGGCAGGAAGAACTGGTCCGCGGTGCCTCCCACTACCATCGTTGGCAACGTGTACTTGTCGATAAAACCTACAGCAGAACAGTAAGCGGTCTGACTACTTACTATATTATTAAATATACATTTACATTAAAATATACAATAACAATTCCCTTATATAGCACAGTTATCAAACATTGAAGAAACTCTAGTGATGATATCTTGTTATCAGCTTTATGTTCTGAAATACACGGCACGTTTGGTGATGTACATAAATATGTGTTAGTGATCACGGCTGCTGGTTTAGCAACGAAACCACCGCCAATCTTCGACGACGCTCCCCGGTAGATCTTTATCGTTTACTACGTCAGGTGAAATCAAACGTATTCGTTGTGAAACTAACTTTGCTTTGAAACTATTTGACATATCAATCGTGTCAACTTATTTAAATATGCACTGCGGTATACTGTTGGAGTGAACTTTAAATGCATAACTGCGTTATAAGTTATGGTGTCGTACTATACGGATTGACGAGATTCATGATCTGCTCCAGTCTGGGGTGACTCAGGTGCATCGTGATGTTCTCGTAGTAGTAATCAGCGAACGCGAATGTCCACCCGCCCAGAGAGCTTTGGTGTTTCTGCATATTCTGTAACAGTATTCGGTTGATATGTAAACCATAGTTATGAGGAATGTAACAGTTACTTGATGCTACGTCGCAAACACCGTCATGCTTGCTGTTTGTAAACCTAGATCGGTTACAAACGTTGTTAACATTATTTTCAATTGTTATATAATATTTAGGCATAAGGAGGGCATAGTTCGGTGGCAAACGTTTTAGGTTATTTTTAATTGTTATATAATACTAAAGCATCAGTGTAGCATGGTTCGGTGGCAAACGTTTTAAGTTAGTTTTAGCTGTTATGTAATACAAAGACACTAGTGTGGTCATGAGATGTACATGCATGCAAGCAGACAATGCAATGATCACCCATGAAGCATCCTACCTTGTAGAAGTTGAGAAGGCTCATCACTATCGGCATTTGTGCAACGACTCGTTTGTCTACAGCCGTCGTTGTCCAAGTTGTCCAGCCGCGCTGAACACCATGAGTGGAAATGGTTATTAAACGGACACACTGTGTTGTGCAGTTGTGCACAAAAAATATTGTTAGGTCGGTGTTGGTGTGCCGCATTCGGTTCTCTCTGGACAGGTGTTCATAAGCATACAGAAGACACTTTCTGTGGACATGTGTGTGTGTTTATGACGTAAATTTACAAGCGGCGACTGTCACGTGCTACGGAAGTAATGTAGCCTGTGTCTTCATTCCTATTGCAAGTAAACAACTAACATACACAGTGTAGCTAATCAACAGACCCATTACTACCCACATTATCTAAGATTGTATTTTAAATGGATATTATTAAGGTATGAAGTGGCATTTAAATACGCTGGATGATTGGTATACTTTGCAAAGGCAAATGTACCACAAATATATCGTCTGCGCACAAGTGAACGTAGATGGCAACATCACAAACAACACCGCACCGTGTGTGACTTGCGTACCTTTGAAAACCCAGCGACCACAAATTTGGAGATAGTCGTTCTGGGTGAGACTTGGCGAGTAAAATTGGTCACGGTGTCCATGGTGCGAACCACTGCCTGAATACAGAGAGACATCGGTCACACGTATATGACATAAGTGATTTTAATAGTCATAATATACAACTATTTATACATCGCGTGACACATTGCCTAACAACAATTGCGTTCAGGTGAACAAAATAGCGAATATACATGTGGATATGTCGAATATTCTGGTGTACGTCGCGCGCTTCTCTCCTCCAGTTGGCGTTGAATTGTTAAGGAACAGCTGTGAATACACACAGCAATGCAATGCACTTCATATGTAAACATTATATATAAAGCAAAGGTTGGCGGAGGTTACGCACATAATTGTAATTGTAACGTCAGTCTGTGGATCCACCAATTGAGCATTAGAAAATGGCAGGTGTCAGATCGCACGACATGCAGCAAACGAGGGGACAAAGAGGAAACTATTTTGATATTGATCATATTAGTAAATAGAGAGAAGAGACGAACTAGAGAAACTTGCTTTGCTTACTTTTGTCATTGGGTAACGAGGTAAGATTTCTGGTGAAGCCTCTTCGTCATCCATGAACGTTCGCCATAGATAGGCGATGATGCTATCTTCAGATCTGCTCTTCTTGGTTGGATCAGCCTACGTTTTAGTGCACACGTGACAACTGTAGTATTGCAGTTACATCATATAAATTGACCAACAAGCAGTACTATTTAATAATTATGACATAATTCAAACATAAATATGTTTCCGCATGGTTGACATTTAAAATAACTGACAATTCATACCGAATTGTCTGCAATCATAGTGATTAATTTTGATTCCCATAGCCTCACGCAGTTATCTGATGTTGCGTTACGTCTTATACAATTACAAATCAGTTGATACATACTATATTTCTTATTATCTTTGCAGAGGTACATTCGCCAAGACTTCGATCTCTTTTATTATTTTTATACAACAATATGCATAATAAAGCTGGACTGTTCATTCATATTAGAATGGTTTGGGTTTTCACAGTACCTTGAAGATGATTGACTGGTTGGGTATTTGTTTCACGTAGACGGTCACAATTCCCATTTGTACACTCATCAATTGCAATGTGCCGGAGAAAATGTCATGGTCTGGTGTCGGGATGCTGCAAGAATTTGAATACCCTTTGAAACCTAATTCCCACGTTATTCTACTGTCTTTATGGACATCCTATGTTTGATCAAATTACTAATTATATGGCGAATGTGTGTTCTCCAAACAGATTACAGAACGACTACACATTGGAAGAAAGTTACATTGTGATATGTCTAAGGAAACATGTATGTGATGTTGTGTTGCATTAATTCCACGGAAATATACGTCCTGATTTCGCACAATATCCGCCATCTGTGACGAACGCTGCGAGCCATCTAGTGAAAATATCGCGCTGGTAGGGCTAGGTAGCTCATACCTATTTGGCACGTTATATCCTTGCCCTATGAAGAGTAAAGCCGTATCGGGCACAACAATCGTTCGGGGCACAGAAATGACAACATCGTGCCACCAGATCGGTCTGTCACTGAAGCTTTCTGCAACACAACAAGGACGCGTACAAATTAAACAAGTTGCAACACGCGCATGAAGCACAAATTGCAGATAAGTATTTATGACAGTCTATGTGGTATGTCTGTATATAACACACAAACAAACACACGTGCAAACACGAACACACGTGGTGTGTGCGTGAGTGCATAACATATCTAAGTGCATGTCCACAGCATTCAATATTTTGTTTGCTTCATTTGTGTTAATATATTATGGATGTAATATTTACAAAATTTTAGAAAAAAGAGCATCGTTATATAAACACCATAACGCGTTCGCAGATATTCATTGTTTGTTCAAACTGACAAAAGTCGGAGAGAATGTGAAGTTTACGTCAATCGATAGGTCCTAGTTGTGATAGTATATAATTGTCCAATAATATTCGTATTGCTATGCTATTGGCATGAGTGTAGACATAAGCATTATTGTGTCTGCGTCTACTCCAAGTCTATCACGCAGGAGCCGTTTTCCCGAAGTTTTTGCAGAACGCGCGCGTGGTTTCTGCAATTGTCAGGTTACGTTTTACGCATTACGTTTTACGTATTACGTGCACATTACGTTTTATGTTCAGAACCGTTAAGGAACGCACTGATTTACCCCATTAAGGTGTCTTCATATATATGGGGTATTTTTTGAAAAGATATATGGGCACGTCCTATTCTAGTGGTCGTAGATTAATCCCTGAAAGTTTGGTGCTTGGGGTTCAAGCCGTCTAAGAGGGAAACCTTAACCTCCATGCGCAAGCTCGATTATAATAAGATACCAATGTCTGTCGATGTCTGACGTTTTAAATAATTGTGATCTTACCATCCATCCACGTTTGTGACGTCATGTTCAAGTAATAGGCGGTGTGGTATTGGCCTTCGGTGCGTTTCACTTCGTGGAACGTGTATGTAGGGTCTGGTCTCTGTACATATTGTTCTAACGTCAAATTGCTTTCCTGTTAAAAAATACAGTGGAAATACAGGCGTA
This sequence comes from Escarpia spicata, assembly GCA_963995525.1. NCBI lineage: Eukaryota > Metazoa > Annelida > Polychaeta > Sabellida > Siboglinidae > Escarpia > Escarpia spicata. The sequence goes on along the minus strand of OZ023211.1, from coordinate 21,645,748 downwards.
GCATTGCGTACAAGTAAACACTTCGGGTTCAGGTTACTTAAATACTGTTATGTTCTTTCTCTGCCAAGATTACGCATAAAACATGGCAGCTTTGAAGACTATTATTCGCAGACAAATATTACCACTGGGTATAGCCAGGTATTCGGTCATACAACTGAGTGATATGACATGGCAGCACATAATTCGAACCCGGGTTCTCTCGATTGAGACCCCGATACTCTAGTCACAGCGCCACTGCGCCCCACGGAAAAACATAATCGCACAACCTCGTTGTATTGAAGGTATAACTGTGATGTTAGATATTTGACGCGTCCCTCGAATGTGTGCTATAGTAGAAATGCCGCGATAGACACTTTTGTTCTGAGAGAGACTTCATTAATTCCGCCACACATTCTCCAATATAACATAATGTATTATAAGTTGTCGTGTTGTGTACACCACTACAGGTCATCAATAATTGTATACTCAGACACACATTTGAGAAAAAAAATCGTTTTATTATTTGCCTCGATTAATGATAAGACAAATGGTTAATTGGTAGAAACAACAATAAGAATACGGCGTGTTTATGCTTTGTTGATGTTGCAAATGTGTGCGAGTTAATTCCATGCAAAGGTGATATATACAGTAAGTACATCCTGTAACTGAATGTAGAGATACAAGAAATTAAGGTTCTTTCGTAGAGCGGATCCAGTCCGTATGACTATTCAAAGCTTTTTACATTTCAGCCTCCGGCTGACCAGTTCATATCAACACCTAACCGACTAATTTTGGGCAACAATCAACGACGCTGCAATGACTATTCGTTCACACGTGCCCATCACTGTCTATTGTTAGGTACTGATTAGTATACCTAAGTGAACCAAGGCAATGTGGGGTGAACGAAATCGTCTATGCTTTGAAACGACAACAAGAGAAGTCTAACCGCGGTTCTCTCGGTCTACGTGGCAAGTGGTATTCGAACTACTGCGTTACCGGGCCACTAAGGAATATTTTCTCAGCCCGTTATGGGTGTCCTGGACAGAGTATGTTTCGTTAACACAAATCGTCATGTTTTTCGTAGTTCCAAAAGCTGGCTTTCTGTAATTTTTCGTCATAAATACATTTTCAGTTGCAACATGTGTCGATCTTTGACGTGGTTTCGTAGTGGCGACAAACTATAGGAAACAGACCTTTTAGTGCCGGCACATGGCAGGAACCGTGACGAAACACACAGTTTAAAGCATTTTAAGAAAATGTCATTTGAAATGTGACAAATATCGCAACGGTAGGTAGACCACAACATACCTTGCCGCTGAAGAACAGCTTTGCAGGGTTTACTGTACTTAATAGACAGTATAATAACACGAGAGACCACAGTCTCCGTTCTGCACCAGCCATCTTTGTTAACGTCAACAAAGCTATTGCGAGCATTGCTTCGCTCAATGCATGCGTTTTTATAATAAGGAAGGCATGATATAGAGAGTTTCGATGACCCTCCACATTATTACTAATACACAGTGTATTCCAGTGTGGACAATGCATTCTGGAGTTGACTTGTCAAGAGCAACGCACACATTGCTTGTATGTCTACCTATCGTAAAGTTAAGATACACAACTCGGTAGAATGCGGGCGTACTAGTGTCAATTGTCTATCACCGAGACACTGGTGTACTTGTTTTTCTACAGTAGCATTTGTACATGTATATGCATATGGACTCATATATATCTAACAGGATGTAGAGGTCCAGTAGGAGCGTGACCATTTACTTATATCAGACTGTACTCTTTATATAGATGTGGAATATTTGTGAGAGTATTTTTAAATCCTACAATGCCAATGGGCAGCAGTGTCCATAAAGCGCAGTGTATTTGTGATAACAAAATCAGGTTTTTCTTCTCAGTAAATTTCCATTTCAAAGAATATTTTTTACCACTGCGCTTTGTGGATACTGCTGCCAAATAGCATTGTAAAATTTTAAAATACTCTCACAGAAATTCCACATCTAATGAAGAGTACAACAGGCTGATAACACGTGTGATATGCAGGGTGGGGGCAGGTTTGAGCTATGGGAGCACGTTGGACTGCTTAGGGACATGTGAAAGAGCGGGGGCATTGCCCCTACTTTGTTTGTTAAAAATGCCCTTGAGTCGCTGTTTGAATTTTTAGCAAAACTGTAGTTCGCGACGCAACAGTAGTTCGCGATGTTTTGCGATTTTTTTAACAAGTAGTGGTCAATTCATGTTTTTGGGATAAACTGGTCCGGCCATGGCGGATACGACCGGAGCGATTCCTACGCCTATGCATTTGAGATGATGATATTACACGGCGAGAGGAGCGAACAAGACGGGCGGTCATGAAAAGTGAAGAGAACAGACTATACGTACATATACTTCAGATGTAGCAGCTATTGCACTTCATAATATACAAGTGCTTGCCTTCGTCCAGGCGTCTCCGACTTGGCAGCAAATTGTGGAACGAAAGATGAAGGACGTTGTCTCTGTAGTCGAATGGCAGGATTCCACTGGCATACCAAAATGTATTGTCTTGGCATGCACCATTAACATCTCGCTGGAAAACGCCTTCCAACTGGCCAAGGATTGGAAGCAGACTCTGTAACAGATACCTTCCGACAGGTACCGAAAGACAACTTTGCAGTTGAACAAATCCGCGTTTCGCAGGACGCATCGAAAATGTACTATCAACGTATTGGTTACCTGGAAGATCTTGAGTGTAGTGTAGATTACTTCTTTCGTTTGTTGAGGTGACCCTTTTTAATGACCCCTTTCTTCTTAGCCAGACTGTCTGAGTCGGTGCTATCGTTTGCCGACATGTAGTTACAGCGTTAGCTGGGAGGTTAACGGGGTTCCATATGTTCTCCCAAAAAACAAGCGACTGACTCATTCTGAGAATTCTTCTTAGGTATTTTTTAGTAGGCGTCGACTGAGTGCCAGCATGGCGAGGCGTTATAAGGCTGAACATGAGGATGTCGATGATGATGAGGAGGATGTTACGAATGTCACTGTCATTGTCCTCATACTCGTAATAACAATAACCGTCATCGTTATCATCTTCGTCATCTTTATCATTATAATAATAATAATCATCATCATAACCGTACATCATCAACATAACCACATTATTACCAACACCCATTCTGTTTACGAGATGGCCTTTTAATTTAATTAACTTATTTCGAGAAGATCACATGATTTTTAATTAGATGACCCCGTAATGTATTAATATGATTAGCTAGTTCATTATTAAAGTACCTCTTAATGACTCCTTGTTAAAAATTATTCTTCAAATTGTGTTTGATATAATCCTTTAAATCCTGTCATATTTTTTTATTTTGGTTGCGTTATCGTTTAGATGAACTTTCTAGTTGATTGAGATTACCCTTAACTTCATGTTTTGAGATTACCCCCTTAGTTGTTTCAGCTAATCATTATTTTAGTATTTTAAGATTACCCTTTAGCTTATAATAGTATTATGATATCACTCATTAACATTGCTTTTTGAGATTTCCCCTTTGGAGTTGTTTGATATGACCCCTTAATTGGCTAGAATGGCTAACCAATTAATGGCTAATGGTTTGTTTGTTTTTTGCAATATTTACTGTGAGTTTCCTTCGGAGAGCGCCGTTCCTACATATCAGTCCTATGTTTAGCTACTAGCGGTGGCTTATTTTGATTATGCGACGGTAACAGTTCCTTCATACAGTTACAGGTTGATGCGATTTTCGAAACTCTTCTAACTGTGAACTGAAATTAAACAGCGGCGCCGTATCCAGAACACTGCTGACTGAAGGAGGACGAAGCTTACAGCAAGAATGTGAACAGAAATCACCAAATGTCATCAATGTTGGAGAAGTGGTTGCGACGTCTGGTGGCCACTTGAACTGCAAAGTTGTGTTGCATGGCGTCTGCTGGGAAAGAGGTGCTGCAGACGGCGAACACGTACACGCCCTTGCTACCTAGCTGTTTTGTTGTGCTTAATTCCCAATACAATTGCTGTTATTATTGTTGTAAATAAGGGGATGCATATTCAGATTTTGCAACTCATCTGGATAGCACGGGGTTACCACTAGTTTAGTCATCTGCTGAAATCATGCTTGGGGAAGTTCATGAGTTCAGTAGTCAACACCCTCAGACAATCACTCAAACTTGTGCGGTTCGTGATTTGTGCAAACACATGTGATTCCACAGTGTTACAGGTTAGTACAATATTGATTTATTCAACTATGTCAGCATACTGCGATTATTTATAATTCAATAGCCAATCTTACAGTGATTCTGTAATTGTTACTGATCAGTGCCATTTCAACTCCTGTCCCTGCTTCCGTCTGTTTGGAATTTATATTTGCAGGCATCTAATTGAAACATTACGTGACTATGTTCATGTGTTTAAAGTGTGTTACATAAGGATCTCCATTGTCTACCGTAGGCATTCAAGGATGCGGTTGATGTCAGCGGTATGACTACCACACATCCAACGCGGCGTGCCTTTGTTAGACCAACTGGAGGTAGGCAGCTTCACTACTTCATTGTATGACCTTAAATAGAATTGGACCTAGATCGTTGATTGTGATGCACATGACGTTCCAGAGGCACAGCAACATGGTTAGACTCCAACCAGCCAATGAAAAACACATTTGCTGTTGAAGATGAACGTTTGGTTTAATGAATGTTTGCCATGGCTACAGTTAAAACAATTGTTAATACGGATATAACTTCCGATCGTCATACAATATGAGTGACCAGAAAGAAACGATTATGTGTAATTTTCAGTTCGTGTGTTTGTGGACCTACCTGTTATTAATGTTGTTGGTAAAAACATTTTACCGCATGACATTTTCCGTAGAAAAGTGAAAAAAACTAGCCAAAACAAGTTCTATTTCTCGTTCATTTGATTGTCATTGACGAGGAATGGACACATTTTACTTAAAGGTCCAACGGTATAACAAATCAACGTATATTGCTTTAGTTTACACTGCAGTCAGATCTGCATTGCCGCGCCCGGCAGACAATGTTACATATGAAACTGAAACATGCTAATACACTTCAGCTGTTCTAATTCAATTTACTTTATTGAAACATTATTGATTGGTTTAGAACAAACGTTTTTTGTGCGAATTAAATGCAAGAAGGCGGTGTATGTCGTATACATCGCCTTACGCTATAAAATAAAATAATACAATAAAACAGCATAATAACACGGGGCTACCACATCGACATAAACGAGGTGGGAGATTCCGTGTACATATCTTAAATTGATATAGTATAGGGGCACATGCACAGCACACCAGCCGAATCATATATATTTACTCCAGGAGAGTGGACTCCACTGGCGGAGCCCGGAAGGCCTTGCAACAACTCACAGAGAAGGAATACAGTGAGACTGTCTATGACAGTGACAGACACCAAGCAACCATTGCCAAATTGAGTGATGCGCGCATAGGTCTCGTGGAAATATACTTTAAAAACCGTGTGTGTGCGTGCATGCGTGCGTGTGTGTGTTTGCGTGCTCGTGCGCGTATGTGCAGTCTTGTTCCATGCCCGCATACATGTGTACCTTTATTTTATGTGAACGTCATGATCGACAACACGTCAGCAGGAACATGTGTAGGAGTACAAGGCTGGTCGGTCCAGGTGGATCAAGCAACGGGAAAGATCAGTGATATCTTCAGGGATATAGCATTAGCGGCAGCCATTGCTAAACAGGTGACATTTGTGTATGCGCGCGCACGTGTGCGTGTGTGCGTGTGTGCGTACGTGTGTGTCCATATTATATTACCAAACAATCAATCCTAAATGGACTTTAATTGAACTTTGGGTGTTGCGGTTATAGTTTCATCGTGAAGCAGGGCAGCGTTTATACCAAATCCATAGTAACCTACCTACATAGTATGGGAGGACTCACATCTTATAAAACAAAAGGTCTTGTTCATGAATGTTGTTTATATTCGTTTCCATTCATTTTGATTATGCATGTAGATCCAATGTGTGCACTTGCATGGTGAAATCTTCGTTAGCTATCTAGCAGATATATCGTGTTTGCTGGAAAGTACCTATGATGCCAAGAAACGTTCTAATGATTGGACAACATGAATGAAACGTACCATGTAGACTTCGACAACATCGTTGTGACAAGCGGCAGAAATCGCCAGATTGGGAACCAGTAAAACGATCCGTCATTGGTAGGTTTGGCAAAGTTATGGTTTTAATGCATCAGTGCATTTCATTTTACAAAGGTCGATAATGTTTTACTACATTACATTTGGATTATAGTATATTTCTGTTTATCATAAAGATATGACAATAAACCGTTACTGTTGCGTTATTGCTCTTTTGATCTTTTATCAACAGGTGCAGGTGCAGATTTGATTGAACTACCCAGAAACTGGTCTTTAATAAGAGATGACGAGCAGGTGAAGCTAGAAGTCCTGTCGCCAGCTAGCAGAGAATACGTGAATGTACAGGGGACGTTCAGCAGGAAACAGTGTTAAACGCATCCACAAGGTTGGTGCATTTCTGCGTCAATAATAAAACACATCATATTGTAATCGACAAATAGTTTTATGTTTGCTTGTTCAGACATTGCCGTTGTACCACTTAATAATCACAATAATTGTATTTATTTTTCCAACATAAGAACAATACATAAAGTGTGATACATCAAGAAATAATTATGTCAGAAAAAGGGGTATACTGAAGAGAAAAGTGTTATATTTGTATACCCCTATGAATTATCTGTTTACAACACACGACTAAGATTACATAAATACACAGTAATAATAGTATCAGAGAACGGCCATTTTTGGTAGTATAGATAATAACGAGGTTGAGTTCGCTACAACGTCATGGACGTCGGAACGGGGGGACGGTATTTAGAGTATGTGCTCAATATTTTGTGAACTTGTTGATGTATTCAGTTAGCGTCAATGGTGATACAGTTGGAGGCTGCTGAAAACATCTGCAACAACACCCCGTCCCGTCATCTGAGTTGCAACGTTCGAACTGCAACTGCATCATCTCGTGGTTGATCCGAAATGATCTCCAACACTACGCCATGACGCAGCAACATATCTCCAACATTACCCTCTTCGACGCGTGAAAATATTTCAAACACTACTCCCCGCGAAAAATATCAAACATTACCTTCCACGTCTTCCAATGTCGTGTCCGACACCAGCAAAGCGCTGAGGCTCCCGCTTCGGCTCACCCCCCTCTCCCCCCACCCTCCATCGCGCTCCCACCCCACATTCCCCACCCCCGGGTATTCACCACGTTCCGACACCGATGAACATCGTAAGCGATCACATGACAAACAAGTAGTAAAGAAAGAGGAAATATAGGCTGACACATTTAGAAGTATCGCTTTATTTACACATTTCGATTTTTAAAAAATATTTAAGCGTTCAAACATTTACGTTTGTTATGTTTCAGCGCGTTTGGTGAAGGCGTTTACTTTGCCGTGTATGCGAAGTACTCAACAAAGAACAAATATGCCGTGCCAGATGCTTCACGGTGTAAGCGTGTACATCAAGCATTCGTGCTAGTAGCGACTACCCCGCAGGTCAAATATGTTTACGTGTTCTGCCTGATAATCCCAGAAAAGCAGGTGTATTATTGCTGCTTTTAAATGAAACACACCATTTATCAGGCTGAACGAAACATGGCCGTCGTTTATTATCTGATCCGACCAGCACCGGAGAAATCCGAAGTCAACGGGATCCGTCCGTAATACATAGGCTACGTATGTATATAAGATGCAGGGAGAGGCTATATTACATCCCTCTCTACCTTGATTACTTAGTCACATTTGTTAATTAAAGGAACATTGAACTGCAATAAAGTTTGTGACACGGATTCCTAATAAGTGTTCGTTGTGAAAAGTGTTCGTTGTGAAAACAGATGAACGCAAAAACATGCCATGTTATTTAACTGAACACTTAACTAGATAACGGATATGAAGGGCAGCGATCCGCTTACACCCTTATATCGTGTAACTAACTATATCTAGAACGGGCAGCTATCCGCCTACACCCAATTTCTAGATTTGCTCGATTAAGCACTGTCGCTTTTTTCGAGCTCGTTGTGGACGGACAGCTTGCAGAGCAGGTGGCTTAAGCACCTCTTCGTCATCGTGACGGGTCTCAGACGACTCCTCATCTGTTGGCGGGTCGTCGTCTGCAGCTGTGTCCTCGGGATGATGTCGTGCGATTTCATCGGGCGACAAACCTCGCACGCGACGGAACTTAAACACATTTCGCGTCACCGTGGACCCATCACCACGCACGGCGGTGACCATTGGTCCTTTCATTGCACTGACGATGAGCGGTGTCGGTGCGAACGGAGTAGAGAGTTTGTTCACTCTAGGCTGCTGTACAAGCACAACCTCTCCCATTTGTAGGTTCACATGTAAAGCGTGTGCACGCTCGTCTGAGTACTCTTTCATTCTCGCTTTTGCACGAGCGTCTTGTCTGCGAACGACTTCATCTTCTGGGTGCACGCTCTGAAGCGTTGGCAGCTCGGGTAGCTTAGTTCTCGGTTCTCGACCAAACAGTAGAACTATGCGGAGTAGATCGATAGTTTCGAAGAAACTGCTGCAGTTCGCGACGCCAGTTGCGATGTTGAATGATGGCTGATCGTACTGCCTTCATCATTGGCTTGTTGAAGTTCTCCACTTGTGCATTCTCCATCGGCCATAGCGGTGTGATTTTGCGGTGACGGACGCCACACGACTGCAAAAACTGTGACCACGCATTACTCTGGAATGGTGGGCCATTGTCCGACTTTATCGTTTCTGGATATCCGAACATGGCAAAAATGAACTCCATGATCGGCATTACTGTCTCTGCACTGGTGCTTCTGGTCACGTGAACGACTGGATATCGTGAATATTCATCTGTGACGCAGAGTAAATATTCGCCTGTCGGTACTGGGCCGCAGATATCAATGCTCAGATTGATCCACGGGCCTCGCGGTAGAGTAGTCATGTTTAATGGCTCCATCCGGCGGCGGTTGGAGTTTGCAACACACGGAATGCAACCCATGACGACTGCTTCCGTTTCTTTGTATATGCCTGGAAACCACACTTTGCTTCTGATCAGAGCTTTGGTCTTGCAGATGCCCTGATGACCCTCATGTGCCAACTGTATGACACGACTGCGAAGTGCTGTCGGGATGACAATGCGAGAATCTCGTAGCAGAAAGTCTCAATTTTCTCCCACTGTCAGTTCATCCCTAATTTTCCGGAATGCAGCAATGTCAGTTGACTCGTTGTTAGCTGTGTCATGCCAACGACCTGTGCGGATGACCTCGATGACCTTGTTTAAGGTCGCGTCTTGTCTTGTGTGCACCTTAATTTCGTCAAGGGTGATGGCATTTGGCGTAGAGCTGTCAGCAATGTGATTGATGAAGTCCTCAGCCATACGCTGCGCTTGGCTGACCTTTGTTGCTGGATTGACTGGCTGTGCACGTTTCTTTTGCCACGTCTGTGAGTTGCGCTGTGACTGCTGCCTTGGTTTGCTTCGGCACATGACAGCGAAATGTCCACGCACTCCACATTTGTGACACTCTTTATCACGTATGTACTTGCATTCGTCACTTGTATGGCCCTGTAAGCCACAGCGAGTACACCGATCGTGACGTTGCTGAGTGTTAGATTGTCTGTTGAACGGTTTACGAGTGTGCGTTTCGAATGGTATGCGTGCTGACCTGTTGAATGCAGCATACACTGTGTTGTTTGCTGTGCCACGTGCCATGTCTTTAGCCTGGCGTTCTGACGATTTTCTCGTTTGCGCTATCTCGATCGCCCTGTTTAGCGTGAGATCCTTTCCTGCGGCCAGGAGTTTGGTACGCAACGAATCAGAGCGACACCGATCGACTACTTGATCTCTGATGTACTCATCGACATTGATCCCGTAATCGCATGACGATGCCAGCTGTCGTAACCGTGTTACGAACTTCCCGACGGTTTCGCCTTCATGCTGTTCAGCGCGATGAAACATGTGCCTGTTGTACGGGACGTTTGAGTTAGGCGTGAAATAGTCCGTCAGTAGTACTTTTGTCTTTTGAAACAACGACGACGTACCTGTTTCTGTTTCGGGGAATGTATCATAAATGTCCTGTACGCCTTCGCCCGCGGTGTGTAACAGCAAATCACGTTTTTGCTTGTCATCGGTGCATCCTGACGCACTGGCCATCCTGTCAAAGTTTCGTATCCACTTTTTCCAACGTTCAGCCGTTGTTGAAGGCTCGTTTTGTGCATCGAAGGGCGGTAGTTGGGCCACATTGATCGGAACAGCCATGGTGATTCGGTACGGTAGGCGGTTGCTTACTTGTAGGCTTAGCAGGTTCGCTTAATTCTTGTCGCTATTGTATGATTGCTGCTTTTAAATGAAACACACCATTTATCAGACTGAACGAAACATGGCCGTCGTTTATTATCTGATCCGACCAGCACCGGAGAAATCCGAAGTCAACGGGATCCGTCCGTAATACATAGGCTACGTATGTATATAACATGCAGGGAGCGGCTATATTACACCAGGAACGAAGTTCAATACAGCAGTTAACAAAACTTGCAATCCTAGTATGTTTATTATATTCCGTGATAAACAGGCTTATCCGAATTACCTAATAACATTTTGGTGATGAACATTGGGGCCAGCAACAAACGTATATGTCTGGGTATAGTGCGGCAAAGACAGACATGTGATTCACACGATAATCACATTGACGTATATTACGCAGTGTCGGCACGGTTTCGTTGGTGATTGTGATGAAGACATTTGACAGCGATGGACAGCATATGTCGCGCCGCCCTAGTTCGCAATACACCTACATTTAGGTAGCTACTCTTATCAACATTGTTGGCAAAGGCAAAGCGTGGCGGAAGTGACGCGCATAATTTGGTTTGCGACGTAACTAAACCACAGGATAGGATCCATCAAATAGAACTGTGATTAAACAGATGTGTTTCCCAAGTAGCATGAAATTCAAATTGTAACACATTCTCCGCCGCATCCACACATTGCAGTGCGTTTTAGGTATAACCAATGTCACCTGCAGTCCTTATTATATTGAAATATTGATTCAAACATTGGCAACACTGTACCACAGCAGGGCCTACACAAGACAAACATGTGTATTGGGCAGCAATCGAAGCCAACAGTAAGTGTAGCGCAGGCAAATCAGAGCACTTTATGTCCAAGCTGGTATTGGGACGATTACCAATTACGTGACATCCAATCTTGTATCCTGGCAACGACCCTTGACGAGCTATACATGCACAACAAGCGCGGGAAGGCGCGTTAGCTTTAATCGCATTAAAACGAGGGAAACAGTCCACCATTTTTCAGCAGCACATCATTTGGCCGGTCACTTGGAGAACTTGTATGTTACTGTCAGACTTTACAAGTAGCATTCACCGACTTCGTAAATCCTACTTGACCCAGTTGCATAAATTTATCAGTGGTAAACTCGAGGAGCCCGTGAACTTTCTAGTTCGCCAAGTCGTATTCACGATATACACGAGGTGATTGGAACGCAGCATAATTGCTTTGGTTTAACGTTTGACTTTCCGAGAATTGACGTATCCATCACGTGAGCTGTTGCCTAGCAAAACTTCCGTCAAGCCATCAGGAAAACACGTGGTGGATTCGGACATTACGTCGTATATTTTGTTGAAATTCTTGTCACAAAAGTGTTTCTTTATGACAAAAACAAAAGGCAAAGTTTTCAGAGTGACAACTATATGCGGGAATATTTGATATATAAGATGACATGCAGCAATTGTAATGTATATAATACATGTGCATAACCGCAAAGCATTTAAATAACCATGCAAGCATAGTCACTCGCGCAGCGCCCTCTGTTATTCAGGTGTAACGTAATTATATTGTATACTCTACCAGTTCAAAATCAAAATGGCGCATCGTTGAGTGACTCTGCTTTGTTATTTAAATGCTTTGATAACCGTTATCAAATGCAAATGCAAAACTTGACGGAGGTCACGCGCAGAAATTCGATTGTGACGTAGGCAAACCGCGACATACTGGATAGCTTAATTGAGCTAACTTGACTGCAGCAGTCATCCCTGGATAGAAGGTTTCCTTGCACAAAACTATTGTGAAAAAAATAAAATTACTTTCAGTTGGTAGACGGGTCCAACACCAGTTCGGTGTTCATTAAATCAAAGCAATTAAATCCCAAGCACAGTCTCATGGCGATACACCATTTAAAATTGAATGGTAGCGCCATCTACTGGACTGAGTCTACAGCGCAGCAAATATGACCGCCGAGCCAGGACGGCGTCCTTGTGGTGGCTCATAATGCTCAATGTTTGGGTGCAACAACCGTTCGTCGAAAACACCAGAAAAACATTTCTTTTCATTTCCCAACCCAACCAGATAAGGAAAATAGGAAAAATTATTGTAACGGTACCGTTCCATTTGTTTGGGCTGCCAACAAAATTTACACTGGTGTCGAGTATCATAACATTACTGAGTTCCCATCAACTTACTGAATTGAATAAGCTGTTTAAATAAAAATCGGAACCAGTATTTGTTTAAAAGTGTCAGTATTCTGAATCAGTAACATTTATTTGATCGACTGAATGCAAACAAACGGTTAGAAACGTTGTTTTAGACATTGAAATGTCGATGACACTAATTAACGCACCACGGACAAGGACGCCGGATTTTGTATGTGTTCAAAAATCTTTACTATGCGGCTAGAATACTAGATGGAACTTTCCTGTGGCGATTATAACGATATAGTTACGTACAATTTAGTCCAAAAAATAATACAGTTTTGCGTTTGTTTACATCGTTGTGGTGCATTCTGCTGCCACCTATCGCATTAGTTAATAAACCATTTCTGAGAGGTTTGTCAGGCTACTTGTTTATAAATAATAAAAAGTAGTCGTTGGCTGACATGTATCATGTTTTATTGAAGTAATAGCATATTTAATATATATATATATACTAGGGTGTTCTTTCTCTTGGTGGCGCAATTTCAGTGTGACCCTGTTCTTTGCAGTTTCTTTTAGCGGCGTTTAATTACAGTGCGACACCTTTTCTGCGGCGCGATGAACAGGTCATTGGCACGAGGTCGTGTGTCGTTAGAACATTTCTGTTGTCGGGTAGCTATCTGAGTTTGTTTAATTTGTCAACGGCAATTAGTAATTGTACTCTAACACTCTGATTGTGTATGATATGACTCGCCTCTGCTGTCTCTTTGTTCGTTCGAATTCGAAATGTAACGCCAAACTCGGTGAACGGACCTAAATAAAGGGATTTGATTCCACATCACTGCATTTGGCGTTGAGAAGTGTGGTGCACTAGAACATTTTGGTGTCAGAAGTGGGATCCTCGATACTACGAACAAGAGACGGCAGACGCGCGACGACCGGATCGGAAACGATGACCTTCCTGCATGCTTCGAGGGAGAGACGTTTGATGACTGACCAAAATATATATGTCCTTCCTGCACCGTGAACCGTGCACGACAGAGCCACCACTATGGAGTCTGGGGACTCTCCAAATGTTGCCCAACCAGCTGATGGTCTCCAAGAGCAGATCGCTGCGTTGCAGGACCAACTTGCGCGACTGCAACTCGCATCGAATTCACGACCTACAACTCAGATGTTGTACGTATCGATGGAAAGGAAGATCCGTTTTTTTAGTTGGAAAGATGGCGAGTTGACAGTACAGGAGTTTGTGGAGGATATTGAGAGTCTCTTCCGAGCTCGTGAGATGTCCGATGATGAGAAGTGTGATCTCATCGTCTCGCACATTGAGGGCGATGCAAGACACGAGATACGCTATTGGCCCAAAGTAGACGCAAGGACTCCCAGACGAGTGATCGAAATCCTCTTGGAAGTTTTTGGCGAGAAATAGTCCGTGTCGCAGCTATAGGAGCTGTTCTACCTGAGGAAACAGTTGGAAGGCGAATCCAATCGCAGCTTTGCAGCTGCATTGCAGGGGCTTCTCAAGACGCTGACACGTAAAGATTCGCGTTCTGTCAACGATCCAGACCGCATCTTGGCTGAACATTTTGCAGAAGGTTTGAAGGATCGCGTCTTGTGCAGAGAGGTGAAGCAGCAGCTTAGGCTTCGTCCAGACATGGCTTTTGTCGAACTGCATGAGGAAGCGATCAGGTGGTCTGAAGAGGAAGAGCGGCCACCCGCAGTGAGGCGTCATGTCGACGATAACCGACAGTTAGCGGCAACGTCAAGTAATACCACCGAGTCCGCTAGTCACTCAGCACTGTCAACGAATGAAATAAATACGGAAGCCACCAACAATACCATACAAAAGGTACTTTCGACACTAGAGGACCAAACGCGAGTCTTGGGCGCTTTGTCTGAACGTGTTCGTAAGATGGAAGAAGACGCGAATAGTACGTCGAAAGGACGACAGTCCGCCGCAGCACAGCGATCCAGGCAGACACAGCGGTCGTTGCAGTTCACAGAAGATGGTCGTGCCATTTGCTATAAATGTGGGAAAGTTGGACATTTGGGAAGGCAATGTTGTGGCGTGACAAACTCCGGTCAACCCTGGCGACAGCCCCAATCTCGTCCACTGAGAGGTAGACCGAACATGGACACGTGTTCCAGAAATTTTCGTTCTGATGATCCACCTGAGCGAAGACTCTTTAAACTAGATGCACTCACTGCCGCGAGTCGGGGTGTGGAGTTAGGCTCACACACTGTTGCACCAACTGATGCTACAGCATGGACATGCCCCATAGTAACCGTAAAAATGGGAGATTTTGAAGTTATTTGTCTAGTTGACACAGGTTCCCAAGTGAGTACTGTGACAGAGTCTTTCTTCCGCGAGTATATGGCTCGAAACAATCGAGAGTTGGAGTCGTGTGGTTGGCTAACATTGACCGCAGCCAACGAATTAGATATACCATACGTTGGATATGTTGAGTTAGATGTGACGGCTTTGAGACAGACCATTCCCGCAAGAGGTGTTCTGGTTGTCTGTGATTCGCAGAACAACGTGCATACAAGAGAGGTTGTCCTGGTATACTGGGAATGAATGTCCTAGGTGCATTTGACATTTCTCTTAGTCATCCAGAAGGATCTTTATGGCCCGGTAATTACCGAGTAGACGAAGTAGTACCTTACATTGAACACGCGAACAGGCATAACCGGAAAGGTTTCGCACGAGTTGTAGGTTTACAGAGTCTGAGACAGAATCTTGCGCTACTAGTAGAGTATCGTGTTTGCAGAACCAAGCCGATGGGACAATTGTTGTCGTTGAGCCCATTGTGGGATCCCTCCCTGCCGGAATATCCATGTGCTGCACGGTAACAAAAGTGCACCGAGGAGTTATACCCGTGCAGGTAGTCAACACGAGTCACGAAGATGTGTGGGTGAAGTCACGAGTGAGAATTGGAGTCTACCAGACAGTTGACAATGTCAACGACGACAATGGAGTGTGTTTCCAGAGAATCTCACAAAATGAGTTCGTAACCTTGAAGAAGAGTGTACAATCGCGTTCAGTCGGAACATTCGAGGGACTCACGAGTGAACTTGACGTTGGCTCTAAGTGTACCCGCGAACAAGTAGACCGCTTACAAGAGCTGATCTGTCCAAATGCAGATGCTTTTGCACGAAACGATGATGATCTTGGCTATACGGACATGGCGAGACACTCGATCAGGACTGTCACTGATGAACCCGCGAGGCAACAGTTCAGGAGAATACCTCCTACCCAGTATCAAGAGGTGAAAGACCATATCAAGGAGTTGTTGAGTCGAGGCATTATCACGGAAAGTCACTCCGCTTGGGCTTCTCCGATTGTTCTTGTTCGCAAGAAAGATGGCAGTTTGCGCATGTGCGTTGACAATCGTCAGCTGAATGCCAAGACACATAAGGATGCTTTCCCGTTACCACGAATCGATGAGTTGTTTGACGCTATGAAAGGCCCGAAATGGTTCACGACCCTTGATTGCCATGGACGAGAAAGTTCAAGACAAGACAGCCTTTGTCACGCCAATGGGCATTTACGAGTATAACAGCATGCCCTTTGGGTTGTGCAACGCTCCGGCGACATTTCAGCGTCTCACGCAGCGTTACTTAAGAGACCAGTGTTACCAGACAATGCTGTGTTACTTAGACGACGTGATTGTGTTTTCGGAGACATTCGAAAATCACATCGAACGCTTAGACATGGTGTTGCAACGATTGCGGAAAATTGGACTGAAGCTGAAGCCCAGCAAGTGTCACTTTTCGCAAAATGAAGTGACATACCTCGGACATCGTGTATCAGCGGACGGTATTTCAACTGACCCTGCAAATATTGTTGCTGTCCAGAGATGGTCATTACCAAACACCGACAAACAGCTACGCTCATTTCTTGGATTTGTTTCCTACTACCGGAAATATGTTCAGGGCTTTAGCAAGATTGCTGGTCCTTTGCATGACGTAGTCACGTGTGTGAACAAAGAGATCAAAGAACATGGAAAGATGAAGGGTTCCTTCAAAGATCGATGGAATCGTGAATGTGATGAAGCTTTCCAGTCACTGAAGGAAGCTCTATCTACTGTTCCTGACATTGGATATGCGGACTACAACGGCCGTTTGTTGTCGAAACATATGCTAGCCATCTTGGACTTGGTGCTGTCATTTCGTAAGATCAGGACGGGCGACGTGTTGTGATCGCATACGCTGGTCGACGTTTACGACCGCCTGAGCGTCAATACAGTTCCATGAAGCTCGAAATGCTTGCATTGAAATGGGCCGTTACGACCAAGTTTCGCGCATACTTGTGTGGCGGAGAGTTTGTGATCTACACCGACAACAATCCGTTAAAGTACCTTCAGACTGCCAAGTTGGGAGCAGTTGAACAACGTTGGACCGCAGAATTAGCACCTTTCAACTTCACGATTGAATATCGTGCAGGACGACTGAATGCCAATGCAGATGCATTAAGCCGACAAATACATGAAGATGTATCTGACCTGATTGACAGTGATGAGGATGACGATGTCCAGCAGATATGTGCTATGCGTGTCTCATGTACCTTGCTACCGAGAGAACTTCGCGGGTTGCTAGCTACTGAAGCCAAAGTTCAGCAAATAAAAGCAAGTGCCAGAGGTGTTGAGACACACGAGATATTAACGAGTCGTCCTTGCCACCGACGATGCAGGCGTCGTCCGCATTTCGATTACTATTGCATGCCGTTCTGCAGGTTTGTAAGCTTACAGAGCTGCAGAACAAAGATCACGACATCGGCAGGTTTCTGTTGTACTGGAGAGCCGGTGAGCGATCGATACATTGCGATTCGGATATCGTGATGAAGTTGGTACGCTAATGGCCAAAGTTATCTGAACAGAACGGAATTCTGTATCGTACCGTGATGAATTCACCGAGAGAACTAGTGAGACAATTGGTCTTACTCAGCGTGTTAAAATCACAACTGTTGGAAGTCGTTCATGATCTAATGGGACAACAATGTGGTGATCGAACCATTCAACTTGCATGGAGTAGGTGTTATTGGCCAGGAATGCATCGTGAGATAGACACCTACGTCAATAACTGTTCCAGGTGCACATTAGCAAAGATGCCTCGTCGCAAGATCCATGCACCAATGGGAAATCTCCTGGCGTCGAGACCCTTGGAAGTCGTGGCTAACGATTTCGCTTAACTGGATAAAGCCGTCGATGGTCGAGAAAGCGTGTTAGTGTTGACGGACGTCTTTACTAAGTACACACGGGCTGTACCGACGCGTGATCAAACAGCGCGTACGACTGCCCGTGTCTTAGTTCGAGAGTGGTTTCAACGCTTTGGCGTCCCGCAACGAATCCATTCCGATAGAGGTAGAAACTTCGAAAGTGCTACCATTCGAGAGCTCTGCAAACTATTTGGAGTGCACAAATTGCGTACTACTGCATATCACTCAGAAGGGAACGGCTAGTGCGAATGATTCAACCGCACCCTGCACGACCTACTGCGAACTCTTTCTCCATCGCAGAAACGAAAGTGGACTGAATACCTTCCAGAGTTATGCACAGCATATAACGCGACGCCCCGTACGTCCACCGGATACTCGCCGTTTTACCTCCTCTTGGATCGAGATCCGCTACTTCCGATTGATGCTCTGCTGGACATTACCACAGATGATGATGAAGATGGAAGCATTAATGGCTGGTTAGCTCTCCACCAGTGGAGACTGCGAAACGCGTATCATAATGTGAAGGAGCGTGGCGAGAGGACGACTGCGGATCGAAATAATCTACATGAGAGGAGGAAGATCAGCGAGCCTCTATCGATTGGCTGCAAAGTATACGCCCGTAACCAGCCACCGGGACGCAACAAGATTCAAGACGCCTGGTGTCCCAATATTTACCAAGTTACCGGTGTGTCAGAGCAGCCTGGAAGTCCTTATCACATTGAACAAGCTGACGGCTCATAGCATCCACAGACGGTTTGCCGAGCGAACTTACAGCCTGTAGGTCTTAACGTGATCGTTCCAGACCGCACATTGGCGGACGTCCCAGAAGAACTCGTGACAAGCCGCGATAGCAGCTCAGATGATGAAGAAGAGGAAGGCATTTTCGTTCATCTCATTCCCGCGGATGAAGGAGGTCCTACTCATTCAGCAGAGATCGCTCCCATGAGCGAAAGGCGCGAAGCCGAGATTGTCGAAAGCGTGGAACCTATTGTATGGTTCCCGTGGATGAAGGATGTCCTACTCATTCAGCTGAGATCGCGCCCATGAGCGAGAGCCGCGAAGCCGAGATTGTTGAAAGGGTCGAACCTATTGTGTTACCGCCGGTTGCAGCACCCAGACGATCGAAACGAATAAGAGAACGGAGGGCTGCAAAGGAAGGGATTACCTGTTCATATGGTATCGATGCTGGAACACCGATGCCCGCTCCTCGATTACTTCGTAATGCACCTGCTCGGCTGGAGATGAACACTGACCAGGCGACAGTAATACATTTGACGTATTTTATGACCAGTATGTTTGTTGCATTGCGACAAAGCGGAATCATCCCACAATAACCGAGACGGTTACCTTTAAGTTGAGGAGAATGTACTAGGGCCTTCTTTCTCTTAGTGGCGCAATTTCAGTGTGACCCCGTTATTTGCAGTATCTTTTAGCGGCGTATAATTACGGTGCGACACCTTTTTTGTGGAGCGATAAAAAGGTCCTTGCCACGAGTTGATTCCACATTAGTGCATTTGGCGTTGAGAGGTTTGGTGCGCTAGAACATATATACATATATATATATATATATATATATATATATATATATATATATACATATAAAGCATGTTGCAAATATAATATAAATCATAAATGCCTTGATCAGTTGTAGCATCGTTCGTTTCATTGTGTGACAACACGAAATACAAACACGCCACAGTTATACCTATCAAGTATCACAATTATTATGAATTTATGTGTGACATAATGCATTATTATAAAATGTCACACTTCTCTCATGAGTAACAGAGGCAGGGATGTGAACATTATTTCACAAGATTTGCATGTAGAATCAAAACAGTTATCTTTATATGGCCTTTTTATTTCAGATATTGTTCGTAATTACATGCAGTGACACTGATCTAACGCTGATCTGTGTCTGACAGTTAACTGTGAAGGTACCAAGCCACAGAGTCGTCTGAATATGACATCCATCACATGCCTGCATATGTACACATTTAATCTGGCTGATTATATATCTCATATCCACATTGAACAGTGTCCACTCATCATGACACGAACATTACTTATAGACATCATGTTGAAGAACATAACGTTATTTTACAAGATACTGAAATATGAACCTTGATGCACAGATGTTGCAGCCACTGGCACTGGCATTAAATTATGAGACAACAAACTTCCAATATTACAAAAAGACTGTATTATGAGCAGAGCAGACTTCTTCATGGCTTGACACCCATAAGCCATGGGGAGTAACGCAGAAAGCAGTCTTGTATTTGGTGCATTTGGATTCAGCGACGGAATACTGTGAACAATTTATAAACATTACTTCATCAAGTTCATGTTAAAATGCAGAACATTACATTATGAAGCAGTGACAATTGATTACTTGTCTGTGCAGAGCCTGCAGTATTCATACAACCTGTCATGACACAGTCACACATAGACACAGTGAACTAGGAGTATGAATATTGTATTTCATTGGCATGTATTGAACTGTTGAGTTTGTATGCTATTTAGCCAATATTTAGCTATTAATAAAGTTATTATTAATGCTATATGAATGGTTAGTGTATATTTATTGTAACGTTTAATGATGTGGTAAACATTGCATAAATGATATAACTGTCTTCATAATTATGGACATTCCAGCCTTTTATAAAAATGTAGTGGTCTGTCGTTAGCGTGCTAATATTAACCACTATTAACTTATTAATTAAGTTACTATTAATGTGAAATTACTGGTTAATGTATATGTATTACCATAATTAATGTGGTTTATAGCTTTCATAAACTATACAAATATCTTCATAATCATGGACATTATAGCCTTTTACTGAAATATGTCGGTCAGCCGAGGTTGCGCACTAATTAGCCAATCTTGACTAATTAGTTAAATTATTAAATGATTTGTTAATGTATATTTATTATCATTATTAATGTGGTTATACAAATTGCATAATATATATATATATATAAATATCTTCATAATCATGGGTGTTATGATCTTTAATTGGAACGTGTTGGTCTGTTGAGTTTGCATGTTGCATTAACTAATTAATTGCATTAATTTGGTTATAATTAGTACTAAAAATAGTAAGTATTTATAGTAAATTTATTACTTTAGTCAATGTGTTTGAAAACCATGAAAACAGTATTTAAATATATATATATATATATATATATATATAAATAAAACAAGTTATGACATTTTAAAGCAAATATTTATCCACAGAAAACACACAAATAAGTCCATTTTGCATTGTAAGAGATGCACAAAAATTAGGCTGTTTTGCCGTCTTAAAATCGCAATAACTTCATCTATTAAAATATATCTTAATAAAATAAACAGTTACGTGGCCCTTAAACTATTAACTTTAATTTAAGTCAATTCCCAATGTTCTAGCATGATATTGATTTGTTTGTTGAAGTGCCTACTTTGTTTACTACATGTATACCTACCCAAATATAGGTGGTGTAATAGCGACGATTAGACCAAATTATATACAAATCAATATATATATATATATATATATACTGTGGAACTGCCAACATCATTTAAATACGCGTGCTTACCATGTGCTCACCAGAACAACATCGACTGACAGGGTCAACAACAGCCATCTGATTTGATTGATTGGCAGTGTCCCGGCGCCAGACACTTTTTCGGCGTTGTTGATAATTCCATTGATCGTTGTTGCTGTTAAGCTCCACTAGTCTGACACTGGCACATAACTTCACCTCGCAGGTTCTTTGGGTTAGTGAAAAATTCGTCTGAATGGTGATTGTTGCCTCGAATACGTAACGTATTAACCGTTTTCCTATCTGTTTGCATGGACGCCACAACGCGGTTAGCTCAACGACACCAGACGGCACCTAGCACGTAATAATCAATGGCCGCCCCATTGTTATTGCGTTCAGTGACTATGCTTGATATCTAATTGCTTTGATTAAATAAGTCCTCGTTGGTAATACGTAGACGTCGATGTTACGTTATTAACGCGCGTGAGAAATGTGTAGGTTTATTATTAGATAGCAATGAGTATGAATCACCGTGAATTAAAACTTATTATAAATATTTTGTTTGAAAGTGGTCTTTCTAATGTGTGTTTCTTTCCTAATGTTGTCAATGTCATAATTATAGTAAAGTACTTTTTCTATAACTAAGACGTATAATGACGAATATAGTCATCATTGACACACGCGAACACACACGC
This sequence comes from Escarpia spicata, assembly GCA_963995525.1. NCBI lineage: Eukaryota > Metazoa > Annelida > Polychaeta > Sabellida > Siboglinidae > Escarpia > Escarpia spicata. The sequence continues at coordinate 21,623,850 of OZ023211.1, read as the reverse complement.
ACATACGAGAAACCGCAATTCCACATCCACCATTTTCTGACCTACGGTAAACATAAACACAAACGTCTGGGTTACAGCAAATCGCCACTCGTGCATTCTACTAATGGTCAGTTTGAAGACTTACCCGTGAATAGCTCTTGGGATGAATGCTCAGATAGGCTACGGTTAATAATTGATGGGTTATTTGCATGCCGTTTAGATGTACGGGTTGGCGGTTCCATCGCGAAATGCAGCACCTAATTGCCATAGGCAGGACTAATGCAATGTTGACAGACGGCATGGTCGTGAACTAGGACAGACAACCACCACTCACACTGACCGCCACCTACACCAGTGATATGATGATAATAATAATACTCATCTAACTATAATCGAGCTAGCGTATGTTTGTGTATGAGTGTATGTATTAAGGTTTTACTCCTAGTCGGCTTGCACAGTGGGCGCCAAACTATCAAGGATTAATATACGCCCCCCACGAGTGTGACGTAACACTCCCATTTGTTCCCTCAAAATACCCCATACATGTCAACGTTTCTCACCTTTTATAAAATAAATCACTTGTTCAGAAACGTTTACCTCCGTCGGTCAGGACCGTGGATGATGCGCCCTAGTTGGCGTTGTTGCGTCTAGGAGATCGTCGGTTGTGGCTGATGAGACGGATGCGGGAGTGGCAGTCCCTGCCGCAGTGGTCACATCTGTAGGTCGTCTCTGGGTGGATAGAGAGGTGGCGCTCCCTTCGACGAGTTCTCCTACCTTCAGCCAGGCTCCGCAGCTATTCTTCGCCTGCCCTGAGCTTGTTCCGTAGAACACTTCTCCACCTGGTGCGATTCAGCGACCATCTCCTCCCAGGACTGAAGGTTGATATTTATTGCCTTCATGTCACGCTTACAGACATCCTTTTAGCGCAGCTGGGGCCGTCCAACAGTCCTCCTGTCGGAAGATAGTTCGCTGAAGAGAATGTCTTTGGGGATGTGGCCATCTTGAATCCTTCGTACATGACCAAACCAGCGTAACCTGCGTTGTCTGAGCATATCAACTTGGGCAATTCACGCCCCACCACGTTACCATACACTCCTATACCGCTCTGTTCGAGAGCGATAATGTATCTGTCACTTTCTTTTACGCAGCTCTCTTAACATAGAAAATAGAACCACGCGTGTCCAATCACATAATCCCGGACAGTATTCACGTATACTTACCCCTACATTTTCATTCTGGCTACATCTGAAACACCCCTGCTAAACATAATGATGTAATCTTAACTAATTAGAATGCAAGACAACCTAGACAAACAAATTGCATAAGGTCCCTCTGAGCCAACTACCTCTGTGTCATCATGTACTACCCCCAGGTTCTAATGCTTCAAAAAACAAAGGAGACAAATATATTCTGAAATATACACAGGTAACAAAATGTTATAACATAACAATCACAGAAACCACGCGAGCGGCAAATACTTCGGGAAACCGGCCCCTGCGTCACACGTTAGGTTGCTTGACAACATGAAGAAGTCTCTTAACACAATAGGCGCGCATCTATTCTCATGCCAGTGCTGTAGCAATACAACTATTGTTTGACAATGTTACGCTATATCATGACTAGGGCCTGCCGATGGACATGAATTTCACTTTCTTTCCGACCTTCTTCATTTTGAACATACAACGAATACTGCAGCACGTGCGTAACGCGGTTATCTACGTTTGACGTGCGCTGAGACCATCGCATTGAGTCCGTTAGTCGTACGTAATTGTCCTTATTTGGTATCTAGTTGTCAAGGTGATCCGCCATTTTGGCTATACACAATCGAATATTGCATATTGTTTACCTTGGAACCAAAATGATACAGCAGTATTTTGATGGATAGTGACATCTCTAACGCCTGACAATAATATACAAGTTCTTAAGGTGACCGGACAAAGGTGTGCTGCTGAAAAACGAATGGACTGTTTCCTTCGTTTGATTGCAATACGCGTCTTCTGGCAGTTGTTGTGTATACACCGCCAAGAGTCGTTGCTAAGATACGAGGCCGGATGTCACGTAATCGTCAAAGGTCTCAATTGGGATTACGTGACATCCGGTTTCGTATCCTAGCAACTGCCTTTGGCGGGCTATACACGACAACTACAAGAAGGCGCGTCATGGGCTATTGCAATCAAACGAGGGAAACAGTCCACTATTTTTTTCAGCTGCACACCTTTGGTGGGTCACCTTACAAAACTTGTACATTACTGTCACGTTTTAAAGATGTCACTATACATCAAAATACTGCTGCATCGTTTCGGTTTCATTGTAAACAATACGCAGCATTCGATTGTGTATAGCCAATATGGCGGATCACCTTAACGATCGGACACCAAATAATAGGTCTTAGGTGATTTACTCCAAACAACCCAAACTTGAGCTAACGCTGGAGTTGTATGGCGCTTGTTTGTGCGCATGCGTTGTGTGTAGTTTGTTTGTTTATTTTATAGGCACTTTAGATGATTTGGTGTGGTGAAAGGGAGGTTCATGATCGCTGTTTGAAACGCTATGGGGCTTTTTAGTTCAGTAATCGGTGGTGGAATCATATTCCAGATTCGAACTGCTCGGGGGTAGAAAGAGAACACTGCTGCATTGATGCGGCACCTACGTAGTGGCCACGGTTGTTTTACTGTGTTAGTAGACCTGGTGGAGGTGTAATAATAATGTAATAAAATAAGGGCTACGACGTACCACTATTGGACTCAATACTTTATATGAACCACATAAATAAATAGTACACACTAGTTAAATAAGGGAATCATTAATGATGTAACTCTATGATCTGAACAGACAACAAATGAAACCTGTCACCCATGGAAAGTTCATCCTCGCTAAAAGTGATCGATTGTACATTCACTGCAGGATGTAGCACTGCGCTACAGATTCCCCTCTTTCTATTTAATACACTACATTAATAACAAAACAAGAGAAACTAATTGAGTCTTACCAAGAATAATGGACCTCGAAGAATGATAAAGGCACGCACGGCCCAATACATCAGTACCTAGCGTACAGCAGATGAGCGATTCAGGGAGCCCGTTGGGAGATTACCGCAACATGAAAGACCTTATTGCCGAGAGATAAGACGTGAATAAGTAAGTGACGCATACAGAGTACATAGTCAATTAGGTATATGTTATTCTGTTGGTATTCTATTGACTTTCTTCTCACTACAACAACGATCTGGGGGATGAGCTTTCGCAGCTGTTGATGTGTAATCTTCCTCTATCGGGAGATAGCAGCCTCTAAACAATTACGTCTAGATCAATTTATCGTTGTTACGTTCAACACTGTCATCGATACGAGTACCTTCCATTGAGTCTGTTCGTCACCCCCATGGTGGCCAATTTTCCCACCTCATGCCCTGTCTGAGGCACGCTATCACGGTTCATCGCACCTCCGGCACTGGTAACATCCGGCCACGCATCTGCAGTCTGCGCCAAGGTCGAATTTGCTGGTTTTGTCGCGCCTACAGGGTGGAAAAACATGTTTCATAAATCTGTAGTCATCGGAGAGTTGCAAGACGGAAAGAGAACAGTAGGCAAACCAAGTATTCGCAATCGAGATCTACAGCTTCTGATATCCTCCTGAAACATGGCGTGCTGCGCTTCACCTTGACCGTGACACTGCGGGATGGGAAGGAGAGGAGGAAGGGAGACAGGGAGTGAAGGAGTGAGGGAGTGAGAGAGTGAGCGAAAGAGTTTGAGAGAGAGGGGGAGGAAGGGAAAGAGAGAGAGAGGGAGGGAGGGAGGGATAGGAAGAGATAGGAAGAGAGAGAAAGCTACGTAGAAGGGGAAGAGAGAGGGCACAGGGGGAACGAGAGAGGGATGGAGAGAGGAAAGGAGGGAGGTAAAGAAACGTGCAGAGAAAAGCCCCAATTTAAATTGAACAATTAGCCACCTATAATACTCCATAGGATTGAAATTGCTATTAAGTCCTCAGTCTAATTTAAACATGGAAGTACAGTAAACCTCGCCTAAGTCGGGTTCTGGAACACATACCTTCAGAAGTTTTGGTAATTATGCAAAAAACAATTTATTAGAAAAATACGTAGATACGTGTACAATATTAAACTGCTATACATGTTATCAAAGTCATTAAAACTGTATTATTGCATGTGATATGTATGGATATGTATTGTATATATATAAATCAGCATATGGATATTGTATTTGTGCATATACACATACATATCAAGTAAATTGAAGTGTACTATTGACAACTAGTATTTGTTTATTTTAACATACCTTTAATACTCCAATACATGCATATATGTAATCAAGTAATCTCGGTTTCTTTTCTTTTCCTGCACTTTTACTTTTGCATTTGCACTTCCTTCGGTAAAATTGAATTGAAACAAATTATTACTGTGGCTCCTATGAGAGCGACTGTTATTGTCTTAATAGGAGTCACAGACCCCATCTAATTTGAAATTACACTGCATTTGTATATATATGCCTGTTCATGTTACGTTAATTTCATATTATACACATATTGTAATTGGGGTCTAAATAAAACTTTCTTGTTCTTGTTCTTGTTCTTGTTCTATCGGCCCAAGAGATTTAATCCGTGTTACGCGAAAATCCGACTTAACTGACGATGATGTAGGTCTATCCCAGTGCTAACACCGAAGCAGCCCTCTAAGACCCCTTAAGGC
>OZ023211.1:21470301-21618972 GCA_963995525.1 Escarpia spicata | reverse complement strand
TCAGATAGAACAGAGAGAGCAGAGACAAGGAGATCAGCGGTACGGAGAGAGACGTATTGTTAAATTGAACTTTGTAGTTACCGCCAGTGTGCGGCAAACAATTCATGCAGTCCCCAAGCTTGTTGGCGCAATAATTTATGCAATCGGGCGGGACAGGAAAGCCCGGACGATCCTCATCTGATTGACTGATGTGCTTGAACCAGCTGAGGTTACGTGGTGAAGCATAATAAGACAGTGTACAGGTAAACGGTATGTTGTTATCCAGTCCTTAGGATTACTCAAAGTGCTTTACACTTTAATCTTTGGCAGACCTGTTCAATCGAACACCATCTCAACTTCTCTGGGAAGCTTTCAGCCACGCTGTAAATACTGGGAGAATATTATTCGTACACAAATATCCACCAATATTAGATACGCATTTATATAGTTAAGTCAGCTGAAGCGACGTGGAGTAAACGAACTATGCCAAAGTTCGACATGACAACAAGTGGATTCGTAGCCGGAATCTTTCGATTGAGAATCCGATTATCTAACCACTATGCCACCGCACCCCACAGTGAGGAGAACATGTGAACATGTTGCCGCTTCCATTCCATCCAAGGGCGACGGATAATGATGATGACGATGACTAAGCACTTTTGCCCATTCACTTGGTTATGATTGCGGCTAATTGCAGTTTGAGTGAAACTTCCCACAAGAGTTGATTTTGCGACGGAATGAACAGGTCAGTCAGGTTTGAATAGAGAACCAGTCGGTGTAGTGAAAAGACTCGAGCACCGTGCGTTGTACGATTCAATCGTGCACATGTAAATTAAAAGTAATTTTGCATTGTTATTCTCGCTCTTAACCCAGATATAGTCACCATAAGTGATTCCCTGACGTTTGGCCAATTCTTAGCCTTATTCCTGCGGTGCCACCCTCGCGTAGACAGGTCTACGACGACGATGTCTGTTCGCCGCACTTAGCGTCAGTTATGATACCGCGACCACCGCGAGGAGGCGCTAGAGGCACAATCCCAGTGCCGTGGAAGAGTGCAGCTGACAACGAAATCCATTTGGCGCTTCAACTCCCCCACCTTATCATTAATTCAGCATTATTACTTATTTGGGTTATGCCACACACAGCGCCGAATGTAAGACTCGTCGGAGTGCACGGCGAGCGAGTGTCCACACTCCGGCCGGCAGCAGACGGTGCAGCACGGGCACGCAGAGTTCGAGGTCGTTGGTTGGACAGACGAAACACTTCAGCGAAGCCGGGGATATGAGCGCCGAGACGCCAGCGGACGCTCTCCCGTGTAAAAGCACTCGTCCCGACAGCTGCTGTCGTTGCTACACGTAAGTAAATCGGTTCTTGGCGACGGTTCTTCTTCTATTCCGGACGACGGACGCTGCCGACAAAATGATGGTTTCGTTCGTTCAGTCTCTATTATGGGTTATGCTACGCAAGTGGTAAATTAATTAAATTTACACCCACAGTCTATATGTGTTTTCAACATACACAAAAATCTGTTTTATTTAAAATTATGAATCCAGTTGTCGTATTCACTTTATTGCTTTATTTGTAATTCGTAATACGTATTGAAATGTATATCTAAATATCCATATGTACGTCAATGTGTACACGAGTACATACAATCAGTCCTTGTATTATGTATGTATGTTGATACATTGAGTAATTATCAACTATAAAAACAAGTCATATGCTATTCTGATTTACGTCATGTAAATAAATTGTGTTGCTATTTATATCTATGGGGTGGCTCCTATGCTAACGATATTATCGGGAGGAAGGGAAGGACAGGAGGAAGGGAAGGACGAGAGTAAGGGAAGGACGAGAGTAAGGGAAGGACGAGAGTAAGGGAAGGACGGGAGGAAGGGATAGACGAGAGTAAGGGAAGAACGGGAGGAAGGGAAGGACGGGAGGAAGGAAAGGAAGAGAGTAAGGGAAGGACGGGGGGGGGAAGGGAAGGACGAGAGGAAGGGAAGAACGGCAGGAAGGGAAGGACGGGAGGAAGGAAAGGATGAGAGTAAGGGAAGGGCGGGAGGAAGGGAAGGACGAGAGGAAAGGAAGGACGGGAGGAAGGGAAGGACGAGAGTAAAAGGGAAGGACGGGAGGAAGGGAAGGACGGGATGAAGGGATAGGAAGAGAGTAAGATAAGGAAGGGAGGAAGGGAAGGTCGAGAGGAAGGGAAGGACAGGAGGAAGGGAAGGACTAGAGTAAGGGAAGGACGGGAGGAAGGGAAGGACGAGAGTAAGGGAAGAACGGGAGGAAGGGAAGGGCGGGAGGAAGGGAAGGACGAGAGTAAGGGAAGGACGGGAGTAAGGGAAGGACGGGAGGAAGGGAAGGACGGGAGGAAGGGGAGGACGGTAGGCAATACATCTCTCAGAGAAAGGATGAATGTGTCAGATGTTTTGGGCGGCCTCAGCATCATATGCCATGCTTTATTTAAAGTCATACATGTTATGCAACTGGATCGTCCATTAGCAACATGTATACAAACCTTTGGGACTAGGCACCATATTGCATCAACATAACAATATGATTTCAACTGGGTTTATTAGCAGGCTAACTGACAAAACATATTATTGTCCCTCGTTGGTAGTTAGGATTATAAAAAATTATCATTTCGGTATGGCATGCTGTTGTAGGGACATATATAACAATGTTGACACATATAGTATTAATCGGTAGTAAATATTTAGATATTCAATTAATATGTCATTTATTGTGCTGGTGTATGGTCAAAGTTTAATTAATTTTAGTAATATTATATAATAAACATTTCACTGCTACATGTAATGTTACTGCTGTTTCTGCTGATGCCGTTGTTACTGCTGCTACTAATGATAATGTGTGTGAGGGCGCGCGCGCACGCACACATACACACATACACACACACACGCGCGAGCGCGCGCGCGGGCGCTTGACCGCCGCCAACAATCCAGTATATATGTTGTGGTATGCCTACCTACCATCAGTGGCTTCGCATGGTGCCTTCAAAGATGTCCATGGCAATTGCCTCTGGCATAGTTGGAGTGTAATGTTTCTTTGCTGTCATGTAGGTATAGAATGCAGCATTTTATTTATTTACCAACTTTGGAATATATAAAAAATACAGTCTTCTTTGGACCGTTTATTCCCTACTGTGTTACACCCACCGACAAACAACAAACCAAAGACAGCAGTTATCAACATTACAATATTTTTATCTCCTAAAACCCGTTCCCACTGTGGCGCCCTCTAGACTAGACTAGAGTAGAGTGGTCCACCACCTTTCTTTTATGTAGGAGAAATGAGTTACACGTGGTACATCGGCGCTCGTCCCTATTTTTCGTATTCTCTCTATCAAAGGTATTCCAGTAATCCACCTCAGCATTGTCATGCTGACATACGATTTGTCATAATTAACTCCAAGCAGCCCTATCTAGTGCTAGCGCATGAGTGTTTTTTCAGAGTTGTCCTCTAGAGTTAGTGAGTCCACTTCAGGTTACGTATTTGCCTTTATGGGGTTTTCTACTTCCCTGACATAGACACCAATTAGAAGAAATCAATGGCTATTCGTCGACACATGTGGGGTGAACAAAATTGTCGAAATTTCTAAACGGCGGTCTGTAGTAGGAATCGAACCCGTGTCCCCTCAACCAACAGTCGGCGTTCTACCGCTCTACCACCGCTCACGTCTAAGTTCCTTCTGGTAACTTGCTGTATTAAAATTATATATGTTAAGCTACGCTTAGCACGTACACCATGGTAATAAAGAGAAGAGGACTTAATGTTAAATGTTATGCCGGTCATTGGTGTCGTACCATTTCTATCGGAAAATCACTTCTCTGTTATTAGGAGTCATCCTTGGGCCTATGTCTCTTCATACGAGTATAGTCAATGCATGTCTCCTACAGTCTCGTCGATCTCTTTCTTCCGTTCCACAGGCATATTTTGTCGCATACGCCTCATCATACGCCACACCACCCAGGCTAGTCTAACTATCTTCCTAACATCATATTTACCAACATTCTAGTATGCTACTAATTAAGCACTGGCTACTAACAGTAGTACTAGTTGAGTATAAGATCCTATATCGGATATTGTGTCAAATTGTCAACCTGTGTCAACCGGTTAGATCGCTGCGCTGCAGCGAACTCAATCTACTTCGTCTCCCACGTGCAAAGCAACGGTGTGACAGTGCCGACACTTGACACTCACTGCTACGGCATCTAACGACAACACGTACGATGAACGCTCTTTCTAAAACTAACCTTACAACTCACCTGTGTTAGAACATTATGTGATACAGCATGAACAACGGTTGTTAAAAAGACGCCCTAGAAATGTTACGATTATATTTTAATGGATTTCTTACCAAAAATATATAACTGTCTTAGCTGTTTTACTCGTACACCGTACCATTCGAACACGTTTCTCTGGACACTGTATTCTTTCGCTGGCACCAAAACAAAATATATCTTGGTACTCTGTCCAAAACTTTCTCCGCGTGTACAAAACCATAATAGTTGATATTATTACTTTCAACCGTTTTTCCTGAGTTGAGCAGAGCCCTCCGAAATGAACGCGTCCTTTGTGAACTGTTTGCTGCGTGTCACTTTAAGTATTCTTGTTTTATCTAAAGGCGAGAACCGTAGTGTTAACTTGTTATGCATGTTTGTCCTAATATCCTCCCATGACGCGTGCACTTTGTGTGCTAGATGACAACCTTGTGGTATGTTGGTGCATGGCTATGCACTAATCGATGGTTCAGGACAACAGCAACGAGGCCCGATAAGTCAGTCACCTCTGGAATGGATGTGACAAAGTTATTACGCGCCTCTTTTCTAGAGTCAAGGGTGAGGCTGGCAACGATATAGGTCCTCGATTGCTTGTATTCAAACTTATAGCAGTCGAAGAACAAATACTTTTAACAGTAGGCAGATCTCTTCTCATTTCCTCATAGGGAAGGGAATCGAGATCGAGGCGCTTGTAAACAATCTCTATACTTTATAGCCTAATACACACGTAACAGATTTATACAGAATTCCACGTCACCAAAACGAATTTCAACCAAGCAGATATGTCCGATTAAGTCCCAATGTTCTGTTTTACGATTTCTTAAGGTCAACCTATAAATGATCGTTCGATTGCAGACCCGAGGCGACGAGATGGGATCCCTGCTGAGTATATGTTTCACGTCGAAGGGCGACGAGGGGCCCGTCAACCAACAATACCTGGTGAAGCGACGCTGTCAGCAGCAGCAACAGCAGCAGCTGCAACAAACCAGTGGTGGGGGGAGCGGCTGGAGCAGGCGGCCGCAGCTTTCCGTCGACATCGACTCGGCTCGTGGCGCGGGCGGCTACAATTCTACCTCGCAGCCGTCGCCGCGACACGACTTCCCGACGTGGTCCCCAAGGCCGCCTCCTTCCTCCCCGGCGCGGGATGATCCACGGAGACCAGACAGGCCGTTCTTTGAACCGCCGCAATCGTACAAAGACCAGGCTGAGGCAGAGCGCCGGAGTACGGACTCGGGACGCGGCTTCTCGTTCAATTTGACGGTCGGCGGAAACTCCCCGCACCAGCAGTCGAAACGGAGACGGTCTATCCGGAAAAATAAACGTAGAAGGTGAGCAGGTGTGCAGATGGATTCGTACAGCCTGCATCGGTAGCATTGCGCATTGAGTTGACGGCGGAACTTGATTAAGCTATAACGTGGCGAAGAAGTGCTACTTATTATGATACTAGTGCTGGTGTGCGTTGGTTCAAGAACGTTTGAAATGACTAACCTACAATCTGACATAAGGCATTTCAAAGTTGTGGCTTGTGAGAAACCAACGTGAACTCATGGTCAGAATTCTGATTCGGGTTCTGTAGCTTTTTGAAGATCTTTGTTCTTCTTAATGGACCGAGGAGAATAAACCAGATGTGAACAATGCGCTTTGCCGCTATGCTCGCCGCTAGTTCGTACTTCCGGTTATAAGCTGCTGGCCAGAAAGAGACGGGAATCTATGAGTGCCGTCATCACTAAAGATAAATTTGTAAATTACGAAACTGCGCATGTTAGATTCGTTTAGGAAATATTACAAATGTAAATTGATACTAAAACAGTTCGTCGTATTTGTATGCATGCACGTGTATGTGAATGCGGACGATGTCATATGATTACCTTACAAGATGGAGATGGTGGGAGTTGAATCAGTTGCTGTGATATGTGAACATACAACGAGGAAGGAAACTAGCCATGCACCCACAACTAAAAATACAGATAAAATGCTTTGTTATTACCTAAATAACAATGGTCTGACAAAGCACCAAAGAACTTAACGTACGACACAGATCGAGGCCATTCGTCGAAAACATGGCTTCTTTGAATTTCAAGAGGATTGAATGTGTTATGCAGAAAACATCGACCTAGCTGTATGATGATTCACGTCTACTCAATATTGGACAGATTTGACATTTTCGCCAAGTATTTGACTCAATTTAGCGAACTTCGGCGGAGTTTTTTTATTGCTCAAATTTGTGTGGGGGTGCGTGCGTGCGTGCGTGCGTGCGTGCGTGCGTGTATGTGTGGTGTTGCATTTTTACAATGTTTCCAGTTGGTAACTTTTGTTCTTCCATTTGCAAAAACACTGTTGTACGTTGTTATATAACGAATAAAGCTCAAGTTGACAACGTTTAAAAATAATTATTAAACACTATTTGCGAAACTATTTTGTATTCTCTAATATGTGAGACGCCGGGACAACGGATGGAACACATCCACTACCTTTGTCTCGGATGACCAAATATTACAGCTCTGATATGTTGTGACTTTGTCCGTTCTATCCTCGCACTTTGTTCTATCACGTCTACGTCAAATCGTAGGACAACTCAGTTCATGCGATTTGCTTTATCTTTGGGTATTTTTGACGTCTAGTGTGTGTTTTGCTCACATCTAAACCAACTATTAACTACGTGAACTAGAAATTAATCCGCTGGCTTACTGAGAATCACATTCAATGGATGTTGTTCGGTTTATTACTGTTACGTATATGACAGTTTTGTTTTTAAAATGTCCACACTGCTAGCAAGCACGTAGTTACCAAATCATTTCTCAGATATCACTAACAATATATCTTAACGACAAATCAACAATTTAAATGTTTCAGTTTGGTCTACTTATCCATCTACATTCTGCTATAAACCCGCGTAGGTAGCCAGCCATGACACTGCGACATACATACATACATGTCTGTTCAGCGTCTCCCAGCGCGCAACTGCCCGGGAAGTAGCTCCGGTAGTCGTAGGGAACAGGAACCCAATGATATACATGTTTGTAATGTATACCTGCCAACTCTCCCGGAATTTCCGGGAGTCTATTGGATTTGTTGTGTATCTCCCGGTCTTCGGGAATACAGGCAAATCTTCCTGATTTTCGCCGAAAATCTCCAACAGCATCCTCCCCCGTCTTCGAGGCACTCGTAGGCGTTTTTTATTGTGATAGGAATAGTCGGGCGCAAATCCGCAGCAAATCGTTAACACTGGCAAACCATTCATTTCGAATCAACTGTCTGCATGGCCATCAACGACCCGTTGGGAAAGGTGAATGATCTCGGCTGGGTTACGCCATGGACTCCGATGAAGACGCCATGGCGACCAGCTCGTCTTTATGGGCCGCTGTCAAAGGCCAGGGGTTGGAAACATGAGCCGTCTGCTGCCTAGCGAAAGGTCGCGTAATTATATTAATAGGTCACCTTGTTTCTAGACACGAAACCGAAATTATGTTTAATATAATTATTCTTGTTTGATCCGACCATGTTGGGAATGTAAACCGTGACCTTATCAGCGGTGAGTTGACACAACGGTTTGAGTGATGTGGTATGTATGCCGTAAAACAATATATCATCCAGCATCTACAGTCGAAGGTACGTCGTCGTAATGATGATGTTGATAGTGCCGGTGGAGGTGGCGGCGGTTGCCGTTGTGTACTTGCGACGAAGATGATGACGACGATAATGACTACGACAACGACGATTATAACGATGATGACGGAGTTTACATCGACAGTGGTGTCTATTATGGATCTTGGAGATGCGCTACACCCTGTGAAAACACGTTGTCATGCAGTTGCAGTTCCACACATCCACCACAATGAAACCATACACAAGGCTGTCTGAGTGACCGAGGGAAATGGACCGCAGCACGAGTGGGTGTACAACTGATTGTTGTATAAGTCTTCTCTAGTTCACCAGTGATGGCATGTACAGCGGCACACATAACTTTGTTGTTACTAAAACATATTTTCACCAACTACATTTCTATAAGCAAACGTGATGTTTCTGTGTCGGTACTTCAATCCCAGTCAGTTTGAACATATCACATCTAAAATAGCATAACTGCTACGTTTAGGGTAACTTGCTAATCGGAGCAAGACGATAAATCCGGTTAACTATTTTTATTTTATTGGGCAATTCAACACAGCACAAAAATCAGAGTGGGGCAGTTGCCACCAGAATAAAAATTATAAAAAGTGCCCTTTTAGTTTAAAACTGAACCTTTTTGTGTAGCCTATATTACTGACATCATTGCTGATTTTGTGATTGCATGCCCGCTTATTGGTCGAAGTGCTTTATTTTCATAAACTGGCCAGCACAAAATCTCCAGAAATTCTGGATCCGTGCCTGAAAACGATCATGCCCAGGCTTGAGGTGTGGATAAAGGACATAGTGAAGGGTGCGGGTATTTCCTTCAAGCACAACAATACTGTCATTGAGTGATACCCCGTATTTTAAGTGTTCTTTTCTCGATTTGAAAAGGGCACCTTTTCCTTAAAGGGCAAATTGGTCTTGTTCGATCAATCCCTGATCAAGATCAACTAACAGCTGACTACTATCGTATATATTTTACCCATTACATGTAATTTACTGATTACGTCCTTGACAATTTTGCTGAACGATTTTCAAGTGACCACCATGGACTCACTGCAGCTCAAGACCTCCTGCCGTCCAACCTACAGAACCTAGATGACACAGATAACTAAATACGGTAGGTATCTCAGTTCGGCTGAACAAAACGAGCTTCCCGCAAAGTGGTGAAAGAGATACGATAACCCTCAAGTTCCACGAACGTCATCTTCACGTGAACTGATTTCAACGTATGGTCAAACATTTGAAAACATCTTCCCACTACACCAGTCGGAGTGTTGCTTGCGAGCGGTCCTTTTCTGCCCTGCAACGCCTGAAGTGGTGGAGTCGGTCAACAATGATAGAAATACGGCTCTATACCGTAGGAATGTTATACGTCCATAGAAAATCAAAGTAACGTCCCACCCTCAAATAAGTTTATTTGTGTAAAGTCAATTGGCAATTCACTACACGAGAGAGGAAGTGATTTTGCAAAAACAATTTCTGAAGGGTGTAACTGTTGAACCGATATTCAGTGTATGATGCGTAGCTGTCGATCTTGATAAATGCATTGTCATTCTAGTTCTAGATCTAGTTGTTCTAGTTCTAGTTGTTTCCACCGCTCGGCAACGTTCTATTAAAACTTGCCTGGATCTTCGGGTTTTAAGATAAGGCATAACAGCCTTGTGTACACCCGCCTTTATGCATCGTATTTTTGTATTGAGAACGTGGCTTGTCTTTTGATTTTGTTCTTTTATTAAAATTTAAACCTGTCCATCTCCAATTCTTTGTCGAGTTTTGTTTTGAAGGAGAGGATGTTTTCAGCGTTCACTGTTTGCTAAGAAAGGTTGTTCCAGTCTAGGAAGATGCGTTGTGAAAAGGAGTGTTTCCTAATATCAAGTCTGCTTGGTGTCTTATACAATTTTTTGTGTGGCCTCGTATGCGTTGTGTCGTGATCATGAAGAAGTCCTCTTGATTGATGACGTCGATGCCATTGATAATTCTGTAGACTTGGAGCAGGTCTCCTCTTCTTCTTCGGTATGCCAGACTTGGTAAGTTAAGATGTTTCAGCCTGTCTTCACAGTTCAAGTTTCTTATTTCTGGGACAAGCTTGGTTTCTCTCCTTTGTGCTCTTTCAAGGGTGCTGATGTCTACGGCGTAGTGCGGGTTCCAGATGGAGTCAGCATAGTCGAGATGTGGTCTCACTAGCGCTGTATATAACAATCGGAAGCTGCTAATGTCCAGATGTTTAAACGTGTACTTGATGAGGCCTGTCATCTGGTTTGCCTTCTTCACAATGGTGCCAATATGCTGTCGGAATTTTAGGGATCTGTCGTACGTTACACCGAGATCTTTTTCTGTTTATGATGTGCTGTCGATTTCTGACACTTCCCCATCTTTACTTGTCATCGTGTATATGGTGCTAAGTTTCGGCTTGCCAAAAGTCAGATGTTTGCATTTTGATGGATTGAAATGTAACTGCCATTTCTCTGACCACGATGTTAGTTTGTTAATGTCTTCTTTTAATATATTTTTGTCCATTTCACACCTAACATCTCGATATATTTTTGTATCATCTGCGAAGATCTTGAGTCTACTGTTTGTACCGTCTGGTAGATCGTTGATGAACAGGATGAATAGAATGGAGCAAAGGACACTTCCCTGGGGTATGCCACTTGTAACCTCTGCCCAATCTGATAGCTTCCCATTTACCACTACCCTTTGTCTTTGTCCCGTTATGAAAGCTGCGATCCACGCTGCCACCTCTCCTTGGATGACATACGCAGTTGGTTTTTTGCTAGTCTTTTGTGTGGCACCGTATCGAAGGCTTTCGCAAAGTTAAGATATATTGTGTCTACACATCCGCCCGAGTCAATGGTGGTAGTCCAATTCTCCATGACGTCTAGGAGTCGGGTGGTGCTTGACCTGCATCGTCTAAATCCATGCTGATCTTTGTGGAACATGTTGTTCGTAGTCATATGAGTCAGGAGATGGTTTCGAATAATGCTTTCCATAATCTTACATGCTATGCATGTCAAACTGATTGGCCGGTAGTTGGAAGCATGTCTTTTTGGGTTCTTCTTGTGTAGCGCTGTTACGTGTACTGTCTTCCATTGAGCTGGGAGCACTCCATCCGTCAATGACCTGTTGAAGGTCACCAGTTCATTTCTCAGTTCATGTAGAACGTACGGGTGACATCTGTCTGGACCAAGTGACTTGTTTGTTTTTAAGTTGGTTATGTTTCTCACACGTGAGTATTCAACATAGTCTCTGTACTGTTTTGCCTCAGTGTATCTCTTCCAACTGTTGTACTTCTTTTTCACTCTCCTCATTGCATCGTTGTTCATCCACAAAGGCTTAACTCTCTTTCCTGTAACTGTCTGTTTCTTTGGTATGTGTTTATCAGCCAGGTCTGAGAGTGTGCTGTTCAGTTCCTGCCACATCTCTTCCACATTTAGGTTATTCAGATAACAATAATAACAATAATAACATATAACAATAATAACAATAATAACAGATAACAATAATAACAATAATACAGACTAGTCAGTTTAACTGACTAGTCTGTATTATTGTGGTTACATTCGATATTAATTATTTCTTTTAATTTATTTTTCATTCCAACGCAGAATTAATGCGACCGACATTGAGAAATTATCCAGAAAAATACGCTAGATTGCACCAAGAGGGGGTACATAAAAAATTCTAGTAGAGAACCCGCACGTGAGTTTCTAAGCTCTACTCTATTTTTACTGCCCCCCCTCCCCCCCCCCCCGGTTGTTTTAGGCTATCTACAGTCCTGAAAACACCTGGCGACCACGTTACCTAACTGAGCAAATTTTTTTTTTTTTAACCTTTAATTTATTGGATGATCATAATTCTGTGCAGCTATTTGGAAGACTTGCGGTATGAATTCCCATATTAAAATAGTGGTTGTTGCATTAATTTAGACAACAAGTGTGGTTGCATAGTATGTAATTATGAATTGCCTGTCACACGTATGGGTATTCAAAACCTGTGGGTATCCTATAATGCCGATAATCAATTAATTTTGCTCTAGGCGTGGGGGCTTCTCGGTAAATTAAGCTGTTCATTGGTGTTTAATAGTTAATGTGTGTTCTATTTAATCCCAACAGTCATCGCATATTGCTCGAGAGCAGATGTTCAATTTACACCCTCGTCGACATGCAGCTATACATGAATGGAAATATATGGGATGGCTAGTGCAATATTGAAGGCAAACGCCCAAAAGGCAGAGACTCATTGAGATCTAGAGATTGAAGGACTGTACACGACTCTGACCCGACTGCATTGGCATCTATGCAACGGGCTTTTGAAATGTCATATTTTAATTAAATGTCATCTTAAAAACTACTCGTTCAATCCTGACCAAATTTGCAGTGTCTTAAGTTTATATGAAACGAATGTCAGATATTAAATGCTAGTCATTTTCATAAAGATAACCATGGCAACCAGTTCATTTTTGGAAATTCTGACGGGGGTGGTTTTGTGGATAGTCCCATGGAAAATTGAATATATGTCTTTCCATTTTCGTTATTAATTCTAGCAAACAGTATGGTATATTGTGCAATGAAGTAGTTTGGCTGAAAAAAAGAATAATACGTTTTTTAATAAAAATGAATTATTAATATTATAGTACGTTTAAAAAATCTAGACCAAGATTAACAATTATATTTTTACCAAACGTTTTACTCTGTATTCAGCCAAACTATTTCATTGCGCGACTATATATATTATTTGTCAGAATACATAACAAAAATTAAAATACATTACTAGAATTTTCCGTTGGACTACCCACAAAATCACCTCTGTCAGAATTTCCAAGAATTATCTGGTTACCATGGTTACTATTATGCACATTGATTAGTATTTAATGTCTGGCATACTTCTCATATAGACTTTATACACTGCAAATTTGGTCAACATAGATCTAGTAATTTTTAAGATATGTCTTTTAGTTAAAATGACATTTCACAAGGAGCCTGTGTCCTTAAGATCTTTCCTATGACATTGCATTTTGTTGTTAAATTTTTTAGTCCGAATTTTAATATAATAATAATTAAGATAAACATAATTTGTAGGAATCGTAATGGCTTCTTCGCATAGATGATATAAAATTATTTCTTATAACAAGTAACACAATCTTTGCTCAAGTTTGCATATATTTCTATTTTGTATGTTCTCGAATGTCCTGTCAAATAACAATATCTTAGACGAAAGTTCTGTGTTGAATACACTCCGCCGGTTACGCTCGACTAACAAAAAGACTAATAAAACCAGTGAATGACTTAATAACTTTCAGCGAAATTATATTGAATTTTCTTCTTCTTGTGCTTCTTCTTCCACTTGATCCGTTGCGTTATGGGTCCACCTATCGCGAACATCAGCTATTCTTTCCCGTTGACAGCTATTAAAAAGGTAATGGTTTTACACTGCGCGGTATCCAGTTTTTAGGACTTGTCAAGGCGTTCTGCATGTACTTCATCCCTGGCAAGCCTGTTCATTCGACTACTCCATGAAGCACTCAGTCACGCCGCAGTTACTGTTCAAACATGTATTCATATATAATTATTCACCATTGCCCAAACTTCGAAACCGCAGCATGAGTATTCAAATCCGGATTCTCTGGATTGAGAGTCCGATATTCTAAAGAGAAACCACGCATATGTCCCATTTCATACATGTTCTTTTGCAATCTCTCTTGACGCTGTCTCTCCATCTTAATGTTGATCTTGCTCTTCGCCTTCTACCACACTTTTCTGTTTCCCGTGCTATTTTTGTCCATCTATAACACCCATTTTGTGCAGTGTTCTGGCCATCTGAGTTCGTTCCAAACTAGGATTCTGGTGTTTCTTCATTTCGATCACTTTTCTTAAACGCAGGCGTTAAGCAGGTGTTGTGCCTGTGGATTATTTTATCTCGACCCACTTTACACATCCTTCGAACCCAGTTGTTCTCTGTTACGAGCTAATACCTACGTATCACTCCTTCCATGCTTCAACTGCAGATTGCACTCTCATGAAGACGATTTTGAAATATATGTTGTATCATGACGCCTATGATAATTCGAAACATTCTGGTAAAAGAGTTTATGCTATCTGGAGTTTAATATGTTGTCACTCGATGCCATCTGGAGTTAACTGTTTAAAGGAAATAAAAATAAGGCATTAGCTAAAATCCTTTTTCCATGTGTACACAAAGTTTAACCTTGTATGTAACATTTGACAACATTACAAAAATACAGAAAAATACATTTATAGCATAAATTCGATTTTAAACCCGTCTGTGTAGCGATTCCCGCGAAAAAAAAAAAATTATGAGCTAGGCGATCACGTGTTATCGGGATGTCACTTTTATGACCCACACTCGCATCAGACCGACCCTTTCCATGCATTCAGAGCATGTTTACAAGTATAGCTTTCGGTTCGAAACGAGCGTCAGAATTAGTTATTGTGCAATATTCCGATGAAATACAAACACTAGTCATCATAGAGGAACAAGCAGTTATCTTACCGTTTCACATGAATCGAATTTTATTCAAAACTTTGAATGCGAATGGGCCTACAAGTCGACTAGGTTTCGCCGAGCTTGGGCTCGTTTTCAGAATATTTATATCGAATGCAACCAACGAGAGATAATCTACACCAATAAACATACATAGCAAACATATATTATATCCAGCTAGAGAAAGTAACTGTATAATATCATAATATCACTAGAATATCGATGTATGAAGGCGGAGTTGTACAATTTATCAAAACAACTTAAATCAATCCGCAAATTTGTATCGGTCCTGTTAGCTCAGTTGGCAAAGGCGTTGGTTTCTTCACATTTATTTTGTAATCGGGCGACGCCGGTTCAATCCCCACACCAAACCATTGATTTATTTTTACACTTTTTTTGGTTTATGTTTTCACGAAGTAATATAAACCAAATCATTTTTATACTATGATGCACTGTTTGTAAATATTTTTTTTAATGTTTGCAGTAATTATTTATTCGCCACAAAAATGAAAATATGGGAATTATATAACGATGTTTATTTAAAAAAAAATTCAAAACAAATATAATGTAACGGATATATAATTTATTAATTGTATATATATTTATTCTGGCCACATTTCTTCCATATCTGGTGTTGTCTTGTTGCATTGCGTAAAGGGATTTATGCGATTACATTGCATAACAAGTTTTACGCGAGGCAACCAAGGCAACACTAAAGTCCTAGAGCCAGCCTGCAGGCTAGGTAAACAAGCTGACACTGTACCTTGACCAGGTCAGAGTCCAATAGCCTGAAGGCGTGCCGGCCTTCCCGCGCTTTAGCGTAGTGATACAGTAAAACCTAGTCCGACCATTCAGGACATAAAAGGCCACTGCACCTCCAGCAGCGGCCACATTTGAAATTCCTCGTGTTCAGTTGTTTATCGAATATCGTATCAGTTTTGACTCCACCTCCCTCCCCTCCTGCCATAAGACTAGTTATAAGTATGTATGGGATTTTCACAACACGCACATGTGTTAATTTTAGCTTTGCTGACGCTTTTCCCTGTTTCTAAATGGTACACGAGGTTTTGCCTTAAAGCTTTTTCCTCCTTCAAGTGTACGCAGGGTTTTTAGGGCGGTAATTAAAGTAGGATTAATAAACGGTGTGGCGGAAGGCGGAATGGCCCCACCTCTCTCTAGGATGTGGTAATAGTTAGTAGTTTTAATCGTCTAAATGTCTGGGAGGCGTCTTTTTAATAGTTCTGGTGTATTACCATAATTTAAGTATGGTATTCTATAATGTGGGCCTTGTTTTTAGAATGTATAGATAAAATAAATGGGGCAATGTTTAAGACCTCAAATGGCCCACATTTGATTGTATTGTGTTTTAGCTAACAACTCATCCAATTATCGGGTGAATATTAAATAAATGTCAGAAGGTTATTCTGGCCACATTTCTTCCATATCTGGTGTTGTCTTGTTGCATTGCGTAAATATATATATTGTACGGTAATATACTGTAATTATATATGTGAAAACAAATGGTGATCTGTCTGGATAAATAAAATTTTGAAACATCGCGTTATATATAATTACCATCTTTTCATTTTTGTGGCGAATAAATAATTAATATTAAAATATTTACAAACAGTGCATCATAGTATAAAAATGATTTGGTTTATATTACTTCGTGAAAACATAAACCAAAAAAAGTGTTTAAAAAATCAATGGTTTGGTGTGGGGATTGAACCGGCGTCACCCGATTGCAAAATAAATGCCAAGTAACCAACGCCTTTACTAAGTAAGCTAGCAGGACCGATAGAAATTCACTGACTGATTTAAGTTGTTATGATAAATTGTACAACTCCTCCTTCATACATCTATATTCTAGTGATATTATGAGATTATACACGTTACTTTCGGTAGTTGGATACGATGTTTGCTATGTATGTATATTTGTGTACATTATCTCCCGTTGGTTGCATTCGATATCATTATTCTGAAAACGACCCCAAGCTCGGCGATACCTTGTCGACTTGTAGGCTCTATCGCATTCATTGTTTTTAATAAAATTGAATTCACGTGGAACCATAAGATAACTGCTTGTTCCTCTATGATGACTAGTGTTTGTATTTCATCGGAATATTGCACAATAACTCATTCGGACGCTCGTTTCGACCCAAAAGCTATACTTGTAAACATGCTCTGAATGCATGGAAAGGGTGGGCCTGATGCAAGTGTGGGTCATAAGTGACGTCACATCTCGGCATCCCGAAAAGCGCGCCAAAAATATGCATATTCGAAAATGTCCGGATGCACAGCATTAAATGTGGAATTTCTAATTCATTTATTTTTTTGATTGTTTTTGGCTTGGTGGACATGGAAATAGATAGCAGGATGTAATATAACATGAATTCAAGCCATATATGTTTTTATTCCTTTTAATATGTTGTCCACTTAATGCCATCTGGAGTTAACTGTTTAATATGTTGTCCACTTAATGTCATCTGGAGCTTGCTGCTTAAGTCTAAATGAAACTATTTCCAGATTTCTACAAAATAGGTTACGATATCATTAAAAGCAATACTACTATCTGAGACAACAAGGACTTCATTTGCTTAGGCATGTTCTAACATATGGAATAAGCCAGAATTCCAGTTTCGCTGGTGTCCTTGTTCATCATCTTCTTCTTCATCGAACGCTCAGACAGGAACTCCGGTTCCCCGTACGAAGATTGCTGTGCGCCGCAGATCCTCCAGAAGATCAACGATATTTTCTTGTGACGTTGTTGTATCCAAATGCAACTATTTAAGGTGATCTGTATTATATTTAGCATCGCATGAAACACGCATTGTTGTTTGACCAATCTCATAACTTATCTCAATTGCCGACACGCCATTTTAACGATGCCTTCGGTCATAATCGTATGAGTACAATACTTGTATCGGGCCTCTGTGTACCAGTCGTGTTTGTGCATCGAGCGTAGATGTAGCGATAGGCCTATACTGACGTCATTGTGTGTGCTTGTGCTCCGTTTGCGTAGAATTAATAGCTGGTGTTAAGAGATTAATGGAAATGTCAACTAATCGTCGTTAAGCACACATGCGATCACAAATGTCAAGAAGCGCAGTGGGACCCAAATCGCCTACGCTCAAGACCTGTCGCTAGACATGCGCCAACTGTCGGTCTCCAACGGGGATTCAGGAAAGTGCAAATAAGAATCCTCAACAGCATTACCAGGAAACGCCGATGTTTGCTAAATGCTAGACGTGACCTCCGTGTGGATGGTTTACGCACACGAACGCAGACATGCAGGTGTTTCTTACCAAACCACACATTCCGCACACAGATCAGTACATTCAACAGGGACCTTTAAAGAGATATGATTGACGGTGTTATTGATCAATTCTCTCTCAGTCTCCAACTGTTTGCGTCACTCCGTCGGTTTCTCTCTCTATTTGTGTATGTGTGATGTATGTGCGTGTGCGTGTCTGTGTGTCTGTGTGTGATGTGTGCGAGTGTATATGTGCGTATGTGTGTGTGTGTGTGTGTGTGTGTGTGTGCGTGTGCGTATGCCTCCATCTGTCTGTGTGTCTGCTTCTGTGGGTGTGCGTGCGCGTGTGTGTGTGTGCCTCCGTCTGCCTGTGTACGTCTGTCAATCTGTATGTCCGTCCGCCCCTGTCTGTCTATTTATCTACATGTTGCTCGTTTTTGCCGTGTGTCTCTATCTGTCGATCGTGTCTTGATTGGTGTGTGTCTAGTTATCCCTACGTCTCTCTCTCTCCTTTCCCCCTCCTCTATGTGTGTCTCTCTTAAGCTATATCGTACGGCCGTAAAATGAGCACATCCTACAGCTGCGATCTGTAGTTATTCACCTTTGTCCATTCCTTCGTCTCCCCCGGGTCTACACGGACTTACGTCTTCGAGGTCACTTCCCGGTGCACTTAACACATGTATTATCGACAGATTATTTGCACTGAAACAAGATAGACGGCCACTGAAGATATATCTGTGAAAGCAGGCTATCGCAAGGTGTGCGCAGAGTCGGTTACAGAGAGGGTAGTCGGGGGGGGGGGCAAAACACCTCCAATTGCACCCCCTGAGGCTCACCAAATAAAACCTTCTTCAAAATCAGATTCTCCGCATTCTCGACTCGACTCATGACATCGGAAGACGGGGATGGTGGGGTGATTGTTGTTGCTGAAATTTGTCGCGGCTACGTTCACAAGGGGTACGTCACGGGGACACATACACAAGGTCTAGGGGGGTACGTCACTCTAACGTTGGACACGTCTATGGTGTGGTAACATGTTTTAAATATTTAAAAACGTATTCATCATCATCATTGGTCGACCGGGGCTGATATGCCAATTTGTAGTGAAGAAACGTTTTACTTTTAAATGTACATATTCGTCTTGATTCATGTACGTGTTGTTTACGATACAAATAGTATACATTCCCGGCAAACCCAGTAGGGTCGATAAATCCTCAGTATGCAGAGGTTAGGCGGAGAGATGGTGATGATACATTGTTTTGTTACTACGGACATCATCATGTACATCGTTGTAGGCGTGTCTGGAATAAATTAGATTGATGCGCCAGATGGCAGCACTACTGCTGGTTCACCAGTATCAGGTGACGTGCCTACGGAATAATGATAGCACATCTGCTGATGTTGAACGATATTGTATTTACATCAGATGGAGTTTATGACAATCGGGAGAACATGAAAATAAAAAGTGATGTACAAAATAGGACACCTTTTATTAACAAAAAGTATAAATACTACACTGTGCTACATTTCTAAAATTTCATGACCATGGCATTACTTTCGTAAAATGAAAGTACCGCACGGATGGCATACTTCACTGTACGATAGCAGTACCACTTACTTTGTATACATTTATATCTTAATAAATAAAATAATAAATTATACATAACAGTACAGGTGTTGTAACTAAACACGGGATGGACACATAAGTTTGCAAAGTCATATAACCACGCATAGCAGGCAAAATATATTGCTAGTGGCATCACCTAGCGAGTGAAATATATGTTCATGTCAATTGATGCAATAGCAATTTCGGATTGTAAAAATTGCCAGTCACACACCATGTCCTGGTGGGGAGGAGTGAAGCTGACAAATACTAAATGCATAAGGTTTTTTGAACTTGGCAAACTCAGCCGTTTTGTCAATCATATCCTGAGAGTTTTTAACCAGGTAAATCTTGTTGAACTAATGTCTATATCTGCCAAGAGTCCATCCATTTCAGGCCGTACATGATGCTGGTTTCATTGTCCGCTAGTGCGCCAGTCATGCCGTACGACAGAGGAGAGAACAGGTAGAAACTGAAACAAATCAACACAGATTTACTACAGAACTGACGTAATCTTTCCCTCCTGCTGGATATACAGTTAGGAAGTACTCTTCCTTTTAATGAGTATAATAATAATGATAACGTCATCTTGTTTAGCATCAGTATCCACCAAATAGATAAGACCAATAAGTCAGTTAAGTCTATAAGTACAGTGGCGACTTTACAATATTCTTTATTCTTGATCATTCTCATAAAAATCATCATCGATGACAAATAAGATAATAAAAGTAGTATTGTAGAGGTAATAAAATCAGTAAATATTTTAAGATCATTATCAAGATATTGTAGATTCATTATCAGAACTTTTTTTGAATCAATAAGTATTCTCAGATTAATATCATAAATAATCTAAAACAATTGTCATACATAATATAAAATCAGCATAATAAATATATAAACTCGTTATCACAAATATCCTAAAACGAGCATTAATATAATTAAAAAGTTGTTATCTAAGTAGCAAACGTTCACATTCTTATTTTAATTTCACTTTGAAGAAATGTTTTCCGAGCTGTTATAAAGGTGTCAATAATTGTGATAACTCTGATAATGAGAATGCCCCCCACGGTGATAATCTTCAAATGGCAGGTGGATTTGTAAGCCATTAGCCTATCAAGAATCCAACACTGTTTCATTTATGTAGCCCGCCCTGACCAGATATCCGTCAATTTTAATTTTAAATAATTATGTTTACACTGGTGGCATTGACTCAATCAGTAGATCATTTGTTCTATTATGAAACAGGGTTTATTTAATTCGTTTTATGGACCCAGTTGAGAGAGTATAAAAGGTCAACTGAGTGCACCTTCCTTAACAGTTGTTATGCAATAAGCCAGGTGTGGTGGCTAAGAACAGACTGGACATTGCCAGAGTGACTGGGAGATGGTGACAGCTCTCTGTGTTGGAAGCAGGCAGTGGTGAGTTGGAGTGTGTGGCTGGCAGAGCAAAGTAGAATCGCTGTAGTCAGGATGTGTTGATTGAATAAAGACGTGCCGTTACCACACTCCGGGTAGATTGGCCCACACAAGTATTGTGCTGTGCCTTGATTGACAATGAAGTAGAGGTTTTTGTTACGGTTCCGTTCATTTATGATTCTGTATATACCGTATTCATTCTATTAAGTGTACAGTGTATTAAATGTACAGTATGCAAGTTAACAAATATTTGAGACATGAAAATGTCAAATGTCGTGTTCCAATAAGCATACATTTTCTTTGGTTCTTGAGGTTCCTGGGTACAGCCATTGCAGCAGGCGTGACTGGCAAGTGATTTATGCATCCATATATGAGCAAACGGACATCAGAACACTGTAATGTCTGATACTTTAGGTGGACATTTCAATATTTTTGTCATCACTGAGCTTTGAATCTAGTGTGACATTGGTAGATATTAAATTACAATGACATATTCAACAGTCAAGATTGCTGTCATGGTATCAGATGCAGCTAAATAGGAGGTTGTACGCTAATTAGGGCATATATGCTTAATAGAATGAATATTGTATGTGCCTTGTTCTAAACTCACCTATATACTACGGCAGACAAGGCACTGCCGCAGCAGACGTGGTACGCAATGGAAGATTCCTTCCCAAAAGAATGACACAATGATGTCATCACATAGTCCAGTAGAATTCCTGAAATGTAAAGAGGCATACAGTAAGATGTCTCTACCTAAAGATACGTTTGTATTTCCTACAATGGCCTGTCATCGCCAGAGGTAGTATCCAACCCACACAAATTTAACAAAATGAATCAGCATTCTACACAATATGGAACAATTACATCATTCTACACGACTAAAATACCTTCTTAACTGTATTTTTGAATATATTATATCCACACTAGGCAAACATGTTTAATGTAGTTAGTGACCAACACAGAACATCCTTGAATGGATTGATGATCCGGTTTCACAGTTATTAATATTATCTGTCACATGATATAAGTCATGTGACCTAAGCGAAACTTCATTCTGCTGAAAAATATACAAATTGCATTACCAAGTTTCTTGAGAGGTAATTATGTATAACGTAGAACATGTGTAAACAAATGTGAAAATTATTTTGTAAGAACAAAGCCATGATCTCATTCAAATGTGTCACCAAAAAATTATTTTGAATGAGATTATGGCTAGTCTTAAAATAACAATTGCAAATGCAGTGGAATCTCGTTATTAAGGTAACCCTCGGGACTGGGCAAATGTGACCTGAATAGCGAGGTGACCCTATTAGCGGGACTACTTTCCTATACTTTACTGCTACAGAAATAATTTTGAACTGTCCCAGGGTGACCTTAATTGTGAAGTGGCTGTATTACTGAGGTAACCGTAAAGCGAGGTTCTACTGTGCTGTCTACACATACGCATGCATACATGCACGCAAACATGCACGCACACATGCACGCACGGTCATTACCTACATTGTCAGGTAAGTTTATCATGAGAATAACATCAGAATGAGTGCCCCTGGATCTTAACTGAATCTGGTCCAGTTAACCCATGCATGACATGTGACAATTAACGACTACAATTGTCCTATTGTTGATGACATCAACTAATAGATCTTTTATCTTCACGCCATTATGCCTATTCACCGCGCCGCCATTATGCCTATTCACCGGCGCCATTATGCCTATTCTCCGTGATGTGATTTATTAATGTGGACTGTGGAAAATGATTTATTTTTAGTCATATTTAGCACGTTGCTTGAAGACGATGATTTATTAATGTGTACACAAACCATGCTGCGCTAGGACAAGCTAGGTCACTAGGTCTCATTCAAATTTTAACGTGCATGTTAACATTTGTGATGGTTTTTCGCATTTCTAGAAACACTAAATAATTTACTACCAGTTTTAATTTAAATTATTCTTGTTATCTTGAAAAAGTATTTTGTTTTGGATTGAACTGTATGTGATTTGAAATACGAGTACCTAACTTTGATATAATCTCTTTAAAAACTTTAATTCTTGGATGGGTCAGTTAAATCACCCATAGCTTCGCAACAAACTCCATATTGCCAATATATATATATATATGTATATATATATACTGTATATATATATGTTCATATCTAATCCAGTGTGACGTGTTACATTTTACGTCACAAGTTCATCTTTATATAAATCTAAGATTAATATTGTTGTCAGTTCTCTATACAGAATACCCAGTACAATGTGTGTGTATCACAGTTCATGCTGAATTACGTCCTGGGTAGTGCACAATGTGTATAGCAATATGTATTATAGATACTGCACAATCAGCTCTTCACAAAGTATATAGCAATATGTATTATATATATACAGCAAAATCAGTTCTTCACAATGTGTATAGCAATATGTATTATATATATACAGCAAAATCAGTTCTTCACAATGTGTATAGCAATATGTATTATACATACTGCACAATCAGTTCTTCACAATGTGCATAGTAATATGTATTATACATACTGCACAATCAGTTCTTCACAATGTGCATAGTAATATGTATTATATATACAGCACAATCAGTTCTTCACAATGTGTATAGCAATATGTATTATATATACAGCACAATCAGTTCTTCACAATGTGTATAGCAATATGTATTATATATACAGCACAATCAGTTCTTCACAATGTGCATAGTAATATGTATTATATATACAGCACAATCAGTTCTTCACAATGTGTATAGCAATATGTATTATATATACAGCACAATCAGTTCTTCACAATGTGTATAGCAATATGTATTATACATACTGCACAATCAGTTCTTCACAATGTGCATAGTAATATGTATTATATATACAGCACAATCAGTTCTTCACAATGTGTATAGCAATATGTATTATATATACAGCACAATCAGTTCTTCACAATGCGCATAGCAATATGTATTATATATACAGCACAATCAGTTCTTCACAATGCGCATAGCAATATGTATTATATATACAGCACAATCAGTTCTTCACAATGCGCATAGCAATATGTATTATATATACAGCACAATCAGTTCTTCACAATGCGCATAGCAATATGTATTATATATACAGCACAATCAATTCCTCACAAAGTGCATAGCAATATGTATTATATATACAGCACAATCAATTCCTCACAATGTGTATAGCAATATGTATTATAGATACAGCACAATCAGTTCTTCACAATGCACATAGGTGAATTTGGCGTGGTGTAATTCAAGGATTTCAAGGCCTCGTACGGACCATGACAACAGTTGCTCTACCATGGGTCCTAAACTATACATTACATGTATTATTTAACAAGATTTAACCAAATTGTTGGCCAGGGCTACAAGCTCCAGATGGCAGGCAGACAAGGAAGCCTTTGGCTTATCGAGAGTCCAACAATTGTCCACCGACATAGAGCCCGCCCTCCTCAGATAGCTGTCAGTTTTATTTTTGAACATATTCACATTGCTAGCATTAATACAGTTAGCAGATAATTTGTTCCAGTCATTTGTTGTATTCTGATAGAATGAGTATTTTCTCACATCTATCCTACACTGTTCTTTGACTAAAGCCACATTGTGCCCTCTGGTTCTACTGCCTTCTTTAAGTTTGAAGACAAGTTTTGCATGATATATATTCAACATTGTGCAGTGGGTAATAAACACTGTGATGAAAACATATATTCTAATATACCGTATTCATTCTATTAAGCATACAATACGCTTATCAAATATTTGAGACATGGAAATATGTCAAATTTTTTGTTCCAATAGGAGTACAGGGGTGTGCACCTATTTTCTTTGGTTCCTGTCGTTCCTGAGTACAGCCATCTCAGCAGACATGACTTTTATGAATATAACACGTGGCCAAGAGAATACCAGAACACTGTAAACATGTGACAATTTAGGTGGGCCTTTCGATGTTTCGAATCTAGTGTGATATTGGTAGAAATTAAAACACAATGATGGATTCAACAGACAAGGTTGGCATTGAGATCACGGTCACGACGTCGGATGCTGCTAAAAAGGGGGTGTATGCTAATTAGGGCAAGTACGCTTAATAGAACGAATACGGTATATTACAAATTTAAATATCAAGTTATTTGTCTGCAGCAAATAAAGCTCTTGACAGTTTACAAATTACAAAATCATTACCAGCATCCCCCACGAGGACAAGTTCTGCATCAAATGGGCTATGGCTAACAAGAGAACAGCAAACACCTTCTGCATTTATTGATTGCCTGCCACGGGCCTTCTCATAAATTCTCTAAGTTCTATA
This sequence comes from Escarpia spicata, assembly GCA_963995525.1. NCBI lineage: Eukaryota > Metazoa > Annelida > Polychaeta > Sabellida > Siboglinidae > Escarpia > Escarpia spicata. The sequence goes on along the minus strand of OZ023211.1, from coordinate 21,593,983 downwards.
CACATACGGTGTGTTCATTATTCGACAACTGATCCCCCAATAAAGGGTACCACACTACTAATGATGTGCATAGTCCCAATGACTGCCAATTTTTATACTGAAGTATAATCAAGATACTTCTTGTAGGCAACACTGAACTGAATACGTAGTATTGGAAACAGGCCTCAGTTGATTAGCCATTGCTCCGATGAATTCTTTAGATGTGCCAAACTGCCATCTATGTTGATTTCTTCATGACAACTGATGTATACAACGGGAGCTTTACCCTACCACATATAAGGACACCAAAATGGGCAGCTTTATGCAAATGATGGATCCAGTATGCTGCTGTTTGCCTGCGTCACAATGAAAATTATGTGTGTGACCCACGTCAACCTTGGCCCATGTTTTTGATAGAATTGTACGTGATGTGAAACAAAAATACCTAACTTTGATGTCATCTGTCTCAAAACTTGCCTCACCATGTAATTATATTACGTGCATTACATTACTAGCGCGAGACGACATCTATTCAATCAAACTCCCGCCTACACTTCTCTTTTGAACAACTTTCCCATGTTTTTTTCACAAAGAAAACATTTGGGCCAGAATTTCAACAAAATATATATGTGACGGAATCTCTGAACGCCCACATGTTCGGCATCCATCTTTGATGGAACCTTGATGCGAGACGACAGGTCATGTGATGGACAGGTTTAACTGATGTCACATGGTGACCGACATACGATATTGCCCAGCTGTGATATCCACAATAGCGTCTATGAGCATTTATACCAGTTTCGCACATTCAGTAAAATCACTGGAGTGATCGATTTCTTCCAAAACACAGATGTGACCAAACCTCCAATCAACAGTATGTAATACTACATGTTTCATGCAACCACCCCAAAGTACAAGCATCATATTAGCTGCTTCCTCAACTGTTTAAACCCGCCATGAATCCAGTTCTTTGATGTTCAAATATGTAGTGTGGGAACAGCTTAAGTAATATCGCAGTCTAGGCTTACTTTTGTTTATTAGGTCGAAAGAAATTACTTTGGTTTTTACGTATGTTAATTGGCTAAAATCAATTGCCAGGCCAACAATTAGCCTTCAAACGACTGAACTTGTCAGCCATGCAGTTTTGAGAGAACAATGAAAGATGACAAAAACACAAACATGTACATATTTGCACAGCACGTCCACATCAAGACACCAATTTTGAGAATCACTTGAATTAATGTTTGGGCAAACACTATATAAGTTAATAGTCTGTCCGGTGATTTCACGAAAACTACACGCAATGGTGCAGAAATGAGCCGGCATACTGTAGGGGATGCTAGCTACGTTTACTTTTTCGACAACAAATTGAAATGAGTGAAAAACGAACTAAGGAGGTACCTTTAATTTAAACTCACCACTAGGCCAGTAAAGGTTAAGAACTGCTGATGGAGACTTACCACTGAGCATACAGCTGTAGATGAAGGCAGGCATGTAGTGGTGGAAGTAGAGCACACGACCCATGCTCCAGAAAGGCAGGTAATGCAATGCCCAGCCCAGCAGCAACCAGTCAGCACCCTCAAACATCCGCTCACGATGCACTGGAAACCAAAACATGCTCAAAGTCAGCAGGATTAACTTTATTTTATAACACTAACCATGGCAACATATAAAGAAGGAAAGTTCTTAGGAAAGTTCTTATATGGGGCTTTACACTTTACTCCCTGGCAGACCTGTTCAATCGAACACCATTTCAACTTCTCTGGGAAGCCTTCAGCCACGCTGCAGTTGATGCACAATGACTATTCGTATACAAATCTCCACCACAGCTGAGTGAACTGGAGCAATGTAGAGTGAACGAACTTGCCCAAGGTTTGACATAGCAGTACATAGTTTGAACCCGGGTTCTCTCAATTGAGAGTCTGACGCTCTAGCCACTGTGCTCTACTATAATTACATAATCCAGTTGTTAATGTAATGACAATAATGTGTGGCCTTATATCGATCAATATCCGCACGCATCAGAGCTGTCTATCAGAGCTGGTGTTTTGGCAGCAGCTAAAGCAGCACTTACATGGGTTTTTGTAGATCAAGACCATTAGCTTTGTGAGTATACAACAGTTTGTCCATTTCCCGAAAAGACTCCATCATTTATCATAAGATTACGTGTTAATGCATAGATGAGGTTTCCATTTGTTTTACCTATACTGAAAGTCTTCATGACTAAGTCTTCATGACTAAGTCTTCATGACTAAGTCTTCATGACTAAGCTTCATGACTAAGTCTTCATGACTAAGCTTCATGACTAAGTCTTCATGACTAAGTCTTCATGACTAAGCTTCATGACTAAGCTTCATGACTAAGTTTTCATGACTAAGTCTTCATGACTAAGTCTTCATGACTAAGCTTCATGACTAAAATATTAAGTCACAATTTGATTTTGCTTTAATGACACCAACCTGCAGTGTGTTTGGGGTCTACATAACCTCTCTGTTTCCTCACCCCATGCCCAAGCCTCAGGGCAGCATAGGTTACCATGGCAACCAAATTACCCCACCAGATGACGGGGTTACCCAGCAGGTACACGCGGAAGTCTCCACCTGAGAATGGCTGTCCCTGAAAAGATTATTTTTAATATTAATTCTGTAAAATCAACAAAGATAAAAAGAAGGTAAAACAATGTAAATGATGTGGCATTTGTTACAAAATACAGTGCATCTACCAGTCAAATCAGAACAAAATTGAATATAATACTGTACAATAATTACTGTATTTTATTAAATAAGATGTATCTACCAGTCAAATCAGAACAAAATTGTTTTATAGTAATTTGTGTAAAAAAAAAGAATTAGATAGATGCTAAACATTGATATGGAGGCCCATCCCAACCAACTTTAGTTACAAAAATGTCCTAAAAGAATATGGTTTAACAACACCAAAGACAAGGAGACTAAGAGAAGATCAAACAGTTCTTAAGATACTGAATGGTTATGAAAATACTAATAGTATATATAATATCTTTTTACTTAAGAAACACAGAAGAATTAGATGACGTGAGTGTTAGCGAAGAAATAGTGTAGATTAGTTATAAGTATTCATTCTCTCAGAGAACATTAAATGGCTGCAACAAATTATCTGTGGATCGTGTATATATATCTGTACTAACAGTGAGAACATGAATAGAATTTTTTTTTTTTATCTCATTAAAATAAATTTTCACTATATTACAACTGTGAGATTGAAACTTACACCAACTTTGATGTCAGTTTCAATCTCACAGTAGTGACATAAAATATTGATTACCATTATTGTTCCAACTTGATGAACATTTTCACTGATAAACATCTCACCTACAAATCTATATTCTTTCAATATTTATTTACACATAGATTAAGAAATCTTGGACTCTCAATACGTCAATGGCTATCTTGTCTTCAAATCAATATTCTTTTAATATTTATTTACACACAGATTAAGAAATCTTGGACTCTCAATACGTCAATGGCTTCTTGACTTGCCAGCTGGGTGTTTTTTGCTTTGCAATTATTTTAAACATTGGTTCCATAGTCACAGAAATGGGAACAGACAATGTAAAGAGAACCAGGTAAATGTGGATTTGGGGCTGTATGGTGCTACAGCTCAACAGTGGGACACATTATTTGGTTGGGAACCAACCGCATTGTATTACCTTTGTGTATTTAGGCCATAACTAAACCGAAGTACAGATACTCGGCCAATGCAAGTAGGCAAATGGTGCTGCTCCCTATCCGATTAGACCACACCAATTTGATTGTTAAGATTATGGATGTTTGAGACATTTTTGTTAGGGAGGAGGGGGGAATAAAAATAAGTCACATTGCTAAAAAAATGATCTGGCCTTGTATCAAAACTTACACCACAAGTGCTTTTATGAAAGTTTAATAAAAGTTTAAGACTATTAGAATTTAGAATAACAAATACTAATAACAAGACATGGCAGATACCATTATGGTGTGTTAACATTACAGCCATAAACGTGTGGATTAGAGGCAGGATATATCTTGCTGTGATAATATTAATTTGACTGGCACAATTAGGATTTGATTGTCATACCTCCAAATATAACTACATTATTCTATTCCGAAGTAATGCAATGTGATGCCGACATTGAAGAAATTGTCTACAAACCGTTTTCCCGGCATGTTAACTTGATTGGCCAAAATCCGATGCTCAGATTTTTGCATGTAGATACAATGAGTTGCGCCGCATTAAACATGCGCACATAACTGGTTTCGCCTGCGTTGCGAGCTTGCAGTTTACTTTCTTTATTGCTATTTTGCATCGTGTCTAAAATGTCAGCTTTCGGATTGCCTTTTCACTTTATTTCGTTGGCATTAACGTTGTCATCGTTGAAGACAATAAATGTGTTAAACTTTGACTTGCTCACGCAGCATCCGCAAGGACGCTCGCTGTCATTTCAACAACAATCCGCGCATTCGACTCCAATACATACTTTCGATATCAGAGCGGCATCGCTACAAACACAGGAAATTACATTGTTGATCGTGTCAGACAATTTGAATTTTTTTACTTCCTTTTGGGAAGCAGCGCCAACCTTCAATTTCTTGAAACAAAACCACACTGCAGCGTCTGGTTCAGCCATGGTTTAGATCAATTAATGACAAGATGGACTTTTGCGGATTCGTTGGATTGTAGACTGAAGATGCATGACATCCAATGAAACTGTGTTTAACATATAATGTTCGGTATAATCCGTATATGCTCGATGAATCAATACAAAATCATTGGTTCGGCATTTCATTCAGAAATAAAAGTTCAAAATTGCAATTTTATTTTTATTTCCATTTTGTCAAAATCAATGTGGGCAGGTCCATAATCCGAATAATCAAATTGGTCACCTTAGTTTTTTGCTGCAGCAAACACTTACCCTGAAGTTGATTGGCCACTGCCAGGGTTGTGATGTCACTTCCCCCTCATGTGGCTTCAAGCCACTGTTACCCTGTCACAATATTATATCACATAAAACATAGCTAGGAAAAGAAATATGAATGCATTCAGTATTATTCACTTTTTAAAGAACGTTACACTGTTGTGGTTTACTATGTAACATGCACTGTCCTGTTTTTGTTCAGATTAAATGTTACAGTAAATCATAGGAAATGAGTCCCTCTAATATAGTCACCTCGCTATTCAGGCCACCTTTGCCCAGTCCCGAGGCTGACCTTAATAGTGAGGTTTCACTGTAGTGAAATGTTGTATTCAATTTTACAAGTTCTCTCCTACGATGGTCAATATTTTGTGTTCTAGTGCGAATGTTGTCTTAATGACTGCTAGCTATTAAGTGTGTTCTTCGAAGAACAGCGTCTGACTACAAACCTGGAGCATGACTGCATGTGATTCCAGGAACCTTTCTAGGAAACTTGGTGCATAGACACTGAAACTAATGTTTGGCACTGAAACACAGAACACAGAAACATGCATTAAAACTCACGTACATTTAGGTTTAGGTGGGTCAAGTCACATGCAAAAGGTATGACCTTGTTAAATATACTAACATAACTGCAACAGTGACTATTTGATATTAGCCAATTATACATCCTGAAATGTACAAGTAGTATATTTTTTTTAACAATATTTACTCAATACAGGTGAAAAGAATCATTAGAATGAAGCATCACTATAAATTATTAAAACTAAACAATTATCAGACTTATTCTACTCCTACATTTTGTTAAAAACATCATAATGTATGACACAGTTTAAAAGTGTACTATACTCACATCTGGCGTCCAATACTTGTTCTATATTCCACAGCGTGTGTTTGTCTTTGATGTTTGGATTACAGGTGGCCTCCAGCTGTTCCCACCCCCTGCAACATCAACTGTCCCTTACGTCTGCTGCACAAGTCACACTTACAATTCCAGTTAGTTTCCAGCATTTGCCATGTTCCATTAACTAACTATTTCATATAGCTATGATATGCTAACTTTGGATCACTGTGAATGCATCTCCTCCCAGGCGCCGAGATCCACTCACCTCTTTCTACTGTCACTTGCATCCTTGAACCACTCGCCTTTGGTCTAACAACTGGCATAATATTTCAAGAAACACAAAGAGTTGTTTAGAGTTATTCACTCTTTCAGTGGACAAACTGACTGGTGAAAGATTCTCCAGAGGGCGCCACTGTGGCATTATGTTTGTTTTACTGGGAAACAATCATTATTGGGAAATGATTATCGGTTGCGTGCAATGTCATAAATGGTGACAGCGGAAATTAAATGGTAAACGGGAACGATTATATGATTAAAGTAGTATAATAATGATAAGAGGTGCCCTTTGTTTATATATATAACAATACTGCTAATGTTGTATATGCCGAAATGTGGGCTCTGTCAACCTGAGGGACAGGAGACTAGTATGGGCTCAGTCACAGGCCTGGCCTTGGGATGTAGAGCCCACATTTCTCTCTCTAACTTAATCTCTTAATAAACGTCATTCATTTGGCCTTCTTTCATCACTATTCATGACTTGTGTTGGTGCTTGCATAAAGTAGTATAATAATGATAAGAGGTGCCCTTTGTTTATTGCTCCAAGGGTGTTAAGTTAGTACCAGGTAGGTTATTATTAACAGAATCTAACAGTCTTATGAAGCCTCATTCAGAAGTCAGCTAGAATATCACATTGAGCAGACTTTTCTATGCTGGCACTGAGGATGGTCACTACCAGGGTACATTCGTCATCAGTGATTCTTTTACATTTAACAAGACAGGACCGACATTAACATGATCTCCAAGCCATGATGGATACCCAGTCCCCAATGATGAGAGTTTGGATTTTACATCGAATGTCATTGCACTTAAAATAGTGGATGCATCTTTACACAGACATTTGTCTTTCAATTCATTATATCTTAAGATTATAACCATTCTGAAAAAAGGTAAAAGTTTACCAAACTAAATAATATTTACAAATAATATAACTCTACCATTTTGGCAGCCGTTTGTTGTGTGAGTGAACTGCACAGCCAGTGGAGTGGTGAATGAGACGAAAGACAGAGCGGACAGTGTTGAGAGACTGATGATCTTGCGCACCTACAATCTCTACACGGAAGACATCATTCACATCTCCGACACCTTTCTGTAAGAAACCAGTGGTCATCATGTATACCAGCATGTTTGCTTTAGCACGGGGAATTATGGTAAAGTCTGATAGGGAATCCCACAAGAGAGCAGTCCCGACAGTAGCCAGCTGCTGCACGTGCTTTGTTATTTTTGCTGACTGTTCGATAATAATAATAAGGTAACTTCTACTGCGCTTAAATTCTTGGAAACCAAGCTTAGAGGTACATCAAGATACACGTATTATATGGTTTACATTCAGGAGTTTTGCTTTCTAATAAAGCAAGTGTCATCTAATATCTTGATGGCATTTCTTATAATTATTTCCTCCTATAATTAGCTCCGTTTAGCTAATCCCCCTTTTATATGTTAGCCGGTTCCTTTTTTATGTGATAGGGAGTGGTATGACATTAATTAAAAAATTTAAAGATTTAATTTTTTTTACATTCCCTTAAGTGAAATACAGATTTTAAAAAATCAAGCATATCTGAGCATGTAAATGGTTTCCATGCCATTTCACTTAAGGTGTAGATTACAATAAGTCATGTGATGTTGTAATAACCTACCTCCCCGTAACAGGTGAGCTGGTGGTGTCGCTGGGTCAGTGGCGCCCTCACTCTATGACTGTGGAGGTTCCTACCAGTCCTGCGAGTGCATCAATATAGCATTTTTAAATAGTTAACAAAGTACAGTAAACTTCAGATATAACAAGTCGCTCAGAACAGGCCAATTTATTTATTATATCCTAAATTTACTGTATATTAAAAAATTCATTTATTCGGTATAAGCAAAATTCGTTATAAGTGCATTTGTTATATCCGAGGTTTACTGTACATTTCAGTTCTTATAAAGCATAATGTCCAGCCTTTAGGACGTTGGTTGTTGAAAGCACTTTACACTTCACTCCAAGGCGTATACGTTCATTCCAACACCATCTTGACTCTGGGAAGCATTCAGCCATGTGGCTAACAGCGTTCAAAATAGCACTTGTCCGTTTGTCCGGGACAAGTGATTTTTTTGCCCGGACAAGTAAAATGACTCTACATGGTTATCTGGTGGACAAGTGAAAATTTACATTAAATAGTGACATGTGCAACATTATAAACTTTTTTTGGACCTAGCTCTGTCATACACATAGGACAGACTCCTCATCAGCCATCGTTGATCGAGGCTGTATTTCACACAATTGTAAGTCGTTCAGTTTGGCTGACATACAACTTGCTTTCACTCACGGATCATATTTGATGAACTTTGGAAATAGTAGACTTTGTATCGCTACCTGTTATTTGAATAATTATATAGTTTTAACCATTATTATGTCTAACCCACGCGGACTCGGCAGTCTTCCAAGACCAAGTTAGAACGTTACTCATTAGCCGATCCAGATCGGTGACAATTTTCAAAATTTGTAACTGGCTCTCCAGTAAATCTATGGTGCTGGTTGATAAACGGAATATTAATGAAATTTCAGAAGTGTTGTTGTATCTATGTAACATAAATTGCGAGTTTTCGAAACCGAATTATGCAAGACGCGCGGCCAGAGACGGGGGCGCCAACCGCCGTTGACATGTCGGCTTCCACCAACTATGTTATGGCGTAACTAAGTCTATAAATTATTTTCCGCCTGATAAATGTAATTCAGGCACTGTTAAAACTGTTTTATCATCATTGAAATGGTAATATAACATTTAGGAAAAAATATGCGTTTGTTTGCTGATGATCAATATTGAATATTACCTTCGTTTGTAAAATACAGAACTTTGTTAATATTGAAATTCATAGAGTTTTAACAACATATTATCAGATTATATTATAGTTTATTATGATTTTGTGACAACATTTCCTGGCTTTGCATTGGTCGTGTTCCTGGTTCAGTGGCGTCTTCAATGACAAACTGATGCCAACATTTTACAGCAGTGTTATATGTTATATATATAATTATATATACCATATTAAAGATAAAAAGTTTTTGCAACATTATAAACAAATAACAAGGAAAACAATTGTCTCATTCCTATGATCGTAATAATTATTTGTTATTAATAAAAGCATTCATATCAGCAGCATTAAAATATTGGTATACATCATGTAACGTGTCTATTTTTAATATTCGTGATGAATAATAATGGACCGGAAAATAGTTGCAAATATAACTTTTCCGAAGCTTCGATTCCCCTTCACAACCACTCGGAGTCTCGGACAAGTTAAAATTTTGGCGGACAAGTAGATTTCAAAACTTACTTGTCCAGCGGACAAGTACATATTCTGGCTTATTTCTATCACTGGCTAATACTAAGCAGAAACTATTCATCCATATGAATCCACTACCATTGATATAGCCATGTACTCGTTTATACTGATGAGAGAACTGGAGCAACATGGATAAACCGACACTGCTAAGGCAGCCAGACGATTTGAACTTTTTTCTCACTAATCTGGGAGGAATTTCCGAATGGGAGACATTTCAGAATTCAAATCTACAATAAATATATCATCCCTAACTACCTGTTGCTTTGATTTTGGATTCTTAATATGTTATTTTATCACATTATTAATTGCACATATTATTATTATTATTATGATATTCCAATATGTCTTCATTTACACTCTGAGGAGGAAACACAGAAATACCTGGTACGCTATTATCAATAACAACAAAACAGATTTATCTTGCATTACACCGACACCCTACAAAGGGCGAATTTAGAGACAAAATCCACAGGGAAAAAATATTGACTTATCTAACTTACTCAACATGCTGAAGCCGAATAAGATCTCCATTGGCCACAATGGTTATGTCTGTGTCATTGGCAGTGACGTCTCGATCAGCTGGCGTCAACCTCCACATGTTATTCTCGTCCTTATGTCCATACGTCGTCACCTATATGAACAAAACATTTGTTATCTATTTATGGTAACTTCCGAAATGCAACACCCGTAACAGAATTTACACGGCCTAATAACACAAGCAAAATTAAGATATGAAAGTTCCCGTTAATCCAACATAAATCTTCAGGAACCCAGGTTTATTGGTGCAACAAATCAGAACCATTAAGCATGGATAGGGACGTGAAAATTTCATTAAAAGGTTGAGCCTGTACAATAATTACTGTATTTTATTCAAGCTTATTAATATACAATAATAGAACTATATAAACTTATTCAACATAAAAAATAAAGTGTGTTCTCCAATGTTTACACAGCTTAATATCTACACATGAATAATTCACATTAACTTCCAGATAAACAATGCATGCAAAATGAATGAATGTCTAAATGATGTTTAACATTAAAATATTTACAAATATGTTATGTCATGGTACAATTAATTAATGATGTATTCTCTCCAGGCACCAAATGCCATCGATGTAGGCCTTTGTGTGAACCATTTTCCACTGTGGTTGTCAAAACAATTAATGTGCTATTATGGGTATTGGGTTGCACTATTTGTGCAAACATGCCTGCAGTAAAACATGTGGGCATACAGAATGACAACAGGTTCGCATGTGCAACGTCCATGAATTCATAATATGCACATGTGATTCGACCAATAGACTGCATCAATTTTTAAGGTCTTTCAAAACATATTACTGTTTCATCAATCATCGTGGATGAATAAATCTAGAAATGGAAAAACAGAAGTAAAGTCTCCTACATGATTAGCTGCCCACTAAAGTGTAAATAAAAAAGACCCGGCATGCAATTTTAAATTCACCAGCAGTGCTCGACTAACAACTAGTGACAACCAGTTTGGTTTTAAAAAGAAACATGGCACTTACATGTGCATTTATGTACTAAGAGGTTATTGCTAAATATCAAGCCTTAAATAGCTGCTCGTTTATGTGTTTTCTTGATGCATCTAAGGCTTTTGACCGTGTAAACCATACTGTACTTTTTAAAAAGGTAAATGACTGAGATGTTCCTGCAACGTCCTGGTTACATTGTTAGAATTCTAGTGTTTTGGTATGCGAACCAACAAATGTGTGTAAGATGGGGTAGTCATGCGTCTGACAGTATTTATGTAAGTAATGGAGTTAGACAAGGAGGTATTTTATCCCCATACTTGTTCAGTGTTTACGTGGATGGTTTATCCACTGTACTTAATGGTTGCAACGTAGGATGTTATGTAGGATATAATTGTGTAAATAATATTATGTATGCTGATGATCTTGTAGTATTTTGTCCGTCCAGCAGGGGATTACAGACCCTTCTCACCGTCTGTGATTATCTCATGACATAAGGTACAATGCCAAAAAGACTATGGTCATGATAATTAGAAACAAGAGTTGTAAGAATGTTAAATTTCCAAGTTTTATGCTTGGTGACGACAAACTATGTGAGGTAGAATCTGTTAAATATTTGGGTCATATCATTTCAAATAGTATGCTAGATGACAATGATATATCTAGACAATGTTGCCAGTTGTATGCACAAGGCAACATGATCATAAGAAAATTTCATACGTGTTCAAATGATGTAAAGAAAACATTTTTTACTACTTTTTGCTCACCTATGTATACTGCCCAGTTATGGTGGAATTTTTATAACTATGCAATCAGGAAATTGTATGTCTCTCACAACAATATATTTCGAATGGTGTTAGGTTATGAGAGATACTGTAGTGCTAGTGAAATGTTTGTTAACAATAATTTACCTAACTGTGCTGCTGTTATTACAAATTTGACATATAGATTGATATGCCGACTACAGTTCTCAAAAAACATATTGATTCGTAGCATTATTAATAGTGACGTGAAATACATGTCTAGAATATGGAAATACTGGTTCAGTTCCCTGTATTTACATTTTTTTGACGGGTTATTTTTCATTCTGTACATTGTAACTATTGTTTATAACACAACTATAGAACCATGATAATGTACCTGTATGTTGCATGGAGTCTGTGAATAAAGCAATTATTATTATTATATTATTATTATTATAATGTGATTTATCCAAACAACAAGGCACACACTACAACACACATTATCTAACAAAGGCTGCACGGCATAAGACTGCTTTTAACAAACTCCCACCAAGGATGATCAATTACATGAGTTCTGGTGATATAAATCATGTCACAGCTACACCTTCAGTTGACAATAAACAACGGAGATTTGCCATTTTAGTGATAAGGATGATTTAGGTCATTTACATTTGATTTATGTATTTGTGATTTTTTTATACATATTCAATCTATTTATTTAATTAATTTAAGCATCTTATATATATATATATATATATATATTATTCAACCTGTTAGCTCATTTAATTAATTATTTTATTTGTGGTATATTTTTTTTTATTTAAATTATTTATGCTACACTTAATTGAGGATTTTTTACTATTCCACTTTACCCTGTAATATATATGCAACATTGTTAGTGCCTTTGAGTAGTGTCTCACTTGAAGACAAGGCTCTCCACAAATGTTTAATAATAATAATAATTGTGGAGGCTAACAAAGCATGATGACACATCTAACTGATAGCCTAAACAAAGACCACTGAAACACTAAACTGAATATGAATTGTCTCTGTCACCCATATCATCTTGCTAGCCATGGAGAAACAAACCATGCAAGGGCAGCAGTTATCGCTACATTCTGTTGATCTTAACCTTGTTCCTATGGACTTTGTGCATATTATTGAAATATCTTCCTCAAGGAAAAAAGAATAATATCCCTAAGTTCTAACAGCAGGTAATTGTAAACAAATATAACATTATTATGCCTAATAAGAACACACACCACGATATTCTACCACACCGCTTTCACCTATATTATAAATTTATTCCCTCAGCAACACCATTTTAGACATGTGATGAAACTCGCAATGCCAGCAGCTGGTTAACGGCCTAGTAAACCAACCAGCTCAACAGTTTTTGCAATGATACAAGTTGTCCCCAGCCAGATGTAAACTATTAATATCGAGGCACTAGATTCCATTTCACTGGAGCTGTCAGTTGTTCCGTGCCGGTAATCGCATTTTTGATTGATTCGCAGCTGCCGGAACTGAATGGGACTTTTGTTAAACCTACAATTGGCAGTAATGAACAGCTGCAGTCAGTCATGCAGACTACAGCATGCAGTGTGTAAACAAGTGTACACACACACCCACATGCACTCATGCATGCCCATTGCTAACAATAAGATCTAACAAGATTGCCAGCCAGAGCAAGTCTCCCAGATGGCAAAAAGAGAAAGACTTTGGCTTATCAAGATCCCTACTTTTCATCTCTACGAAACCTGTCCTTCTGAGGTATTTGTCTGTCAATTCTTTTATTTTAATATAAATTCAAGCTGCTAGCTTTTTAGTCTATTTAGTTTCATCTGTCTGTTCATCTGTCCATTCTTTCAATGGGTTCTTCTATATATTTATATACTGAAGAATCAATTCTATTGTTGATATCAGAACCTGGTAGTCTTTGCACACAAGCTCATACAAAAGCAAACCCCATGGGTAAGACATCCTTACCTGCTGCTGTCGTGCCCCTACCCCCTCAGGGTAGAGATGCCAGTGTGAATGCAGATAAGCACCCCCTGTTCTGTAGTTCTTCAAGGAGACTACAGATCCATAAGCCACTTCTACAAAAAACAAAACAATGGTCTTCATTTCAACGACAATGTGTTACTACCTATTTCAAAGGAATGTGAATGGTCAAGGAAACGTGAATGGTCAAGGAAACGTGAATGGTCAAGGAAACGTGAATGGTCAAGGAAATGTGAATGGTCAAGGAAATGTGAATGGTGCTCCTCCAGAATGAACAGAAAGTGCCTCAATATTCACTGGAGCAACAGACCAACAAAAAACTTGATGGTGAGTCGACGAGATAGACAAACAATGAAACAAGATTCAAACGAGATGTCTTCAGCTGGCTGGTCACTGGGATACCGTACGGCCACACAGAAGACCTTGCATCAATAATCATCTTGTGGACACCTACTTGTAGCAAGAAAAAAAGAAGGAAACAAAAATATAACTAAATATTTACGTGAAAACCTTTAGGTTGAAGTGGCTGTCCATAATGTATAAGTTCTTTTATAGCAAAGTATCCCATTCATGTGACTTCTCATGGTGTTTTATAATTCATGCCTTGGCAGACATGTTCAATTCCTCCCGCATTGAACCATGCTGCAATCACTGTGCAAATCCTATTCATTTGTCATATTAACTATTATTATTTTAAACTGGCTAAATTCAGAATAAATATTACATGTGCTATATATATTGTAAAATGAAATTCCCAACAAAACAATAATTTGGCCACAAGTATTCCCCACAGCAGATAAGTGTATGCATACTTCAATAAGTGTATGCTTTGTGTAAATGCATCAATTACTAGTCGTCAGATTAAATTACCTTGTATCTAGGTGTTCAACTAAATAACAACAGCTGTTATTATCATCTCTAGCCAGTACTGCAACTGTAGAGTTAATCACACAAATGGGCTTCTGATTTAACAAATGGATCCTTCTAATTGTTGTTGATCCAGATAAAAGACATGTGCCATGTGAATCCACAGACAGAGCACAGAACTGCAGTAAACCTCTGGTCATTCATGCGTTGTCATTTGACCACTGTACGGGAAAATAATAGCCACAAGGGCAATAATTTCCCTGCACTGGGTGATCTAGGGGCACAATGAAAAATAATAGCTGGCACGGCGCCAGAAAAACTAACCAATGGAAGACTGGCTGAATAATTGATGTGCAAAGTTAATGACCACTGTCATCTGATTGGCTGAACGCAGGGTGAATATTAAATATATCGATGCGGTTGCTGAGAGTCATAGTACTATGCAATGACAGTCGATGGTATGGACATCAAATGCAAAAGAGTTGTTCTGTACTTTCACATGTTGTTTGTTATGATACAGCGTGTGTTAGTGACGTGAACAGCCTTTGTCATGCAGGACGACTGGTTGGCAGGAGTGGACTTATGGGACTTGTAACTATGTACATTATACAATGAAAAATACATGATATGGTGGCATTCAGTGCACTGACCAGAAGCTTTTGGCCCCAGGAGGACCTGACCACAGGACTATGCGCATGCATTCAAACAAACAAAAACGTTCATTTGTGAGGCGCTAAATGATGGATTTAAACTGCAAACTGTGCAGTTGAATTGATGGATAAACAACCAAACGTTCTGTGAGATGAAAGAAATATTTGAAACAGGTATTTAAAAAGAAACAGTACTTCAACATTCACCACCAGAGCAAGCTGAAGTATTCTACCACTGAAAGACGTGAGATAAACTTTAACAATGTCACAACGTTGTGAAAAGTGACGCAGCACAATCGCCAAGATGATGTCGGTTAGGAATGAGACATACGGGATTATGGTGAGTGACTGTCTGGCCTTCAGGTTCGTCATAGGCAGTGTTGTGACAGGGACGCTGTGTCTGGTGGGGTTCGCAGCAAACACTCTGTGTTTCCTCGTCATGTGGAGGGACAAACACTCGCTGCCCATGTCGCTGTTGCTACAAGGTGCCGTCGCTGCCGACACTGCCGTTCTCTGGTTGTTATTCATTGGTCATTCTCTCCCAGCACTTGAATATGTTCTACCCCTGCTGCAGGGTTGTACTGTAGCCTGTCATTCCATCAGGGTCGTCACAGCACCGATGTTGTTCTTCGCACAGACTTGTGTGGTGTGGCTGGCGTTAGCGGTGGCCGTGACACGCTATGTGGCACTATGCAAGCCTGTGTTATCGACAATCTTATGCAGCATTCAATGCGCGCGGAGGCTTCTCATTGCGATAGTGATTGCATCAATGGTCCTCACTATCCCTGTGACATTCGACGCGAACATGACACTTCAAGGACAAACCGCCACGAACAAGAGCGATGCCACAGAGATGCTATCACATGACCACTCGTATCATGTGTTATATTGGGACATTGCGACCACATCGATGGCATATGCAATCCCATTGCTGTGCATCATGTACGTAGCTGGAAAACTCGCCGTCGTTCTGAGATCACTACGCAAGCTACCATGTTCGATCACAGCCGAATACGCTGCACAAAATAGTCATGTGACGCACATGTTACTGGCTCTATTAGTGATCGTCACAATGTGTTATATACCGACGGTCGTGCTGACGGTGCTACAGTGGACAAACAGACAGACTGACACATGCGGTACGCTCCAGTATTATTTACACATTATCAGTACACTCTTCCTCGTCATCAATTCATCAACAAAATTACCCGTGATTTGTCTGTTTGTCGACACGTTCCACAGCAACCTTCGCATGCACGTACGCGGGCAACATGTGGGCAAGAACGGTGAGAACTACAGTGTGTTCGGTGGCGTGTATCGCTGTGTCAATGACATGTCAGAGATGACCCTCATCTCACAGGCAGACAACAGAACATAGAACATAGAACGTTCCACAGGTGGTGTCTCTGTTCTTCTTTTAAAGATCTGACTATTTTTATTGTAAAATCATATTAAATTACGAAACACATATCTGTTCTGATATATGTGACAGATTGCAATGGTTTAGATCTCACGGTACAATCCACAAAACTGAGGAAAAGCCAAAAAACATTCACAGCGGTGAAACTCTAAGATTTTTTTATTTTTAGAAACAATAAACACTTTACTACCAGAACTTCTGAATGATGCAATTTGAAATTATTATCTTGAAAGTGTTTTTGACGTGTATTTGGGATAGAATGGCATGTAATTTAAAACATAAATACCTAACTTTTACATTGTCCATCTTAACACTTGAATGCTTTTGGTGGGTTAATTCAACTACCTGTAACTTAGCAACAAACTAACTCACATCCTTGGATGACACTGTAAAAATAGAAATGTTGCCCTTTGACTTGATGTTTATAACTCTATACCTACCGTTAGTTTGTACCTTTAAGGTCTCACCCATTGTTTTCTAACTTAAAACCTCAAGCACCATGTTTCTAATGTATTGCAGTTCCTACAAGGTAGTACTATGATAGATGTGTAGTGCAGTGGCCCAGTACCTAGAGCATTGGACTCTCAATCAAGGAACCTGGGTTCAAATCCTGTGCTGCCGTGTCGAACCTTGGGCAAGTTTGTTCATTCTACGCTGCTCCAATTTTATGAGTACCTGGCTATAGATAGTGGTGGATATGTGTACGATTAGTCTCCGTGCATTGATTGCAGCATGGTTGAATGCTTCCCACAGAAGTAGAGATGGTGTTCGATTGAATAGGTCTGCGATGGAGTAAAATGTAAAGCGTCTTGAACAGTCCTAAGGACTGGACACTTCACTATAAAAATTATAACAACTTACCTTTACTTTTTATAAAACCAAAATGTCAGTGATTATAGGGACAGTATTAGTGTGTGGACCTTGCATGCAGTCATAACGTTATGTATTAATACATCTAACATGAGTAAATTAATTATTGTTTGTTTTACACTTGAAAATAATTGTTCTTGTACTGAATGAACTATATATTGATATGTCTATTCTTCCATGTATATTTTATGTATATGTGTTACCGGTAACTTGAAATAAATTATTTATGTTTGTACACAATTTGTTGACTTGAACAATCAATATTTAACGTAGCAGAAATAGTTTTGAGGGCTCACAAGAGAAGTTGGAATTACTGCGATTCTCTTCAAATTGTGTTTAATCAGCACAAAACAGTGTCTCCATTGGCAGTACTAGAAGAACCCGTTCGTGCTGCTTCTTTACGACGAGGTTATGACGTAAAGGGTCACTGCGCATGCATCTCGATTGTCTGCTTGCCTTACAACGCTACACGTTACATAGTCAACAAATGAGATTTACCCTGAAAATAGTAATAACTCTTGAAATATGGGGTACTAGCTGAGTTACCCGGCATTGCCCGGGGAAAAAAGGCAGTCACATACATCCTCAAATCATTTGAAATGAAATCTAACAAAAAAAATATTGTTGACATAATTATGAACACTGAAAATAGACCAAACCTCAAAGGCCCAACATTTGAGTTCCTGACACCCCAAACCCACCCCAAATGTTTCCAGCCTACCCGCATGAATAAATTGTAACTGGTCACTGGCCTAGTTGTTAGGACAACCTAATCGCACGTACAGGTAGGCCTAGTGCAAGTTAAGTGCTAAGGATTTTCAAACGTCAATAATTTTAAAACTATTCAAATTTCTGCATACATCCAGCGACGTATTTGTAGATGGCATAATTATCTTTACGATGATATAGAAAACATTAAATTCCACGGCTGGAACTCCAAGTACAGCCTTTTGAAATATTGAGCCCCCCCAAGTTCTCCACCTCCCAGATGAATTTTGAAAATGTCTAAATCTACAAACCATTTCAGTGGGTCCGGTAGATCACATGCAAAATTTCAGCCCAATACATGCAAAACTGATGGGGATGTGGGTGTATGTACAAAGAGAGAACGAACTGTTTTATAAAACAGGTTTTTGAAAAAAAATTACATCTTATGTCCAACCCCTGGGGTTGTAGATCAATCCCTGAAAGACTGGCACTCAAGGTTCAAGCCGTCTAAGAGAAAAACATTAACATACCCACATACATCATATATATATATACATACATACGTTTCCTTGAGGTGGAGCTAACTGCAAATTCCTTGAATTGCCCTTTGATGTTCGGCACAATTGCCTGATTCAAACAATCAAGATACCAAAAGGGGTGAAGGACAACTTTCTGTTTATCTAATTCCCATCCCGTGTGAGAGGGTGGTTCTGTGTAACAGAACCGAGACAAGGTCACTTTAACTTTGGCCTATTTGCCGACTTAACATTTGCTGTTCCATTTTTTGTTGGCGTACACAGAGACAATCTATTCCTTGGCTGCAGACCAATTGCCAATCCCAAACTAACACTAGTCATTTCTCCCAAGTCACTCCACAGCCCATTTAGTCAATCACAACTGGTCAGAGCCAAAATCTAAGTGCCAGTGAAGACCAATGTTCTGGACTCTTAATAGTCTTATATAACATGGTTGGTTATGACAGCAACTGGGACAAAGTACAAATCCATGTTTCACTACATCGCTATACCAGGGCTGATGCAAAGCGGACACTATATTTTAGTAGATGAATAATTCTAAAAATATTACATTCTGTTTCTCCTCGTTTGAGCATACCAAGAGTTACTTGTCATGTTAGTAAATTTGTATTTATACGTGCATGTTGCAAGGCTGTTGTCTACACACAAACAAGGGGCTTGGACAGAAGAAGAAGATGCGTATGTATGGAAGTCTCATTCCTTTTTTTAAACCTTATTTTTTATTATGAATGAAACCTTGTTCATTTACAAACCATTAGTTTTATATGACTGTACGTACTGATACAGGTGATGATGTAGTATCAATATAAAAATTTACTCCTTGTAATAATGCATTATTTTTAAGATATATACAATTACCCATCAAGCCCTTTCATCCAAATACCCTGCATATCTACATTCAATGCTGACTCCAGCAAGAAAGCCCAGACAGTGTCTGTCGTCTGGTTATAATCTACTTTCTTTTCCCAGAGTTAAGACAACCTGGAACTCATGTCTTTGAGGTTGCCGCACCAACTCTACAGAATTCACTTCCTGCCACTGTTAAATCAGCAGGAAATGTAGTTTTTTGCTGCCATCTAAAAACCTATGTTTTTAATACCGCCTCTCCTCCTTAGCTTCTTAGAAATTCCATTTATCTGTTGGTCACTTTCACATTGCACACAATATTGTTCTTGTCTTGATTCCCTGTCGTCAGGGTTGAGGCTGGCCTCCATTCCGTTCCTCAATTTCAGTTATCTTTCGTCTTCTTCATTTCTCTCACTATGAGAATGTTTAATTCTTTGGTTTTGTTGCACCACCAGGCTAAAATTGTCTATGGATATTGGTGCTAAAAGTCCTTTTATTATTATTTTCTATAAACACTATAATTATAAGCCATTTTTCTCACCAATCCAAAAACCTAGTCCCTACTCATCTCTATCCCTGCATTAGAATACTGTTTATTTATGTGAGCAAATATTCAATTCAATTTTTTTCAATTCAATTCTTTATTTCCAATTGAGAATACAACATACAATATATATACATATTATAGTTGACACAGTTCAACATGGAAAGGGGGAAAGTAGAAGCTCATTGCTTATTATGCACTTTCCCCGACATCATTATAACATGGTCATAATCTTAAACACAGTGTTAGTAACATAAAGAAAATGCTATTGTTAAAGTGAGACCACTACTACAATCGTGCTTCCAAATACTTTCTGAACCTTAACAATAATAACGAAATTAATTACATGACTTATACTCTTCAATTAAGTAATTTTTATATTGTTTTTTGAGATTTCTCACAGTAAGTGATCTCTTTATGTGCTCGTCTAAACAATTCCATAATTTAATACCATACACAGATATACACTTAGCCTTTAACGTGGTTCGGGCATAAACATGTTTTAGTTTATTTCTTTGGCGTGTTACATAGGGTGTAGTATATTTGGCATTGAAAAAGAATTGAAGGTTATCAGGCAACAACTTATTGTTAGCTTTAAACATTACGATAGAAATGTTTAATTTTATTAAGTCATAAAGTTTAAGAATGCGTAGATCATAAAATAATGTATTAGTATGGCTTAGTGGATTCTTCTTACATATTATTCGTACAACTTTCTTTTGTAATATATAAACACCGTTAATATATGTTGTATACGCATTTCCCCAAACTTCGCAGCAGTATGATAAATACGGGAGAAATAATGAACAATATAGTATAAAAAGCGACTTTTTATCTAATAAATATTTAGCCCTGTAAATAATGGCGATAGTTTTTGTTAGTTTAGACTTGATCATATTTATATGATCTTTCCAGCTAAGCTTATCGTCTATTAAGACACCTAAAAACTTAGTAACATATACTCTATCAATAGTTGTATTATCGATTTTTATATCAATATTTGTTGTTTTACTATAGTTGGTAAACAACATGTAGTTTGTCTTAGCAACGTTTAAGGATAATTTATTTACTGAAAACCAGATATGTAGTTTTTGTAGTTCGTCGCTGACAATTTTGCTTAGCTGGGCTGGATCTTTCCCAGAACAAAATTATAAATATGTGTGGTAATTAAAAAAATAACTCATCCTTAATGCAACCAATTCAGTTTGTTTCTGTCAATCAATGCATAAATCATGAGTATGAAAACAGTACAGCATCGTGACGACTCTAAATGACAGAAATAGTGACGCTAAATAATTGATGCATAATTGATGTGGTAAAAGCATTGGTCGCTATCTGCTGACAGCGAGAATGTTTTGCAACGATACATTCATCAATTAATACGTCAAATGCATACAAAACACCACAGAAATAAACTCTCTACTACAAGAATGCCCAGACAGCTTCAAATATCATGTTTTTGTTGACTTTCCGTTCCCAGGGTCATACTGACCTCCAATCATCTACAGGTAGTTTTTCTCTTTTTTCTCTTCCCATTGTTGAAGCAAATATGGAAACTAGGACTTTCTCGGTTGCCATAAGGCCACAAAATAATAGAATTTCAATTCCTGTTAATGTCAGGTCAGGTGAAAACATAATAAAACATAGTTATCATCTGTGTTTACACTCTTTAGCACCCTAACATATTCATCCAAATGTATAATAAATATAAAGAAGTACTTCACATACAACAAATTAAACAGTACTCAAATGAAACTCATTAATTAATGAAATAATATCATTAAATAATAAAAATGATCAATATATTAATAAATAAAAAGTATATATATATATATATACATATATTGGCACTAACAGAGTTACACCTGTGAAACACAGACAGAAAAGACACCAATTAATGTTTTCTAGTTAAAGCCATCTCTAGATCAAATTGATTATATGCTGCCCCCCAGGGCTGGATAAAATTAAAAAACTCAAACTTTATGAACCACTCTAATAGGCCTTCAAACATTTCGGTCCCATACATCTGAAACTGGGGAAGATACGCTTAGAAATACAGAACACTGTTTTATAATAATATTATACTACTATTAAATTACAGATGTTTCTTCCTGCCTCTCATTTCCCCTCAGCTGGTCAGACAGACTTCCTCCAGCCTCATGAATGAACATGCACAGATTTGGAGATTACCGAATGCTCTGATTTTAAGATATATCTGAGATCAAATTTCGGAGGATTTTGGCATGACAGAAGTGTCTGTATTGTATCTTCACCAGTCACAACTGACAACTTGACATTGTTGCCTTCTCCCCCACACATCTGTCTCATGGCCCTATCTTAGTCTTGTATTTTATTATTTCTCTCCTCATGCCATCTGCCTCATCTAGTCAGGTTTCATGTTTCCCAGTAATATTACCTTGCCTGCTATTGATAAGATGTGACTATTGAAAGATTCCAATTATTGCCGCCCTCCTCTTTGTCCTTGGGGTGAGGCTTCTTCCGTCACTGATCCTATTTCACAGCCATCCCCACCACCCGTCTCCACTCATCTCTTTCTCTCACCACGCCTTTACGCACGATCAAACTGTTACCAGTCCAAAATGCATCAATAGATGCACACATATAATCCAGTCCAAACATGCATCACACATAGGCCCCTACATAATACATATATATATATATATAGACATACGTATACAATAATACAAGCATACACAATTGTGACACACATTATTAAAACACAATGGACATATAAATAACACTAAGAGTCAGTGTTATATATAAGTTTTTTACTCCTCAAAATTCCACCTGTCCAAAATGGAGGGTGGACGGGTCTCTAAAAAAAGCTATCTCCCTCTCTCTCTCCCTCCTCTCCCCTCTCTCTCTCTCTCTCTCTCTCTCTCTCTCTCTCTCTCTCTCTCTCTCTCTCTCTCTCTCTCTCTCTCTCTCTCTGTCTCCCTCCCTCCCTCCCTCCCTCCCTCCCTCCCTCCCTCCCTCTATCGTTCTCCACCC
This sequence comes from Escarpia spicata, assembly GCA_963995525.1. Taxonomy (NCBI): domain Eukaryota; kingdom Metazoa; phylum Annelida; class Polychaeta; order Sabellida; family Siboglinidae; genus Escarpia; species Escarpia spicata. The sequence goes on along the minus strand of OZ023211.1, from coordinate 21,570,943 downwards.
CCCTTCCAATCGTATTATCTCTCTCAGTCAGTCCAATTTCCACATCCGATCATTTCATTACCATCCACTTCAACTCAATTTACGTTTTCTCTAGTAATAGTACAATAATTACTACTCATTAGATACAAACTAGCCAATTGTATAGTACTTAATCTGTAGTCAAGAAGCCTACTACTTCACGTACACCATATTTACGACAGAATTTAACCTTCCAACTCTGTGCGTAACAGTTGCCATGGTTACTGCCAAAGAACGAAACCATAATTCACACGAGAGACAATACTAATGAAGCAAAAGGTGTCCCACTGCCATGAGATCAATACACGTAGCAGCCCTTGTCATGTGCCTGGGCAAACCTGTTATGAGTGTCACATTGACAGATGAGTGGCTTGTTGGTCAATTATTCCCAGTCCACACGCCACATTGCACTACATTAGTTGGTGATTCAGTATCGTAGTACTCTGTTAGCTCTGTTAAATAACCCGGCTATGCCAACTGACAGCCCTTTACTGGGACAACACTCACATCCTCTCTACCCCAACACAGCCAGTGATACTGCTAGAACACTGACTGCTAAGTTTATCATTACAGAAGGCAAAACTCTGTCATCCCACTCGTCTGTGATCTTTCAATCTACTGAAAACATGCAACCAACATGAGAAGAAATGTTTACATTAAAATGTTCATAAAAATCTGACTTAATAATATCATAATTACTGCTTTTTACAATTATGCATAGTGGCATCATCTAGGTGGAAACAGGGGCCGGGTAACACTGCACACTGTTATTATTATTACACAATGTGTATTAGCAAAAATGCTACATGCACAAACACGTATGCTGAAGACGGTTTCTCAAGAGTGTTCATAAATGATGTTTGTTATGATGTAAATTTGAGTTATTCACATTCTAAGACATCCCCAACTAACCGGAGGTACCCGTGACTGTGATGTTTGAACCCTAGAATGGGTAAGAAACCAGAAAATTTGAAAAAAACTGAAGATGTTACTTTTCTTCCAATTGGTAGATTAATCCTTGAAAGTGTGACGTCTGAATGGCAAATGGTGTATGCAGAAATCGTTAATATACACATACAGACCCACATACACATACAGACCCACACACACACACACACACACACACACACACACACACACACACACACACACACACACACACACACACACACACACACACACACACACATACAAACACAGACCCACACATACACACACACACACACACAGACCCACACATACACCCACACACACCCACACACACACACACACACACACACACACACACACACACACATCCACACACACAGACCCTTACACACACACACACACACACACACACACACACACACACACACACACACACACACACACACACACACACACACACACACACACACCCAAACACACACACACAGACCCTCACGTACACTAGTTCAACTATAGTTATTTTTATTATCTGGCTGGATTAGAACAACACTACACACATACAGGGTGTATGTACAGTTCTAATGACTGCCAACCATTAGAGTATGACCAATATGGATGCAGTGATAGGATGACACGAACACAAAAAGAGGTGGAGTGCGCTCCCTCCAGATTTGGCTTGTTGATCCCATTAAGAACTGATTAAACAAATCCATGAATAATTCAGGCCTATGACACATGCATAAGGGCATTCATTTGGTTAAATAAGATACGTAATTTATTTTTAGTGCCAATACAATACTCTGATATGCCACAAGAAGACACAAAAAGCACATCATGCACCCAGTAATATCCCGAACCGAAATGGTCGATTTCATGCAAATCTGAATGAAAAACATTAGTTCAATGATTTACCTCTCAATGGTGATAAAAAGAGCACAAAGGCTGATTTACGACTGAATGTGTCTCTGTAGTCTGTCATTTCCATAATGACAGAGCTACTAACAGTAGACCAGGGCTTTGACAGTGGGGGTGGGGGGTGGGAGTAGTTAATGAATGTCCCATGCCATCAGGACCTGGATGCCACTGAGTCAATCACTGGTGTGCATTAGTCCTTTTCCACCTGTCACAATATATCATTTAAAAAACAGAGTTATAAAATGATTTTTGTTAAAAACATGAGAAGGGATCATGCAATGTGAATATCTAGGGTTTGACGGATGACAAATTATAAATCAACTTGACACTGTGAAATGTTTTCGACATTCACTGGAAGTAGCTTTGATTAATGTAGCCCTCTATAGCAAAATAAAAAAGATACAGATATAATACGATGCAATAAAGTAGGGCGAGATTTGCTGGGTACTACAACTGACACATTGATGAAATAATAATAACAATAACAGTAACATTTATATAGCGCCATAAATCTGAACAAATCCATTTCGTAACTTACCGTGTAAAATGCACAAATTTACATGTGCAAAAATTTGATTAAAGGATAATAAATATATTCAAATAGATCTAAAAAGAATTTAAATAATACAATAAATTATATAATGATACTAAATGTCTAGAATCAGCTTAGCTATAATGATAGTAAATAAGTAAAAACATGACATAAATGGATATAATACGCATTTTTTCCCTTCATTTTTTATTTAAAAGTCTGGGTGCGTATTATACATGGTGCTAAGACTAAAAAAAATGTTATCTTACCAATTTATCAATGTTTGCAGACCAAGATAACGCTGCTGGAAAACTAGTAATAATATCAAAGTCGGCGTAATGTCGTAATCACGTAAACCACTACAGCAACGCAGACGAAAAGCAAGAATCGCACTCCGTAACCGCCTCTCTAGCCCTAGATCTCTGACCTTTATTTATAAATAGAAGTCAGTGCCCTAAACTAGCAGCGAGACCGGGAAGCGCAGCCCGGGAAGTGTCCTGCTATGATTATGACTGGCGTTCCTGGATCACATGAATGATGCCTGTGCCACGGGTCGAGTGTCAACAAGTGACTCCATGTTTAAAGTTGTGAATGTAAATAAAGACGAATGCAGCGCATGTATGCGTCGCTGTTGAAAGTACAAGGTTTGCATGTAGCATTTCAGAATAGAACTTGGTGTTGATTTAAAAGTGAAATTAGAACAACACAATGTATGTTCTAGAAAGCGCTGATTTAATCAGTTGCGCAATCGTCAAGCTACAACACAAGTTACGTAGTGCTTACACACTAGTCACTAGTGAGCGACAAGCCGGCAACAATGCCGTAACTTGCGTAGCCGTAGGTGACATGTTTACGATTCTGAGATGGATTCAAGCAAAATATTAGAAGCAGGGAAATTGGGGATTGATGTCAAAAGTCAGGGTGAGTATTATACATGGTGATATAGAAATTATATAAACATTTTGCAAAAGTCAGGGTGCGTATTATACATGGGGATATAGAAATTATATAAACATTTTGCAAAAGTCAGGGTGAGTATTATACATGGTGATATAGAAATTCTATAAACATTTTGCAAAAGTCAGGGTGCGTATTATACATGGAAATTTACGTTAGGTAAAAAATGATTGCTATGTTTCATATGCTACATGGAAGAGTTGAGGCTTTAAATTACATCAAGGACAATAGTGTGACAGCCAGCACACGGAAGCATACACCAAGGCAGACCAGCCTTTGCATTTTCTGACAGTCTAAAGAATGATTTGGGACAACAGAGGGATCCATCCCATGAGGGATAAAGACATCTGTAGATAGATGGTTGACATAAGGTAACTTCTTTTGTGCCTAAATCCTTGGAAACCAAGCTCAGAGGCGCATCAACACAAAAGGGTCAGTCAGTATTAGAATCAATAAGCCACAATAAAGTTGTCAACAGATGGATCAATACGCCAGGGAGCTAAGGTAGATATGCAATGTTATACTAGTTCCAATATTAGTACCAATTCTAGGAATAAAAAGTAAATCAGCAGAGTTGGACTCCAAATGCTGAGAAATCAGCTTTGATATCTAGCATGTAGGCAGGAAATCTGTTTGATACGAACAGCAACATAAAAAGGACTAGAACTGACTTGCATTTATTCCAAGAGATATTCTTGTATGAAGAAAAACTATTGCATTTACACTGCCAGCAGATGTTATGCCAGAAACAGCAGACTGTTCAGCCAACACACATACAGGGTGCAATTTTCTTTTATACATTTTACCAACTTCATTTGTCAAACTGACAAATATTTGAGGATAACCTAAAAATGTATTCTGTTATGGTGAAAGACTGAAACAAGTATATAGTGTGAACACAGATTGCCTAGACAATCCAGATGTCTCCTAACAGTTTTTCATCAGCCATGTTTCTTTTACATCGTAATTAAAAAGACATGACCATCATTTTATGTCATTTCTGCCGTCATTTTGACCAAGACTGAGAATGAAGCACTAATGAAAGCCATATTTTAATACCTAGTACTTAGCCACAAACCTTTGGCATCACTGAATCATTGATTCTGTTCAACACTGGTTTACTGGGTATTATAATTATTACAATATTGAGTAACCCCAAAAACCAATCCTTGAAATGGATTTCTCGGTTGTTGACATTGTTAGTTACCTCTCAAGAAACTTGTTTTATGCTTTATATATATCCCACGGTCTTCTTCAGTAGAATTAAGTTACAGTTGTGTTATAAGACACAGAAAGTAGTGTTTTTAAAATCTGAAATTATTTTGTTAATTTATACCCCTGTAACCCCGTCATTAGGCTCATTTCTGATCTTGGTGAATTGGTGAATTGATACAGGGTAGACATGGTAACTCCCCACTCTCAAATAGCACTTAACTACTCTATCACATATAGCAGTATAGATTTTTTTTCTACAATTTGTGCTTTGCTGCCGTACATTTCCTAGCAGATCTTTTAACAATCAACTTAAAAGTGCCCTCCATTTTGTCTTTAAACTGTTTTCTTCCCAACTTGCTCAGAGTTATTTTAAAGATGGAAGTTCGGAATCTGATTCGGAAAAGGCTGTTACACATTAATTTTAAACAACAAAATGAACAGTCCATGCGTTGATTAGTGGTTGTGTTTATCCCATTTGCATGTTCCGTGCTGTTGTTAATGGAAGTTAAAAAGCCACAGCGTCATAATGTCTGCCTCGTTACTCAATACTTCCTGCATCTGATTTAGTCCATGAATCTGTGACAATAACCATTGCATGCTATGCAACATGTACCCCACTGCGTCCATGTTGCAAATGTACATCTATACATAGTTACACTCCTCCTACATGTACATAAAACATTTACTTAATGTCACACTTGCTAAATAGAGCCACTGAAATGTCAGTACTGCAAATAGGTGATCAGTTCTGAAGCAGTTCAACCAACAGTAACTATTTATTTATCAATTATGTACAGGTGTCTGGGATTTCTGTCAAATTAAACAACATGACCATCTAACTTTTTACATGTTTAGCTTACTTGTATTTTCCACATACAATGGTTTCATGACACATAAAATAAAATAAAAAGGAAAATTTACAAGATGAATTATGTATTGGGCTTATTGGAATACCAACTACAACTTACGAGTGTTAACATTTGAGTATTTTTGCAAAATAGTATATATTTAATTAAATCACTAACGGGCCCCGTTATAAAGCCAAACAACCAAACAGTTTTTCTGTACGCAAACATAAATCATTTACTCAAATACTGACCAAGCATACAGATTAAATTTAAATAATCACTAATGTTTATTGTGCTAAATGTTTAACAAGATTTAACAAGATTGCCACCCAGAGAATTAACTCTAGGTGGCAGGTGGACAAGGAAGCCCTTTGGCTTATCGAGAGTCCGACCCTTTTATCTATGTGTATCCCGCCCGTCTGAGGTATGTGTCGATTTTATTTTTAAACATATTCACGCTACTAGCACCCACACAATCAGCAGGTAATCTGTTCCATTCATTTACAGTCCTTTGTGAAAATGAAAACTTTCTTATATCCAATCTACTCTGCTCCTTTGCTAATGTAAGTTCATGTCCTCTAGTCCTTCTATCATTCTTAACTGAGAAAAAAATATTTCTATCAATATTTTCATAACCCTTCAATATTTTAAACACTTCTATCTGATCTCCTCTCAATCTCCTGGTCTCTAGTGTTGTTAAACCGCATTTTTTAGGCGTATTTCGTAACTAAGATCCCTCAATTTTGGTATCATTTTAGTTGCTCTCCTCTGCACTCTTTCAAGCATATCTATGTCCTTCCTGTGATATGGCCTCCATGCTTGAATACAATATTCTAAATGAGGCCTAACTATTGTTTTGTACAGCGGTATTATTAGCTCTTTTTCCTTATACGTTATGTTTCACCTAATTAATCCAAGGATTTGATTTCCCTTTGAAGCTGCAATTCCGCACTGCTCTAAAACCTTTATATCAGCACTAATGGTTAACCCTAAGTCCTTTTCTTTTACAATAGTACAGTACCCCCATTGTATATTCTACCTCTTCGTTCCCATGTCCTGTGTGGAGGCATTTACATTTCCCAAAATTGAACAGCATTTGCCACTTTTCAGACCATTTGATCAACCTGTCAAGATCATCTTGTAAATGCTGTCTATCTCCATCACTTTTAATCCTTCTAAACACTTTTGTATCATCTGCAAATTTCAACACCTTACTTGTTATTTCATCATCCAAATCGTTGATATATATTAAGAATAATATAGGTCCTAATACTGATCCCTGTGGTACCCCACTCAATACCGATTTCCAGTTTGAAGCCTCCCCATCAACTACTACACGTTGTCTTCTGTCAATCAGCCATTGTTCTATCTAATTTATTATACCATTTCCTATGCCATGGGCCTTTAGTTTAAGCAGTAATCTTTGATGTGGTACTTTGTCGAAAGCTTTTTGAAAATCTAAGTAGACGACATCTACTGGTGATCCCTCATCTACCCACTTAGTGAGGTCTTCCAAAAAACATAACATATTTGTTAAGCATAACCTCGCTTTAAAAAAACCATGTTGAGATGGGTTTATCAAGTTTTGTTTAACAAGAAAATCCACCATGTGATCTTTAATTAGTCTTTCTAATAATTTACAAATCACTGATGTTAAACTCACTGGTCTATAGTTCTCTGACTTGTTTCTCGAACCTTTTTTGAATAACGGTATAATGTTTGCTTCTTTCCATTCTAAAGGAACCACTCCCTCTTCTAATGACACGTTGAAAACTGTTGCAAGAGGTATGCTACTTTGTTCTACAATTTCCAATAGTAGTTTGGGTGGAATACCATCCACTCCAGATGATTTATTATCCTTCATAGCCCTTATTTTCTTAGCTACCATTTCCGGGGTTACAATTAATTGTCCTAAATAGTCTGAATCTGCCCCCTTGAACTTAGCCTCTGGTAGTGGCAGTGAACTAATATCTTCCCTGGTAAACACTGAACTAAAGTACTCATTCAGGTCTTCTGCCATTGAGAATCCCTCTGATATTATATTTCCAGCACTATCTTCTAGAGGACCGACCTTATCTTGAACTTTCTGTTTGCTTCGAACATACGCATAAAAACTCTTGCTGTCATGTTTTATATTACTAGCTAATTGTTGTTCATAGCTTCTCTTTGAATTTATAATTTCAGCTGTAGCTTGGTTAAGTGCTTCTTTATAACTGCTGTAGTCTTCGTCATTTCCAGTACATCTATATGACTTCCACATCATTTGTTTATACTTAATTTTTCTAATGGCTTCTTTCGATAAGTGTTTCTTTTTGGACCATTTTCCTTGTTTTTTGAAGGGTACAAATTTATTGACTATGCACTTAATTTTACTCTTTAATATATTCCAGCATTCTGTTGCCGTCTTATTTTTCAGTGTGTTATTCCAGTCTATCTTTGCTAAATATTTCCTCATGTCCTTATACCTTCCTTTGTGGAAATTTCTCCTATACTGCTTTTTACTATTCCTTTCTGATTTTACTTTGATGGTAAAATGTATCTGGTTGTGATCGCTACTCCCCAGTGGCTCACATGTTTTGACATTGTCAACTAATTCATTCTGTGAGGACAAAACTATGTCTAACACATTCTCACCCCTGGTTGGTTCTACCACATGTTGAGAAAGGAATGTATCTTGAACTAAAACTAAAAACTTGTGGTCCTCACTCCCCATACTCTGTAGAGATTTCCACTGTATATGCCCGTGGTTAAAATCCCCCCTAATAATACAGTCCCGTTTGCTTACTTCCCTTATAGCATTTTGTATTTTTTCATTCTCTTCTATGCTTATGTTTGGACTTCGATAAACTAACCCAACTGTTAACGTTGAGTTTCCTGTAACTATGTTACACCAAACAGCTTCTTCGCAATCTGCTTGTCTTTATAATTTTATTTCATAAGCCTGAATAGATTCTTTAATATATAAAATAACTCCACCTCCCTTTCTTCCTATTCTATCTTTTCTAAACATTACATATCCTGTCAGTCCCAATTCAGCATCTGATATATCGGTGGTGGTCCAGGATTCGGTTATACCTATTATATGAGGGTCAATATCTTCTACCATAACGTTTAGTTCATTTCTTTTGTTTACTATACTCCTTGCATTTAAACAAACACATTTATATCCAGCTTCAGAAGAGTTTTCCAGACTGTTATTTGCTGATTTATTTGTGCTGTCTTTAACTATGCCTCCATTTTCAGGCTTTTCTGTGAGTCCCCCCTGCGAATCTAGTTTAAATAGATGCAACCTGTCCCACTGTCAACATGTTGATAACACATTAGAAACAACATCAAATTCACATTTGTTTTTGAGGTGTTGCCAAAATTAATTATTAAAACAAACATTGTTTGTCTGGGATTCAATTATACAAGTGCAAACTTGAAAGAATTTGTTCAATAATGCACAAAATATATTTGAATGATGCAATTGCATGACACCTATTGTCATGCCATTACTTCATTAATTGTGAATGTAATCTATAACACAATTACTGGGTATTAATAAAAAATCATTAACATATTGTGTTAACTATTGTCACTTAATTAGCTTCAATATTTGATGTTTCAAAGCAACAACATAATTTCAATTTTGAAATGATTACCTGACTAAAATTAAATATGAATTGTGCAACACCATATTTATAAACTCCATAACTGAAACACAACATTTTTATTCCATCAGAAATGCTCCATGTCAGATCCAATAATTATACTGACATATGAGTTTTAGTTACAAATGTATTTTTACTGTTTGCCATCTGTGCCAAAATTATACATAGGAATCAAATGTGACTCTTGCAGCTTATAGTTTGTGAATGACAGCCATTCCAATGTCATTGTATGACATCTCTTTTTGATCACAAGAGATACCTATTAATTATTTAAAAGTTATATGTTTACCTGATCATCGACCAGTTTAAAAATATCATAGAAATGTTGCACACTAGATAATCTTGATCTTTCTGGACTGGAGGCTCATAAAAGATTAAAATGCTCACATTTAAACAAATACCTGTTACATTTACAAAACAGTGGATGCAATTTTTTGGTGGCTACCTGCTTAATGGCATATACACATTTGCTATTTATGTTTCAGTGTATCTGCTATGAGCATGAGCATATATTATCTGGGATTATGTCTAAATTATTAACTAATTAAATAGTCGATATAATAAACAATAGACTGGCGTTATTTGTAAGCAAAATAAACTAGGAACTCTCACACTAATTAGTTCTAACAAAACATATTTACCTTTACGTTAATAAAATAATCCTGTCATGGATTCACAAAGCCAATGGTCTTGATCCATAGAAACATACAGGTGCTGCATTAGCTGCGGCCAGACCACTTGTTACAACAGTCAACACCAGGCGTCGGTTGTCATCGGTGGATATCAACACTATGTAAAATCGTATTATTATTATCAATTATGCTACTAATCACATACTGTTATTGGCTAATACCAGTGACTGATCAATATCACTGATTGCTCAATACAAGTAACTGATGAACACCAGTTATTGATCAATACCAGTGATTGATCAATGCCAGTGATTGGTCAATGCCAGTGATTTACCAATGCCAGTGTCTGATAAAAGCCAGTGATTGACCAATGCCAGTGATTGGTCAATGCTAGTGATTGGCCAATGCCAGTGACTGGTCAATGCCAGTGACTGGTCAATGCCAGTGATTAACCAATGCCATTGATTCTTAAACACCAGTGACTGGTCAATGCCAGTGATTGGTCAATGCCAGTGACTGGTCAATGCCAGTGATTGACCAATGCCATTGATTCGTAAACACCAGTGACTGGTTAATGCCAGTGATTGGTCAATGCCAGTGATTAAACAATGCCTGTGATTGACCAACGCCAGTGATTGGTAAATGCCAGTGATTGGTAAATGCAATAATGCTACATACAATGCAGTCTGTTGACAAAACTAACCGTGGTTATATCATATATGACTTGGTACCTACCGTGTGGCATGTTGGCATTATACAGTTCATTGCCTTCAAGTCTTGACTGGAATGCTGAGCTGAAGAAACCATCACCGCTGCCACTGAAACCAGATGCATATATTTAATGTATGATTTATTTTATATATATATATATTAGAACTTAATTTTAATCTTATCATACATTTACCGGTACATCCAGTGTACATCTATTTTCGTAAACTTTTATTATGATTCCATGTATGTTTTATAATGTGTGTATGTGTGGCTAATGTCCCTATGAATGGGCTAGTCCTGGATATATATATATATATATATATATAAATACTAGTAATAATTATATTCGAAAATGGTGATAATAATGATGAAAAAAGGTTACTAAAGTACATTTTAATATTAGATGGATCCTTACAAATTAAAATATAACAAGCCAGCTATTGACATATTAAATGTTTATAGCTTGAGAAAACACCACTGTAACCGTAATTGAAATATCTGTTGTGAAAACAATGCAGTATCATGGTAATTACGCATAAAGTACCGTATATATATTCGATCCTTATATTAATCATTGACGTTTGGATGAGGAAGCAGGGATGAGGAAGCAGGGGTGAGGAAGCAGGGATGAGGAAGCAGGGATGAGGAAGCAGGGGTGAGGAAGCAGGGGTGAGGAAGCAGGGATGAGGAAGCAGGGATGAGGACTATTACGTGTACATGGAAACAGCCTGACTAATGTACTGAAGAAAATTAAGATTAATTAAATTAAGCTACATAAACAAAGTGCTCAACATAACCTAAAAACCCACTCAGACTGTAGCACATGTAGGTGTGTGGCACATAAACTACCCCCCCAATTGTCTGTCAGGCAGCAGCTGTGACATGTGTAATTACGCTTTCATGATGTATAGATTACAGGTGGAGCCATGAGTTCATTTTCAGCAAATTATGAGCACATCACTTTACACACCTGCTCAATCTGATTTACTACAAACTAGGTGTAACCACAAGGTAGCCTTTGCAGGTCAGAAATATCCAAGGACAATTATTATATAACAGTGCCAGTTATTGTCTGAGATATGACAGCCACATGAAGAATCCATAACATAACTAAATTGAAGTTGTGCATGACCCGGTTCTGAGGATGCGTTTTTGGCAATATAAGGTTGGAGGCTTTGTTGACATGATACACGAGCATAGGCCTTGGCTATCCTACTGTCATTTTTGTAGTAGGCAGATTACCTTACAAACGTTAATATTATCAACTCATACTGTAAACAGATTGTTTGAGTAGTTGTTTTTCAGTAAAATACTTACGATAATAGAACAAAACAATAAGATGCCATTGCATTGGGAAAACACTCCACAAAAATAGGCTTTATAAATTTGTTTATTAATCAGAAAGTAATAGCAGCTAGCAAATGTAACTATATTCATTAAGATAGTGCACGCAAGTGGGCAGTCCTAATGCTGACAAAACTGCATGCAAAGTCACACTTTGTTTCAATGGTTTGTCGAAATGGCTAATGTATCCCAGACAGTGCCTAACGTATCCCAGACAGTGCCTAATTAGCAAAGACAAAAAGCAGTATGTGAAAGTCTGCTGGACAACTGTTACCAATTTGCCAGTTTTAGTGACAGTGGATAATCTCAGCATGGTTGGCACTAGCGAACTGGCTAATATTAGGCATCAGACATTCCCTCTCCCTGGGTATTTTCCCATGGATATCCCCCCCCAATAAAATGATTAGGCAGACATTTTCCCACCTCTTAAAATGTTTACTTCAGTGTAACAAGGAAATATTTCTTCATTATCTGATATATGAAAGTATAAATATGTACACTATGAAGCAGACAAAACAAGACTTTAGCTGTACCTATGTAGAATTGTAATACACATTTATCACTTATAAACTAAAAATGAAGTAACGGGGAAAACATCTGCCTACCTGTTTTATTCGGGAAAGTGACTGTGGAGCATGTCTGAAACTGTTAGTATTACTAGAAAGCTTGTTGTTGAGTACCTTTTGTGGAGAATGTCTAAATGGACAGCAAAGAAGACTATGTAGAGTAGCGTGGGCAGAAGAATTAGGCAAACGGCACGGGCGGCCAAGTGCTTCAACACCACCACCTGAAGAGAAAGACAGACAAGATGACTGTAACAAGTTATTGGCAGTACAATTAAATGCCAAGTTGTATACCTGCCAACCTTATGTTTGAGTTTTGAAATCCAGGAGATTTTCAGTCTCACCAAAAACCTCTAATAGCACACCCCCAAGGACCTCCAACTGCACCCCACTTGAGGCTCACCAAAAACCTCCAATAGCACACCCCCAACGACCTCCTACTGCACCCCGCTTGAGAGGCTCACCAAAAACCTCCAATAGTACACCCCCAACGACCTCCAACTGCACCCCACTTGAGAGGCTCACCAAAAACCTCCAAAAGTACACCCCCAACGACCTCCTACTGCATCCCACTTGAGAGGCTCACCAAAAACCTCCAATAGTACACCCCCAACGACCTCCAACTGCACCCCACTTGAGAGGCTCACCAAAAACCTCCAAAAGTACACCCCCAAGGACCTCCTACTGCATCCCACTTAAGAGGCTCACCAAAAACCTCCAATAGCACACCCCCAAGGACCTCCTACTGCACCCCACTTGAGAGGCTCACCAAAAACCTTCCAGCTGAACCCCCTTGAGACCTCTTGAGACGTCTAACTAGACCCCTCTCAAATTTCACCAAAAACTTCCAACAAAACCTTTGTACCCTTAAATTGAGACTCACTCAAAACATCCAAATTCACCCTAGAGACTAACCAAAAAAATACTAAGTTCTGCATTTCAAAACCTGCAATCTTCTTTACCGGGAGGGTTTAGCAACAAATCCGGTAGACTCCTGGAAAATCTGGGGGTTGACAGTATAAAGTTGTCGAGAACCAGTTTCCTAACAGGACATCAAAAACCAAAACATTAAATACAATCTATAACAAAACATTTGAAAAACAAATTGCTTTATCACACTCTAGTTTTGTTATTGTGTTTACTTATAGGTGTGTTCACAAGATGGCAACAGCAATAAAAAAAAAATTCAGTGCTGCCACCCAGTGATCAACTATGTCATCAAAACAGCTGCTAGACTGAACATTATTATTGATTCATATTTGTCGTTTGCATGCACCCTGTCATGACACTGTTACCTACCTATACATGACTTTTAATCTCAAACATTATTGACATTTTAAAATACTAATTCAGCGGTATGTAGGGGATCTTAGAATTGGTACACGCTGTATGAATAGGTAAATGTTGAAAATGGTGAACTACCTCATGTGACGTCAGCACAGATTGTCACTCACCAACGAGAGGGAGAGATCCCCAAGTAGGTTCCACAGATCCCTAGCAGTGGTGAAACCAGCCAGCAGGATCACAAACAGTCCAACAAACTTTACACTGTCAAACAAAGCGAAGCATTCAAATTATATTGCATCCATCCACCATTTTTTGCCCGGAATGCTTTACACAGGCCTGTGAATTGTCTCACTAAGACACAACGACACAAATGCAAAACGTTGTCTCCGTATTGTAGAGGATATTGTTTACATGACACACCAGCGAAAGTGTCCCGGTGGCGCCTTCTGGCAGTGACAGGTTTCAGTCTACAAGATCATTATTAAGAAGCAAAATCAATTTTAAAGAGCAAAATCTGGATTATGAGCTCACAAGAATGTTAGTGAAAGGGTCCTTGTTCATTCAAACAATGTTCAACTTCTGTTGAAGCATCCCGTCACACAGTGATTACTGCATGAAAGCTGTTCACTCTTAAAATTCCATACAGTAGGCACTGCCATTAACAGCTAAACGGAAGAGTGGCGAGGCAGTGCTGATTGACTGAACAGGATGAATCCTTTTAGTAAAAAAAGACTCATTTGTGCACATTGTTTAACAAGGGTTAAAACAATGTTTAACAAGGGTTAAACAATGCGCACAAATGAGTGTTTTTGTAATGCGATACATACAAACTGTCTTTTTTACTAAAAGATTCATCCTGGTCAGTCAATCAGCACAGCCTTGCCACTCTTCCATATATCACATTTAGGTATACCGTATTCATTCTATTAAGCATACAGTATGCTTAGCAAATATTTAAAATATGGAAATAGGTAAAATTTGGTGTTCCAATAAGCATACAGGGGTGTGCACCCATTTTCTTTGGTTCCTGTGGTTCCTGAGTACAGCCATCTCAACAGACTTGACTGGCAAGCGATTTATACATCTCACATATGAGCAACAAGATACCAGAACACTGTAAAGTCTGATAATTTAGTTGGACCTTTCGATGTTGTTTCATAATCAAGCTTTGAATCTAGTGTGATATTGGTAGAAATTAAAACAGAATGACGGATTCAACAGTCCAGGTTGGCATTGTGATCACCGTCACGGCGTTGAATGCTGCTAAAAAGGGGGTGTACGCTAATTAGGGCATGTACGCTTAATAGAACAAATATGGTAAATTAAATATTGTACTAGCTCAACATGTATAGTTGAACAAACGTTTGGTCCAGGTCTAGTAAATTTCAGAAATGGTGTTTATCCACCTCACCTCATAGCGCAAGACAAGAAAGTCCCCGTCAACGTCATCCAGAGCCACCAGACAAACGTGAAAGGCCTGAAACAGGAAAGATGTACAGTTCCGAGGAAAACTCAAACCCAGTTACACACAAGCAAGATCAGCCAAGGGAGCTGTCGTTATTTATCAGGGGGCTGCACAAAGCAATGAGGGACACACCCCAATTTAAAATCTAAACCATCCCAGAATTAGTGCACGGGAATGTGACTCACCCTTCAACCATGTACATAAATCTGGGGTCATATGGTGTGCACTGGTAAAAATTATTGTTGGCAAGATACTCTGGAATCACCTACACTGAAATCTGACCAATACCCAAATCCTGGGTGGGTAAGCTAGTTTAAAACTACTGCAGCAATTCACACATTTACTGGTGACCATTCTTAATGTTGTGTCCTTCAACCCATGTGATAATTCGACAGCCGGTGTGAACACAATGACTGACAAATTTAGGCTAGGAGTGATAATGCCATGAATGCCACCTAGCAGACTCACCTAGAAGCGTATTGTTGAAATCTGACAAGACAGAATGTTGCGGCAACGATGAAGAAAATAAGTGGGGCATCAAGTAGAATGTACTGAGACAGTGTCACAAGGGCTGTATCTGCAACAAATCACTTTTTATTCAGCAGCATTATCGGTCATAGGATATCAGAACGAGACTTTCTGTTTCAGTGGCTTGGGTGGATAATGTACTCATCCTGGAGGAAAGGCACAATGGCAGCAAATCCATCCGTGGTGTTCTCCCGTAGACATCTATGACTATAATACTCTGAATATTAGCAATGCTAATAACAGTGTTATGGTAATATATCTGAATTGCATCAATTGCTATTGTGGCATGATATCTGCTAGATTAAACAGTCCTGCTTACAGGTATCACTTTAAAAATTCAACGTTATGTTTTTGTCAAAAAGAAACACTTGTGGCCAGATTTCAATAAAATATATACGATGGGATGTCCAAATGCTCCATGTGATCAGCATTCCTTGTTGATGGCTTGATGGACACTTTGCTAGACAACGGGTCGCGTGATGGACAGTTTATTGATCAAATCAACATAATGACATGGTGCACTATATAACGACATGGTGCACGAACTCCTTGATGACTTACCAAATGTCAACAAGGCGGCAGTAAATATGGCAGCCACAAGAGAGCGAGACAGATCCCACACAATGCAATAACACATTGGCACGACAGCCGAACCCAAAATGCAGCAAAACTACAACAAAGAAATTCCAAATAAGACAGATTAACCCAGGCAACACACAATATATATATATACAAATTCATGGGAACATATATGTTTATGAAAAATGTTGTAGAATTTATCACCAGCTGTTTTCTTTTATACATTCTGTTGTATTAAAATGAAAATTAGTGGTGAAAGAAAATGTATGAAAGTGCATTCAACGAACAGCTCATCTTCTACTCAACAAAAACTCTGAGCATATACATTGATACATCTTGCCTCGAGATGGCATCCATCTTGTTGGTGTACCAACACACCAGGTCAGGACGCAAGATGCTTGAGCGGTGGCCAAGGCGCAAGGAAACTATGTCTCGACCGAATCTCGAGCGAGTATCCTTGGTGTGCAAGGCACTTTACATACTCATATATATCTACATATGACAATGCATATTCATACATATCTATATACATGACAATTCAAATTCATACATATCTATATAATGCAATACATATTCATACATATAAATCTATACGGCACTACATATTCAAACGTATCTATTTCTAACTTGAGTAACTGGCCACTCACAATTCTCATTCCCACATATTCTGTGTCTTCATATTTGTCTCCCGGCTTTGTGAAGGGAAAGGTGCCATTGTAACCTGTCACTTTACCAGCCAGTCCTATCAACATCTGGCAGAAACAGTGAGCATAGTTATAATTGCACAGAACATCATACGTTATACAATATTTGTTTGTTTTTAACTCATTATTGTTCATCCCTATTTATATGTGTACATTACATATGTGTACATTACATATGTGTACATTACATATGTGTACATATGTGAACAGAAACATACATAACAAATATTATTTATGTGTTACTATGGACTTAATGAGTTAATGTACATATTTTACCATGAGAACCTTAATTGGAATAAAAACATATATGGCTTGAATTCATATTATGTTACATCCTGCTATCTATTTCCAAGTCCACCAAGCCAAACAAAATTTTAAAATTCAATGAATTAGAAATTCCATATTTTATGCTGTGCGTCCGGACATTTTTGAATATGCATATTTTTGGCGCGCTTTTCAGGATGCTCAGATGTGACGTCATATATGACTCATAGTCGCACCAGGCCGACCCTTTCCATGCATTCAGAGCATGTTTACAAGGATAGCTTTCGGGTCGAAACGAGCGTCAAAATGAGTCATTAAGCGATATTCCGATGTAATACAAACACTAGTCATCATAGAGGAACAAACAGTTATCTTACGGTTCCACATGAATCTAATTTTATTAAAAACAATGAATGCGAATGGGCCTACAAGTCGACTTGGTTTCGCCGAGCCTTGGCTCGTTTTTAGAATAATTATATCGGATGCAACCAACGGGAGATAATCTACACCAATAAACATACATAACAAACATATATTGTATCCAGCTACAGAAAGTAACATGTATAATCTTATAATATCACTAGAATATCGATGTATGAAGGAGTTGTACAATTTATCATAACAACTTTAATCAGTCAGCGAATTTCTGTCGGTCCAGCTAGCTCAGTTGGTAAATGCGTTGATTCCTTGGCATTTATTTTGTAATCGGGCGATGCCGGTTCAATCCCGAAACCAAACCATTGATTTTCTTTACACTTTTTTTGTTTATTTGTTTATGTGATCGCCTAGCTCATTAAATTTTTATTTTCCGCGGGAATTACTACACAGACGGGTTTAAAATCGAATTTATGCTACAGATGTATTTTTCTGTATTTTTTTAATGTTCTCGAATGTTACATACAATGTTAAACTTTGTGTACACATGGAAAACGAAGTTTAGCTAATGCCTTGTTTATATTTCCTTTAATGTCCATACAACAATATTATTTAGCATGCACGCTCTTTGCCAAGTTCAAAATTAATCTCCAGTGTTTTTCTGCTAATTGAATTAGTGGATATGGACTGTAGAAACATAAAGCACTACATGCTTTCTCAGGCAAATTTTGCCAAACCTATTTCAGTCTGTGTAGTAATTACCTTCCCAAGTGGTGGGTGAACATCAAAGAAGAATGTGTTGTTGATGTACCAGCTGGCCATTTTGCCAAAGTGGGTTTCATCCCAACTGAAACAAAGATACATTGTACGTATAGTATAAAAATTTTAATTATCAAAAAATAAGTTCTCACAGTCCGGTAGATATCCTGTCAGAGTCCCTAAGATCACTCAAAGTGCTATACTTCAGACAGCCTTATTTAAACAAATTACTGGAAAGCATTCCGCTAGCAAGTATTAAGCATACAAAGTTTTATTCACATACATCCACCAAGTCTTAATGTATGTATACAGTTAGTTACTCATTAATAAAATCATTGAGAAAGTTTAAAATAGTGAATTGATACAAGGTGGAATTAATTAAATTGGCCAAACATCAAAGCCAGTAAAAGATTTAAAAACCTAGTTCTTTTAATTAAACACTAAGTGAAATTATAACCGTCTTTGAAAATGTTGCGTAAACTTAATACTCTTGTCACTTTGTCAAGTAATGTGCCAAATATGAAGCTCATGTCACTAGGCAGTCTAAGCCCACTCAAACATGGTTATTTGCGTGTCGTTAAATGTTGCTGACATCACTACAGGTAGGGCCGCTGAGTGTTGTTTTACACTTTACCTGAAATTGCAATCATGGAATTTTTATTTTTTGATATCACCAAAACGATAATAATCTTATCTATAAGTACGTCACTGGAAGTACACAGGAATTGTGTTGCCACTTTTTGAGTTATTGCTGTTTGAACATCATGAATGTTGAACCTTGCATCATATCGTCTATACATTGCAGGATTAAAAGCATTCGCGATGTTCACATGGCAATAACTCAAAACCTAAAAACAAATCCTTGGTACATCCAGTAGCATATTTTGTAGATACGACTATTATTATCTTTACAGTGATATCAAAAATTTGTAAATTTCATTGCAAGTTAGAATCCTTGCGACGATCAAACGGCAATAACTCAAAAGGTAAACAAAATTCCAGCGACACATAAATTTATAGTTAAGATTAGTATCTTTACGGTGACTGATATAAAATATTAAACTCCGCTATTGCAATTTTAGGTATGGTCTGAAACACCAACCCACATACAGGCACACCATGCAAAATCCAAGCGGTGCTACCTGCAGTGACGTCACCTCGACCACTAGGTATGTGTGTGTGTGTGTGTGTGTGTGTGTGTGTGTGTGTGTGTGTGTGTGTGTGTGTGTGTGTGTGTGTGTGTGTGTGTGTGTGTGTGTGTGTGTGTGTGTGTGTGTGTGTGTGTGTGTGTGTGTGTGTGACACTGTGTGTGTGCGTGTGTAGAAACTGTAGAGAAAAGTGCAACCAAAAGGGGTCTTGAGCAGGATGACAGGGGGTAAAACATTACTGTGAATTATTTAACCATACACACTGGCTACAGGTCGTCTCCACTGTTTAGGGGTAGAGGTAGGGTTTAGGGATGTGTGCAGAAAATAAGTTAGGCCTGTTATATAAAAGATGACAGAAAGTTGCATGTTTTAACCAACGTACGGCATGTTGTTATTAGTAACTTTTAGTAAGTAAATTAGTAACTAGTACTAGTCTAGACTCTAGACTAGGCTAGCCGCTAGGGCGGCTTAGAGTTGTTAGACTTAGTAGGTGGCGGTGACTGCATTTATCTACCTACCATACTTGAGGCGGCTCCGTTATCTTGTACAGCCGACTGCCAAACGATATGCATGCAACGGCAATGAAAGCAAGCCACCATCTAACACCGACAGTATATGTGAAGTTCACAGCCGTACGTGGAAGCTTCGGGTCGACATTGCAGGCGATGGAACTGCGGTTGTCTGCAGCTTTACAACGAACCGTCACGGGTTCTGCGGGAAATGTGTTAGAATGTTCATGTTGTGCCTTACATTTTTTAAGCGCACCCTTCTGTTTAGAGACTTTTGTTTCCAGCACAGCTTTCGCCATGATGGGCATGCACACTTTGCTACGTTCTATGGCCACGTGTGCTGTAGTTTATTTATAAACCATCCACCACTTGACAAAAGCTCTTTGCGGCTTCCCCGTTGTTTATCAAACGCGAAAATGGCTCCACCTGACGGTACATCAACGAAATGCGCGAAGTTGGAAGAACTTGTAAACAGCTGGGTTGACAAAACGTGTGTCGTTTGTTCAGCGATCGAAGAAAAGTACAGCCGATCATGTCCAACAGCAAGGTGATTCAGTCTTGTGAGAGTTTAATCAAGTTATCAGTAAAGATGGCGAGCCAGTGTGTTATTTGTTTGCGCAAACAAACTGTGCTGTTGAGTAACTTTTCTGCGGGAAACTAGGTCTAGGCCTAGGCCTAGGCCTAGGCTAGGGCCAGGCACTAGCGACTGGTGGTGCTCGTGTCATCGTGATGCTAAAGATAGTTTGTGTCGCAGCCAGGTGTCAGTGCGGTCAACTTGGCTGAGCCAGGTGTGAGGACATCACTCCTCGTATTCCGGACAGTGATGTCGCCAGTACGACACTGAATTCAGTCCAACACATCATGATCTAGCCACGCCCACAGACACAGTAGTAATACTAATCGTAATACGCTGTCCTGTAGCCGTGTAGGCCTACTATTTTAGCTGTGATGGCCATTGGACTTTGTCTTTGGAAGGCAAAAACTCATGATACTCAAATTCAGAGTTCCGCTCTAACTTCCAGTTAATTAAGCCTCTCAAGGAGGGTGCAATTGAACTTCTTCAGAGGTGTCAAGTTGTGTCAGGAATTATGCGTGAGATTCAGTTCCCCACTGGGATACCAGGTGGCAACACTCCGGTTTCCTGACAGGACACCAGATGGCAGCAACTTTCGTCATTACAATTTCCCAAAAGACATCAGTTTACAATCATAACAATGACCACAGGTCACAGGCGATGATAAGAATAACCTTGCAGATTCAATGGCTGTTCTGCACTATCCGCCCGTGCATACGAATAAATATATCTCAAGATGTGCATGCAATTATTGAATTAAGCCTGTGTATAATTATTTTGAAATGGCCGATATGCTTGAGATTTAGAGGTATATGCATGAGAGTGTGAGATGCACCTCAATGCGTGAGTCTCACGCCAAATGCGTGAGACTTGATTGCTCTGGTTCTTACGGGGATGTACGTAGTTGGATTTATTTTTGGGAGCCTCGAGACCAAGTTGAGGTGCAGTTGGATTTGTTTTCCTAGCCTGCAGTCACAGGTAAAAAAATGCATCCAAATAAACATCAGCTTATGCAATGGCGAAAAGCCGAAAACCTCTGTTTCGTTATTGATCAAGCACAACAATTCAGAGTTTCTCTAAATCTGGTTTCAGGTGGTTCTGTATTCTTACTACAGAAGTTCTGCTTCATGGCGAGTCAGAATAGGTAAGAGATGTACTTTATGATTTCTGTCCTAATTACATAACCCAAGTTACCTTGCTTCAAAGCCTTCTTGGAATGATGTTACTAATACTGGTAAATTTAGCATTATGATAATGACCTTTGAACATTGTAATAAGACACATTTTATGTCTGTTTTTTGTTGGTAAACAATTATTTTAATTTAAAAATTCTGAAATACCATGTAATTTGATGTAAACCTGTAAAGAGAATAGTTTGATGGGAACCTAGTTTAATTGTATGTGCAAATTTAGGAGATTGTTGTTTTTTATTTATTTGGCATGATTTCTAGCCAAAATAATTGATAACCTTTTTTATTGTTGAGAAATATGGACAGAGTGACATATTATTATGGATAATGGTTATATCACCCTTATATGGGCCATATCCCAGGTCTGTCACAAAATTCCATCTACTTTCATGCCCAATTGTACAAAACAGTGAGCAAGAGCAATTCTTACTCATTGAAAGTGCTTGCAGAAATTGTCATTGTGGAGTGCTACCTAATTTTAAGATTAAGCAAACGAACTGTTGGCTCCCCAATTTTTCTTGTATCAATTATTTGTATACTGTTTTTATACATACATACATCCTCGCACACCAGGGGTCGCTGCAGCTGATTACGTCAGTGCCAGCCAGCAGTACCCCCTGGCTGATCGCTTTGCGAAACACTGAATCTAAGCTCAGCCTATGAAATCGCTCACTAGATCAGTGGTTGTCGGCAGGTCAGGTGGTCATAATAAAACTAATTTCAACCAACCGTGGCTCGTGTTACATGCAATGTTTAGGAAGTAGAAGCAATTATTCGAATACACAATACCGCTCAGCTGCTCGTGCTAATGGGCAAACGGGCCATATATTGGGATTCCCAGAAGTCGTTTATCCATCTTCAAATTGGGGCGGGTATTTGCGCTGTTCTCACGGGTGACATAGTCACGACTGGCGAAGTCAGTTACTAGTTTGACTCATCTAACTTCTGCACTTCTCGTAGGAGATCTACCAGGGCTAGTTTTGTATGGCAAACAGCCCTGGCATGCGAGAATGCATACATACTGTATATGTTTATATTTGTAGCACTGGCATTCAAGAACATCAACTATGAATACAGGGCAGTACACCTGGTCAAAGATGGTGGTGAACAGGTATGGGTGTCAACCCCCCATATGTTGATTATCAAATCAGTGTAAATAACTACCAAATTAATTAACTAACCTGTTTTACTATACTTACATTACAAATTGCATATGAGTAACTACCAATTGACTACAGAGCATATTGACGTGTTTTAAGATGTTACTAGCATGTGTCTGTATCAATAACAAAATCTACAAAGATGGATAACTTGTCTAGTCTAGATAGATTTATAGTAGCATTTGTTGTTTATCATAGTAGTTTTGGTAGATTACAACAGCCATAGGGTAGGAATGGCTGAACAAAACAATTAATACACCCAAACGGCATCCAAGTCATCTATTGAATCAACAAAATAATAAACATGGACAATTTTTGTACTATTATTTTTAATAGTTTTTTGTTCATTAAATTGCAATTTTACACATATTTATAACTGCATAAAATTTGTTGTCATTATGTCTTTGTTGCATACAGTACACTGACGAGTACAGAGTGCTGAATCCATCAACACAGGTTCCCACATTGATCATAGATGACACCACACTGACCCAGTCGGTAAGTTTTCTCCAATGTCTACACACAACATGAATGCTCCCTGTCATAACAGACGCTCCCCTCCAGGCAGTCCCATAGTGTTCCCCCCACACATTGTCTTTGTGTGCCCTTTTCTTTCTTTTTCTTCTGATATCTCCCAGTATTGATATATTACATTGGCAAAACGTAATTTTTTTTAATGTCTGTTCCTCGATTTAATAACATTTATTTATGTAGAGATAGTTCGCTCATCTGATATTGGTTGTGTATGTGACGTATGTGTGTATTTCAGTGGTTAGCACATCTGCCTGGCATGCCAGTGCTCTGAGTTCAAAACCCGGACCGGTATATATTAATTGTTAAAACCTGATATTATTTGTAAAACCTGGCTCTTAACATTGGAGACTTTGTATCCCTTGTGACTCGGAAATCACGTTAATGTCAGTCCAGTCTCAACATGAGACGTAAAAGAACGACTGAGGACACCATGCACCCCGGCAGTGACCACTCTCAGTGCCAGCACAGAAATGTCGGCTTGTTCTGAAAAAGGCTGAATGAAACCTGATAAGACCTAACATTGTAACCACAACATACACAAACTAGTCGGTTAATAGAAACAACTAGAACTACTTATTGTGGTATATGTTCCAGATGGCCATAGTTGAGTATTTGGAGGAGACGAAAGAGGGACTACGTATCCTTCCCAAAGATCCCGTGCTCCGAGCCCAGGTTACTGTTGTCATGTTGTACACAAAGACAATAATATCATCAATATTGTTGACGAGTTCTAAATGGCATAAAACACAGATACAAATTAGTCAAACAGACAACCATTTTAACTGGTGCTCACATCAAACAGTAGCATCAGAAGTAATCATAATATAATGCAAACTATTTACATTTGTATGATTTGGAGCAAACATAATGTATAGGATTCCAAGTGGAAAGAAGAACTTATTCCAGAATTAGCATGTTATATTAAAATTTGTTCTTTCCTTTTTTACATACACTGTATATTTTTTGAAGCATAAATATTTTGTTTATTGCTTTGGCGTGTACTTGTTTAAGAATTTTTATTTAGTTTGGATTGTGACAGAAATAACTTAATTCAGTCACGCATTAGCACCTGACATTATTATAATATTATATAATAAAACAATATACATGCCTGGTTGTTCATGTAAAATATATAACAAACTATAGTGTCTGACCATACATATTAGCATAATGCTTACGCTGACATGACTATTTTCACACGCAGCTTAGTCCAATAATTATAATTCTGTTAATGTTAGTTAAATTATGACAAATTTGAATAATTATAATTCTGAAATAACATGAGAGGTCATGTTGGTTGCAGGCTCGCCGGATTGCAGAGATGATCAACTCTGGTATACAGCCTCTCCAAAATCTCGCAGTTCTACAGAAATTGGAAAAATATACAAGCAGCGACACAAAGCAAGAGTGGGGTCATTTCTGGATTGACAGAGGGTTCAAAGGTACAAATATACACATTTTACATGTAATCTTGCTGTTGTCAAAATGGCATTTATTATTTATTCCTTTTAATTTATTATCATTTAATTAACTTATTTATGTCAATGTTATCTCCTCTTTTTATTTGCCTATGCACTGTGGTTTTAGCAATGTATTATCATTAATTTAACTAGCTAGTTTTGACATTCATGTGTTACTGTATTTTAACACCTTTAAATGGACTTTTGTCTAGATTTATGGCGCTTTACAAGTTCTGTTATTACATTATATTAATGATGTCCTCGTAGAATTATAGCTTCATATATTTGTCAACAAATCATCATTCTATCAGAATCAACCTTGACAAGATAATAAAAGACCCTACAAGTAAAGTTCTAATTTGCACACAATAAGAAGTCCTGTGGTGAATAAACTAAATTTACCATCTTAATGAATATGTTGCATTGCCCAAATGTGCATCTGTTTCAAATTTGTTTTGATTTTAGTTTACATTTGAGTTTAATCTTTTTCATATGGTATTAACACATTGTTTTATAGTAATCAGTAAACTCATACTTTGTTGCGCCGAACATTGAGCAACTGTGCATTTTCAAAACAGAGGAACTTTTGTTTCAACATTATTGGACATAAGTTTGTTTTTTTGGGGAGAAAATTATCAGACTTGTAAATTCAGGACAATTATGACTTTTAGTTTTATACGTCACTCAGATTGGTTATCGATATTCACATATTGAACTACTAGAGTATGGTATTTTTCTCGTTTTGAAGCCGTAGAAGCCGTACTGGCAAGCACATCAGGGAAGTATTGCGTGGGCGATGAAATTAGCATCGCAGATCTTTGCCTTGTCCCGCAAGTCTACAACGCGAAAAGGTAAAACAAGGTTGAAAGACACTGCAAATGTTCAAAGCATAAGATAATATTACTTGTATTGTAAAGAATATGGTTTAGCTGTAGATTATTTTGACAGCAATATAGTAATTTACAATGATAAATATAATCTTGTTATTTACACATCCTGTGTTTCAAGTAAGGTAAATGGTGAGAGTATGAAAGAAGGGTGGTAGATTTATTTTAACTAACAGGATGTGTTATTTCATCATTGAATCATTTCAGGATGTTTGCTCGATAAAATATTACATATTTAACCCAAAAGGCATGTGTTATAATATACAACCGATTTTGTAATAAAATCAGGCCCATTTTATAACAACAGGAGGCCAATTTTGTTTCAGGTTCAAGGTAGACATGGCCCAGTTCCCAACTATTAACCGCATACACGACGATCTTGTTAAGATGGAACAGTTCAAGAAAGCTGATCCTGTTTACCAACCAGATTGTCCGGGGGATACAAAGAAAGAGCCATTCTTCTAGTAATCCTCAAGACACATTCTCGTGGCATTTATGCAGTGACTACATATATATATATATATATATAATATATACACGTGTATATAGAGTTCACCAAATACTGCTTTTATTGAAAATAGAGTGAAAACGGCAATTAGTGTAATAACAGTGTTACTTGTGAGATGCATGCAATTTATCTTTTTGTATGTCTGGTTTGTCCTGGCGTGCAATGTAAGTGACATAAGAACTATAGCGACATCAAAATATGCATCTCGTTGTGTCGTGACAGTTATTTACAAAGCATATTTTGTTTTATATCTTCATAGTTAGAGTATACACATATGTATGATCGCACATACACCTTTTTCTACCTGTCAGCCAATTTTATTTTGACTATACCCACAGGCAGATGTACAGAGGGTAGTCTGGGGGGCTGAAAACCTCCAGTTGCACCCACCCTGATGCTTGCAAACTACCCATCTTGAAGCTCTCCAAAAACTTCCAATTGCACCCTCCTTAGGTTCACAAACATGGGGGCACATCCCACGGTATAGGGTGGCGTGTCTGGCTGGCATGGGCACATTCCAAAGGTCATTCCAGAGGTGTAGGAGCTAGGCATGTGCCCCCCAGGCCTCCCCCTGAATCCGCCTGTACGTTATACTTTATTGATGTTGCTGCTATGAAGGCATGCATTTACTGTTATATGTGAGGACATTACATGATTAATTCATGTAGCCACTGTATTTACGTGGACATTATTAGTATGCATGTATTTTAAAAATAATAAATAACAGCGCACTTTAAAATTAAAGTGTACGACACAAATGTTAGATAGCTAATTAAGTCACGTCAAAGATAGATAACCAAGTTTGCATAATTATTTTTGGTAACGTACATAAGCGTACTTATTCGGCCACAACTGCTTTTGTGTATCGGCTCTGTTTCAACACTTAAAAAGTAAACAAAATAAACACGTTTTAAAATTTCAGTTTCGTCTTATGATATTACGATTGTCAAAGTTTCAAAACGGCCATAGGTTGATTCGAACCGAGATCCTGCCGACTGACCGCGTCCCGTGTAACTGGTTGTGACTAGCCCCGGGGAAGAAGAGAAGTAGATTCCGAGCCTGAGGTAAAAGTTGCTTCTTAGACGGTTTGCGCTAATAATACTCATGTCGCTGACCATCACACCCTCTCTCCAGTGTTTACTCGTGCCGGTTGGATGTGACAATTTGCTAAGTCCATGACATTGGGACGTCTAAGGAGGGGCATTGTGGTGCTGCGTCCCGAGGGCGAGGTCTTCAGTAGTATGTTAGCACCCTCCAGCCTTTGTTCACGACACAGATTGCTTTCAAAGGAAGGTTGTCTGATGCAACCAGGACACTATTGATTAATACGAAGTTACCTGAATTGGTTGACTTTGATGGGGGAACTGCAAATAAACAATCCAGTATCCGCTACATTGCCAATGTAGTTGTTTATAATCGAAATTCAAAGTCCGAACACTTCCGAGCTTATTAAATGCAAGGCGACTATACCTTCAATATATTTATGCTCAAGACAAATCTGCCGGTGAAGAAAGAACATCTCATGCGGATCAACGATGCCGGCAACGTGACCTGTCTGGACCTGGTACACACATACCTCTACACCCGTACCACTGGGTCGAGTCATTGGGTTCCACAACCACAAGAGAAGTGCTGGCTGCCGGGACTTGTCATCAAGGTGCGTTTACCAAATGCAAACGAGACGTTCCCGGTCAGAAAGACTGAACACCGGCCTGTCTGCTCGGCGCCGCACTTCAATGTGTCAATGCGCCACCAAATGTGGCCAGGTTGTGCAATCACTGGAGTGTATCGTCGCTGCAAGCTGAGCGGTTCTGGTGAGTCCGACCCTGAAGATTTGATCTCGCAGGGCGTTTCTTAACGTAAAAAGTGTGGGGGGCATTGCCACACCCGCCCTTTCGTTTGCCCCCAGTCAGACCCCCCCCCCCCCCCATTGTGCCCCCATTCTCCCAAACCAGCCCCTTGTAGGGCTTACGTTTTATTCGTTTTAGTGTTTTTTTTTTAATTTGCACTGAGATAAAATAAAAAACCGCTAAGTAGCAGTTGTCATGCATTCGTCAGAGAAGAACGGTGTCCCTGGACTACTTGAAGTGGTGAACAAGGACAGGAAATAAAGACACGAAGCTGGTTGGTGTCACCACTGACGGCGAGGCGGCAAACACCAGCAGACAAGGTGGATTATGGCGTCTGCTTCCTGACCAAATGCAGAGAGGTTTGGCAACATTCTGGTGTGCTGCACACCGATCTGACGTAGCCATTGAGTCGGTCGTCAGCATCGTACCTGAGTTTGGAATCTGGAAGTCCAATCTATTGGGACTCGTACGATTCACCCGGACGCCGAGACGAATGAAAATGTTGTCGGCGCAGGCCGGGAATGTCAAATAGTTCCCCCGGCACCACGATGTCAGGTTTGCCCAGCACAAGCTGCAGCTGGTGGATGCTGTGCTGAACAACCTACCAGCCTGCATTATGGTGTGGGAACAGATGCAGGCGCCAGAAAGTACCAGCGACAGAAAGGAGAAGACTGAAGTCAACGGGTCCCTGGAATCTGAAACCACCAACAAACGTCGATCACGGCACTGATGGGCGACATCCTGGATGTATTTGAAACACTCCAGAAGAAGTTGCAAAGGAGCGATTTGTTTATCAGCGATCTTCTCACTGTGACTGATGCGGTGATTAAGAAGTTGAACCTAATGAGGGATGGACCATTCCCGGGAAGAAGGGAGGAGAAAGTGAGTTGTCCAACCGATAACTCAAAAAGGGATCCAACACAACGAAAGTGTAACCACCAGTTCGTTTGTACAAACCGCCGCGATGGACGAGCAATCAGATAGGAGGTTGTGCAAGCATCGCACAAATACCTGTCTGAACGCACGCACGCACGCACCCGGACGTCATCAAGTACATGAAGCAGTTATTGATGTCAGGCAGTCTGAGATCATTCGTTGGGCATGGTGTGCGCGTCGTCAGGCGCCTTTTCCCAGGTGAGGCATCTGACTTTGCGGACGGGGCAGCCGAGCAGTGGGAAAACATTATGAATGTGTTATTCCTGCCTGGTGGCTGTGATCTCGGTTGTTAGTTGACTGTCGGACTGCGCCAATTTCTGCCAGTCACAACAGGTTCAGTTCAGAAGGTGTTGGCATCTCTGGCTTGTATGAGTCCACGCTCTATGCAGACCGTGGTCGATAATCACTCCACCAGTACGAATGAGCGCACGCTCAACTCATGGTGGCACTGAACTGTGTGAGCACCGCCTAGTGTGACCCTCGGCCCGCTGTCGTCAGATTCTTGGAGAAGACAAGAAGATGCTGAGCTCCATACGGACAGCGTGAATTCGTTAGAAAATTCACCCGCGAAACGGGACTCGTCTAGTCAAATTGAGACAACTGTCAAACGTTCTGACATGCATGATACGTATCATGTTTCTATGACTACTGTAAGTATTGGTTGTAATAAAACATGTTTCTAGGATATATGTGTAACATTTATTTTCATACCAAAATGCAGTCGTCACTCGTCACTGTAGGCCCCACAACTATGTAGATACAACGATAATAACACATTATATTAAGCTTTCATACGTGCCTAAGGGTTATGAACATAATCATTAATGTATGCGTAAACTGCCCTTTTTACCTTTTAGAAGTGCCCTTTTAAGACATTGTCCCTCCAGTGAAAATACAATAAAAACGCCCTGTGATCACGTGTGTGGCGAGGTGTATCTGTGTTGGTGACGACTGTGAACACGTGACCATTCATATATACCGCGCAAATACGAGTGCTGGAAGATGTGTGAAATCAGCTTTGAATAGAAATGTTGCCTTCTTACGATCTGTTTATGTGTATGTGAAATGAATCTTGGTGTGTTCAAGATACCCACAGAAGTGGGCGTTATGATGCCGCCCTCCCGATCCACGTATCTGTCACAACGTAGCGTAATCAAACCATTTTGTTTTGTTATCAGAAACCTCCCGAGCACCGGAGACGCCGGGTCAAAGTAGCTTGATAGTTACAATTGCATAACCGTACGTCTGTAGCCACGAGGAAGGGTAAAATAACGATGAGCGCCAGTATGTCCGACTTCGAGAATCCGCCGTGAGCGGGCCGGGGTCGTATATATATATATATGTCCGCTATACGGACGTTGCGCACGGCACACGAGACAGTCTTCTCACGCACGTGCTGCAATACTTGTTGTAGGTTATCCAAAATGTCGAGGGCGGAGAGAGAAAGTGAAGTTCACGTCCATCGATATCTAGGTCCTAGTTGTGATAGCGTAGATTTATCAAATTTTACGTTGCGAACAATTTATTTTTCCCTAAAAACCACTAAGAACACTTGACATACATATTTCCGAACAAAATAAACGGGGTTACATTTCATTCGTGATTAATATCCCTGTATGTTTGGCGCCCAATATGCAGGAAAACGTTAAGACACATGCATACATACATACATACATAAACGGTGATAAACCGGTCTACGCTAGATTGATTACAGTTAGATGTGACCAAGCCAATTCCACCTTCGTGTCTTGAATCATGGCTTCCATGACGTTGTGTGCTTGAATGCTTCTTTGTGGACAGACGGCGGTTGAGGACAGCCAGGGGTTCATTCCGTTAAGGCGTGTCGTTCTCTGGGCCTTCGCAGCCATGGGACATGTAACTCATGTTTGTATGGACCGCGACCTTGTACTGCACGTCTTACTACGTAATCTAAGTCGACGTGAATTTGTCGACCGCGACATTTGTACGATGTTTCGTCTGCAGTGCATGCATCATTGTCTTGTGCGCTGGATTCAAGGTAATCGGAATGAGGTACTGTCCAGAGGGACTCACCACGAAGGAAACAGTGCCGTGCGTAGTTTGGGGCAGCGGTAGGTCTACGTTTAGCGTGTTTCTCCAAGCGACTCAAAAAAGTAAGTTCTTACGCAGCGCAGTATCCAGTCCTTACGTCACGAGTGCTTAAAGCACTTTACTTACGGGCAACTCTATCTCGACGTCTCTCTGAGAATCATTCAGCCAAGCTGCAATTAATGTGCATGGACTATTCGTACACAAATATCCTTCACTGTCTATAGCCAGATACTCATTCATACACCGAGTGAACTGGAGCAGCGTAGAGTAACAGAACTTGCCAAATCAGCGTAGTATGCCTGGAGTTAACCCTACATCAGGATGGAGGGGAAGGACTTGAAACAAGTGGAATACTTTGTATACCTCAATGGAATACCCCCTCCTGAAGATGGGAGTTTGGAGGTAGATGTTTATTGCCAGGTACGAGCAAATTCACAGGAAAACTGCATTATAGATGGATGTGGGAAAAGATGAGTGAAAATTTGAAGGAAAAACTGACAGGAAGCAATAAACAGGAGAAAACCAAAGCAGTGTGCTCAGCAGAGTAATAATTATTAATCAGTTGCACCCACTTTAATAAAAAAAACATATTCGAATACTAAAACAAAAACATATGTGTACTCGGTATATGTATTTGTGTCTGAATTAGAACATGCTACATGAGTACTATACTGAAAATGTGTATGTGTGTGTGTGCGTGCATGCGCACATTTATAAAAATACATGACACAATATAATTGTGTCTGTACATATAACTTGAAATTTTACATGTTATAAATAAAACAGATCTGCAGCAGTAGCAATACAATACAATACAATAAAACAAACTGATTTGCTACAATTTCAGATTTCGTAAAGCTGTTTAATTATATCGCCATTCATCTTGTACAATAAACATTTTTTTTCCAACAACAGAAAAATTCACAGTGAAAGACCAGTAAGATCAGTGCTTCATCCCTGATAATCCGAGCCTTATTTTCCTGCGTCTTATTGCATCTGCTTTCTTGCGCTGGATCTCTTCAGGCGAGCACCGTCTCTGTGTACCACTACTAGACAGTTGACTGGTCGATGTCTGTGAGGCACTGATGCCACCAGCATCCTGGAACATGTCGTTGCAAACCTGTCCTGCAGGCTTGGGCGTTGATCGTCTGTGTTCAGTGTTATGGTTTGTCTGTTGGCATGGCTTTCTCTCATTGATGTGTACTTCCTGGGAAACTGTTGACTTTCCTTCTGATGCTTGTGTTGCTAGAGAAAAAATATATGTAAAAGATCACATTTAAGCACAATTAAGTTCTATGTTTTTGTAAAGACCACAGAAATATAACAGTATAGTTAATAAGGTAAATTAATCAGGGTTGAATGGTTAAAACCTGGGCGGTTTAAACTGGTTTAAACCTGATTAATAAAACAAGACTGATTTTACCCTTAACAGTGGTCAAAATCTCATTTGGTGGACAACAGTGGGCAGTGTCTAGATTTCCTGGTTTATATCAACTTGAATGATACCGTGTTCATTCTAATAATGGCGCAGTGCGCGGAGACAAGAGCTATACAGTGCGCCATTAAGAGGGACCAATGCAAGTGTTTTCCACCAATCTGCCAGGTGGCACCACCACACAGTGAGGGGCGTAATGCCAGCAGGCGGCAGCACTCAAAGGACTTGGATGATCGAGGCTACATGTCATGGCGTTCGAATCAATTTAAGTCATTCGCGGGTTTCACGTGTACAAACAGTGTTGGGACCCTAAAATCGGAGAAAAAGTTCAGTGTGTAATCGAAGAAAACAATAAGTACGATAAACATGCTGTTGCTCTGATGAAAGATGAGACCATTGTAGAAAATGTACCTGATGAACATAGCTAAATCTTCAATTTTTTTATCCGTCAGGATAATACTTTAATAGTTGTGTTATTTTGAAATGTATAGGAATTTCACGGGAAGGCATGACTTTGAATGAAATAGTGGGGTGCTCCTTTATTAGAGCGTTTGCCATTATTAGAATGAACACGGTAATGTAAATTTCATAAAGATCAACTTGAATTAATTGTACATGTACATAAAAATAAATAATCTCTGTATTGTGTTATTTTACTGAATTGTGTTGTGTGTGTGTGTGTGTGTGTGTGTGTGTGTGTGTGTGTGTGTGTGTGTGTGTGTGTGTGTGTGTGTGTGTGTGTGTGTGTGTGTGTGTGTGTGTGTGTGTGTGTGTTTGCATGCATGCAGACGTGCGTGCATTGTGCATGTGTGGTGGTGTGGTATATGTGCGTGCGTGCATGTATGAATACACTTGCATATACGTACATGTAAAAACAAAGGTACAGGAGACTAGTATGGGCTCAGTCACAGGCCTGGCCTTGGGATGTAGAGCCCACATTTCTCTCTCTTTAACTTAATCTCTTTAATAAACGTCATTCATTTGGCCTTATTTCATCACTATTCATGACTTGTGTTGGTGCTTGCATAAAAACAAATGTGCCCTACCACAGCAAAGTGGGCAAGTTTCAAAGATGTATATAGAGTTTAGTACCTTTGTAATTCCATAGATAATAACCTTTAAAATGACATATCATTGTTGAAATTTCTTCAGTAGTTTTTGATTCATTGCTAAAAATGGAGCAAACTTAAAAAAATTATATGTTGAGAAAATTGGGTGTCAGAAATGGACTACATAAAAACAATGCTCATAGAAACCATACAGTTAGTATTCTTTTACTTTTGGATTATTTCTCAATGAAAAAGCCAGACATTGAAATATGAAGTTATAAGGAATGTTTCCACCAAAATGAAAACAAATTATGGGACATGATCTAAACGACTATTTCTGACTCACATGCAGAACATTGTACGTGTGACTTAATACCAGGTTTGCTGGGGCTGGTCACAAATAGGCTCATCTACAAATGTGATGGCAGTAAATATATGATACACGCACTCAATTAGGGACAACATTTCAATAACTTAATTGTGATGTTTTCATTTCCAACTTTGTTAATGTTCTCTATGTTCACAACTAATGTTTAAAATGATACACTGAGCTTCCAGCTACATTGTCAGACACCCGTATGATGTGTGATCATGGCTGCTCAGTTACTCTAGTTTTAATTTCTTCAAATGATAGGTACTTACATTCTATTTCGGCTAACATAGCCAGAAGTTGAGGTTCCGACAACGCATCATCATCACTCATGAATGAATCATTCTCAGCTGCAAAAGAGAGCTTACTGCATACAATAATTACACTTGAAACAAACTACAAACTCACAAAACTTTGGATAATGCAGAATACTAAGGGGGCCACGATTTTCACATAGAACTGGAACAAGTGAAAGGGCTAAGAAGTCTAGAGACTAGAGAGAATGTGAGTGTAGTGGTTAGTACATCTGCCTGGCATGCCAGTGCTGACCCGGACAGGGCAGACATGTGTATTTGGTATAAAAACCAGGCTCTCAACATTGGGGACTGTGTATCCCTTGTGACTCGGAGATTACGTAAATGTTGGTCCCGTTTCACTCTCATTTTGGGATGTAAAAGAACTACTGAGGATGACAAGCACCCTGGCAGTGACCACCCTCAGTGCCAGCATACAAAGGTCGGTTTGAATGTTCTGAAAAAAGCTGACTAGTTGAGTGTGACCTTTTAAGACCATAACATTGTAACCACAATACAGATTAGTAAGTTAATAGAACATTATCGAATGCTGGAAACAACTAGAACTAGAACTGTTCACTCGAATCTCTTAGTCAGCTGTATGGTGGAAACATAAAAGAAAATATAAAAATACAAAATGATCTTGCAAGTCATCCTGTATCATATAATTGAATCATACAGAAAGATGATCTGCAAGCCACAGTGATTATTTGAGTGTTTATATGCACATGACCAGAGTTCTGCACATGATTCTGAGTTCAGCACATGACACCAAGTTCTGCACATGACCAGAGTTCTGCACATGATTCTGAGTTCAGCACATGACACCAAGTTCTGCACATGACCAGAGTTCTGCACATGATTCTGAGTTCAGCACATGACACCGAGTTTTGTGCTAAAAATTGCAGAAACAAAACACTAGGACAATTATTACATGACAAAACCATACCTGGATTTTTTGTCTGTGTGTCCGGACATGTCGCCTGTTTTGATGCCATGTCACATTGTGTTCGACGTTCTCCAGGTGCAGTAACACGGTGTTCATTGCTTAGTATAAGTGTTGATGCCTGTGAGACAGGGATGCCACATGTCTGCTTATCATTGAGAAGACACTCCTGACTGTCCAACAACTCATCTGGCTCTGCCACTGCAGCGAGCAGATCATCCGATACACTCATGTCTGTGACATTCACCTCCTCAGCAATACAACTCTGTCCGTCCATCACAGAATGAAGCCCATTTGTCACTGATGGCTTAGTGTCTACCACTGAAACCTGAACCGAATTTGGTTTCCAGGCACCAGTGGGCAATAATTTTTTAGACTGCTGGCGATCACCGTTCAAGTTGTCTCTGTTTCTCACATTTCCCGTAGGACGATGACCAGGAAAATTTCGACCTGACTGCACTGACGAAGGTCGATTCACACAAGTCAGATTTGTCATGAAGCCAGCGGGTCGCTGTGCAGGTTTCGGGTGTTTCAAGAAAGTTTGTCCAGAAGAACTCTGACATTTCGACAAGCCTTGACCGTTTGAAGGCATCGGTTGAACTGTTCGTGTGGTGATGCGTGTTGATGGTTCAAAGCGGTGTGAGCCTGCTGATGTTCTATCGGGCAACTCTTGTGAAGTCGAGGTGGTATCTTTCCAGCATTGTTCATAAGGACGTGTCTTTGCACCTCCTGCAGTTAGCGAGTTTGTTGCACCTTTGTCACGGTAGCTGCAGAACGGTAGCGTCTTCGTTGCAGCAACCGCTACTTTCACTTTTTGGCCTCTATGAACTGCTTTCACCACTTTCTCAACAGACGACACTAGAGCACCGTGCTTGAACTGGGAGCTGCTGGCAATCCCCGACAGCGGCGGTGGCTTGAGTGAGAACGTGTAACGGCCAACTTTAGATGGCGCCACTGGTGTGCTCGTTTGCATCTGCTTCCTGGCTGACTTTGGCCCAAGGAACCCTTCACTTGTGAACAACTCTTGTGTCGCCTTTATAAATGAATCATTATCGAACAGTTCCTCATCTGTCCATAAGTCTTCCTCAGATTGATTCAGTTGCGGTCTTGGCAAGTTGACCTCTGGGTCACCAATGGTTTGTTGTGTAGCTGCTGGATGTATGTGGCCCTTCTCAGATTCACTATTTTTCTTCGTCGTTGTCTTCAAAATGTTGCTTTCGGTGGACTTCTTCGAGTGTGATTGTTGAATCAATCTGTAGAGCATATATTATTATGGATAAGTTAGAAAAGACAATCAAATTCTACACCATGAGGAGAACTGGCACAGAAGAAAGATAATGAGGTGATTAACAGCTACATTGAATCGCGACATCATCCAGGAGCCCCCCTCAGTACTTCTCCAGCTAACCTCAGTCTTCTGAAGACCGTGGGATGTGGTTGAAATATTCAGGCTGCACACCGAGTTTCTTGAAAGGTAATTATGTGTAATATTCGTACATGTTTTCAAAACTGGCATTGTTTTTTACACATGCATACTTTTTCTTCAAAATATTTTGCACAACATGAATGCAGCTACACATGTAAAATCTATGGAACATGCACATGACATTTATTACAATTGCAGTGGCAAAACAGTGTGGCAATATGTCAAATTGTCAACGTCTATACAACAAAGGTGGTATGTCTCTTCAGTTCTCATCTTATTGTTGTAATTCAACAAAACACTCACCTAACAGACCTTCTTGGGGACAACTCTGGGGTATCTGAAGACAGATCAAACAAAATTTAAAAAATTGCATTAAACTGCTATGTAAAACAATTAAATAAAGGCTGAAACAAGCTGCACAGAGACACATAGTTCCAAAGCTTCAGAGGGAGAGCTCAGAGACTATGAACAATTAGAAATCTCCAAGTAATTACCTTGGTACAATTAATAACCATACATTTTAAATGAGATTACTGTAATAATTATGGAGCAACAAGCCAACAAAAACAATGTAACTTATTGACATCTGATATTACATCTAACGATAATAGTGCATGTGCACAACATCAATGCTCAACTTGGGTTTGGCATAAGTCAAACAGTTTACCTCCCAGCATAATCTAAATGTGCATTATTATCCATATACTGCCTATGTTACCAACTGGGAAACAAACTGCATGCACACACTGACCTATAGTAGTTTAATACAGCCACATTTGATGCAGACATCAGCATGTGAAGCAGACATCAGACCTTACCGGCGTGAGAATCAAGGACTGTTGCCAACCGCTGGAAGAGAGCTCTGGAGTCCGCAGCTCTCCTGATGCCGGTTGGACGCACGCTCCGACACTTCCTAAACCTACTACCATCAACCAAACACCACCACCTGTTATGTTAGAATCTATAAATAAGTACAACATATAATACTTCCATAGTGTCTATTTGCTAGGCTGCCTGAATATAATGTTTCAGTGTACAAGGAATAAGTTTGTCACTATATTTGTATTTATTTCCAAGTTGCCAACCTTAATGCCAAAAAACAAATGAATCAATAGGATTATTGTTTCATTTATAATTAATAATACAGGTAATGTGTGTGTTTCTGTAATGTAAAAACATCAAAATAACCACCATATAAGTTGATGATGATATAACAAATTTTTTTTTTTTCTGCAATGAGTGACACTTGAAATGTCAATCATCCACAAGTGCTGAATAAAAAATCTACTATTTGTCATTTTTAGCAAATAAAGTCATCTCATACAAAACGTAGGCAATGGTCTAAAATCATTTAATTCCTCCATACTGATCTAGCATGGCAACACATTAAACTAAACTGAATAACATAAACAGCAAAATTAATGTGAAAACAACAATGAAATTACAAGAGATCAAAAACTTTTATTTTTTCATGTCCAAAGTGTATTTTTACCTGGTAGAGGCTTTCGTCTAAGGTCTCACGCTGACTTCTTCAGTACCATCAACAGAGACGAGGGCAATTATGAACTGCCTCACATGTACGATGATGTCATTCTGCATCATCGGTACTGAAGAAGTCAGCATGAGACGTTAGACGAAAGCCTCTACCTAGTAAAAATATACTTTGGATATGAAAAAATTTAAGTTTTTGATCTGAAAAAGAACTATCCTGAAGACTGTTCGGTAATAAAAGTACAAGAGAATTTGAGAGCAGAAGATGTACACTACACCTGATAACTTAGGTCGCATAAGTTAACAATGTCCCAAAATATTTTAAGCACTAGGTTCAATTGGTCTTCACAATGGAAATAAATTGTTAGTGGTGCCACCTGGGTGAAACTTGCAAATGTAAACTGATGCTAATAGCAATTTTGGATCATAAAATTTGCAAGTTTCGCACCACCTACTGGTAGTGGGGTGTTCAACCAATGTGAAATGCATAATGTTGTTGGGACTTTGCGAACTGATGAGACCATCCCTCGGCTACATATCTGATTAACTGTCATTCTCTAGAAAACGTTGCAATTGAAACTGATGCAAACATTAGTGATGATCCACAAACCTGTGATTCTGAATGCGATGTGAAGCTGGACTTGGGTTGTCCTCAACCGTACTGCCAATCCACAGACCTAGCAGTGGGGGTGTGCCGGAGGGATGCACAGCCTGTGAGCCCTACAACCATCAGCCCTTTGTTATTCCTGCTCACATTCCAAGTAAACAATCTAACACTAATTCATGTGCTCATGA
Source organism: Escarpia spicata (assembly GCA_963995525.1). Lineage (NCBI taxonomy): Eukaryota > Metazoa > Annelida > Polychaeta > Sabellida > Siboglinidae > Escarpia > Escarpia spicata. Next base: position 21,532,033 of record OZ023211.1, on the reverse strand, counting down.
ATTACCATCGCTGTGAATTGTTACATTTTGTGACAAATCTAGGCAATGTAACAGCATGGATTGTAATATCGTGAAGGTATTTAAGTTGGCTAAGAGGTTTTTTAAAAAAAGGATTCAAATTGGCAATAACCATGCCAAAGACACTTTTAGAATTAAGAAAGGTACTTAAAGGTAAGTTCTTATATTGCACAGTATCTAGTCATTAGGACTGCCCAAAGCACTTAACAACACATTACTCCCTGGCAGACCAGTTCAATCGAACACAATCTCGAATTCTTTGTAAAGCTTTCAGCCACGCTGCAATTAATGCGCAAAGACTATTTGTACATAAATATCCATCACTGTCTATAGCCAGGTACTCATTCATACAGCTGAGTGAACTGGAGCAATGTAGAGTGAACAAACTTGTCCAAGGTTTGACATGACAGCACAGGATTCGAACCCAGGTTCTCTTGGTTGAGAGTCCACTGCTCTAGCCACTGTGCCACTGCGCTCCATTTACAAGTTTAACTATTTGTCACTTCGTAATTCCACAACTTTCTATGACCACCAACTGAGTTAATGTGTGTATACAATTTATCATGATACAGTAAAACCTCAAAATGATAGATTTAATAAAGGCCATTTATAAGCATTTAATCAGTAGAACATCTCAATGAATCTGTTGGCTCACAATCTGTGTAAATAATAAATATATTTTATATCAAGATTTCACAATATTATTAAACAAAGACTATCTTAGATATAACTAAACAATAACTAATGGCATTCTTATAAATGCACACAAGACAATCAGGTTTTACCGAAACTTGATAATCAAATGGGATTAATAATAGGTTGTGAAAAGAAAGACTATTTAAAAGAATTGTGTGTATGCATAAAATTATACACACTATGTTTGATGATGAAATATGCAACAAAAACCACACAGTCTTCACACTTTAACATGTGGCGTATGGTCAAGGCAGCCATTGACTGACAAAACACAACTGCTTCATCTATGCACAGCTGTCCTTTGCCAAATATCTGACATTGGTAATGCAAATTATACCACCAGCACCTTACACAACGAATACCTGGTAGATAATTTGTTCCAAAAGTTTAGTGTCATAACAACAGAAGTATCACTTTCTCATGAAGAGAAACAACAGCAAAAATCATTGGGAACGAGTCGCCATCCTTAGAGTTAATCTACCATGCTCGATGTGCGCATAAATCCAGAAGCAGTGTGCGGGACACAACCCACCCAGCCAACCATCTCTTTGAGCTTCTGCCCCCTGCAAAGTGCTAGAGGAGTATTAAGGCTAGAACAACAAGGTCTAAAAACAGTTTTTACCCACAGGCTGTGAGACACTTGAACGGAGAGGTTCCGTTCTCGTCATGCTTATTTTAATCATTTAACAACGACTACAAACTGTTTTACTGTCTTATTGTTTTAGGTTAGACAGTTGCGATGCTGCATTCATGGAATTTTACTATTATTATACTAATACTTACTTATTTCTTTACCAAGTTAGTACTTTTATGACTGGAGATGTGATATTTTGTTTAATGTTTTGGCAGTCAGCGTTTATTTTAACTTACACATTTTATAATGTTTCTGATCTGTATATTTTACGCGTGTGCACATATGTTGGGGGGTGATGGGAGACAAGCGTGAAAAAGAGTATTGGATGTTGTAAACAGTACTTGAGTTGTTATGCCACAAATTACTTGTACATTTTAGAAATGCTACTTGGCAATAAACCGTCTACTACTACTACTACTACTACTACACAATTTACACTGTACTTTTACTAAATTAATGTAATATCATACATACATGTTCATCATGGGCAAATGTTCTCATAATTTCCACCACATTGCAGCTGTTGACAGAACCTACAATACAAGCAAATAATTACATCTGAGTAATTAGTCAGTTACAAATATATCCTAAAACACATGACTGCTTTTTAACTGTCTAAAACAATGTTTTCTAAGGGAAAACCTGTATTTTTTAACATTTCAGTAATCGTCTTTGTAACAGTTATTTTAAGGAAGATCAGTGTAATTTTGTACTGCAAGTGGGCTACACTGTGTTGTGTGATATAAAAAATATTTTAAATATGTTGACTTGTCCCTTTGTATGCTAATTAAAGCATATCATAATTGGTATATCAACTGTAGAACTATGGCAAAGAACACAGAATGGACCACTTATCAATGTGTTCAACACATATACCAAATTCTAAGTAGACCTAAAATGTCAAAACAGTCGTCCTCGACTCCTGGTTACATCGAAATTTTTAATTTACAACTCATCACAGCCATTATTAAATAGCACAGTTAATATTTGTCAACAGTAATTTCACCAGCTGTTCTTCCACACTAAGAACAAGATGTTTATTTGTTACCTCAAATTAAATTACACAGTGTGCAGTACCAGTGTACAAGTATACTACTAATTTACAGTCATTTGCAAAAGTTTAAGACCAGGCACGATTTTTTGAAGAAATTTGACAAAACTATGATTTGTTGGCCTTCACATAACATTATATCAGTTTATTTCGCCAAATAAATGTAGTACAACATAATATGAAACTTTATGTCGTCCAAAAGTGTCCGTGTCTCTTCTTTTCAGTATTTAGTGTGGCCTCCTTTGCTGTCAATAACCGCCTGGATGCGATATGGCATGCTAGAAACCAGAGATTTGCAGTACTCCTGGGTGATTTTGGTGACCCAAACGTCCTTGATAGCTTGTTTCAAGTTTTGAGCGCTTGATGGTTGTTTGTCTGCCACCTTATCCTTCATTATAGTCCACAGGTTCTCAATGGGATTTAGATCTGGGCTGTTCCCAGGCCATTCCAGCACGGAGATTTTGTTCTTCTTGAGGAAATCAGTGGCTACCTTGGATAGGTGACAAGGAGCGCCATCTTGCATGGAAATTGTACATTTGTTGATGTCCATATGCAGTTTCAGCTTCTCCTTCAGCAACTCCACATACCTAGGTTCATTCATAGTGGTGTTAGGTGGAATAAAATACAGACCAGAAGGGCCAAAACATGACATGGCACCCCAAATCATCTGATTTGGCGGGTGTTTCATTGTGGCTGCTGTATATTTCTCATCAAATCGCTTACCTACTGGCCGCCTAACGTGCCTCTTGCGAGGTATAAACTGTTGCATGGTCGATTCATCTGAAAACAACACTTTCTTCCACTGCGCGAGAATCCAGTGGCGATGTCGTCTGGCAAAGTCCAGTCTCTTTTTTTTCATCACAGGTGTCAGGCGTGGCTTCCGGGCCGGCGTGCGGGACTTGAGCCCAAATTACTTGCTGAGACGTCTCGAAACAGTACTGAGACTTATTTCTGTACCTTTTAAGCGTAAAGCAGCCCGAATTTTTTTGCATGAGCTCATTGGCGAGCACATCACGATGCGTCTCATTGCGTGGTCATCCCTAAGCGTAGTTTTCCGTGGATGACCACTCCTTTTACTGTCACGAAAAGTGCCAACAGTATTGAATTTGACGATGGCGTTGTGCACGGCTGTCTTGGAATAACATAATTTAGCACTAATGTCTCTTTCCGTATATCCTTCTCCATGTAGAGTCACTATTTGTGCCCTTAGAACCTCTGTCAAAGACGATTTTTTGCCCATTTCAGGGATGAAGACAAAACTGAAAAACACCTAATCGATACTGACAGCAGCAAACAAATGACCTGGAAGTACTGACTAGGCGTATTGCTTCAAGGCCCAAATAGGATGATGCAATCCAGACATTATCTGATGCCATACCATAAAATGCTTAAAAATCGTGCCTGGTCTTAAACTTTTGCAAATGACTGTACTATATGATATACTTCAACTAAAATTAAATGAAACTCCTAATAATGAATTAAAAACAATATAGTAAAACAAACAAAAGCAAAAAGGGGTCAGTGACTCTAATTTTATTAATTCAAATATGTCGCTATCATAGGAGCCACTCATTATACAGACAGTAATCTCTCTTCATTTATCTGTTATGGAACTTTTATGTGTAACTGTATCTAGAGTGCATGAAACGGTATACTTGTTTGTAGGACATATAGATAACTGTATGTAGATTCTTAAATACATGTACGTGTAAATGAACTATATATATATCTATCCATGTATTTGTATTTTATTAGTTTTGTACATTTAAAAACTAAACTAATTTAGTAGTTACCTTCATCGCATGGTGAGTGGCAATCCCATCCCACCTCAAATACTGGCTCTTGGGTTTGTGAAAGTGCAACATCACCAGGTGATGGAATTTTGGATGGAATCTTCACAGGAGTATTGGTAGAATAAAAGTCCATTGTTCCAGTTCCAAGCTTCTTCATAGCAGCGACTTAAAACAATCATTCAACATCAGTGAAAAAATGTTGGTGTTTTAGAGAGAATCATAGATGATTTGTCATGAGTCCATTATGTCTCAACTCACTTATGTATGACCTTTAAATGGACATGTCTCACAAATGAGCATGTATTATATATGACTGTCACAAAGTACAGATTAGAAACCCCTGCAATTAATACCTCTGGTTAATAAGGGAAGTTTATTTCAGACTCAGTCCTTAATACACATGTATAAGGAACAATGTTCCACAAGGCAAACATTTATACCCAGGGGTGTGTGGAAAAAACAAACTTGTTGATAAAGTCAACTATTAAGACAATTTTAATATTCTACTTGATTACTTATAGAACTAATTATGCAAGCCGCATCTCGTACAACTTGTGACATCATCTAGGACATAATTTATTCTGCGATTTATGACATACTCCCATGCAGATGATACACCACGGAAAAGAGAGTACAACTTAAATTAATTTAAGTAGACAAACAGTGCAATTTTTAGGTGATGAGACATAGTTTATAAAAAGAGGACACATGAGTATTCAGTGGTGGCTTTGAACCTGGGGCACTTGTCAAGCCCACCTCGACTTTGTCTTTATAACAACATTTTTGCTAAAAATATGATACCTTAGGCTTAGGCTTAGTGCCATCATTCAACATCATCCCAGGTGTATTTAGTTTATTTACATTACAAAAATATTGCGTCTTAGCGCACTTTTGAGGCCCAGTTTTGTTGATATATCACTGAGATGCAATATTTTCGAAATGTAAATAAGCATTGCATGGAATGATGTTGAATGATGGTATTAAGTTACTAACGCACTGACACTGTGTCTGTGAGTCTGTATCTGTGTCTGTGACTGTGTCAGTGACAGTCTGTCTGTGGTATCAAATTTAAGCAAAACTATACTGTAGTTATAACGACGAAGTCAAGGTGGGCCCGGATACTAGACAAATACCAAGCCTGGCTTCGTACTCATAGCACTGTCATTACCGGTAGAGTCAACGGTTCGGCGGCGGCAAGTCTCGGCAGTAACCACTACCACAGGATCACAGTCAATAATCACGCTATCTGCAGCAGCGCCGGCTGTGTTTGTTTTCTGCAACTTGACTTTACCCCGACTTCGGCTCGTTGGTGGCTTGTCAGCGACTTTGTCACATGAAGCCCTAACACGTGGCTTTGCCTTCCCCATATTGTTACAAGGTATCTTGTTACAATTGTATACACAACACACTACATTTTAATTACAAGAAGTGATGTTACACGTTGGGTACATGTTCGTATTTTGCGGGTGAGCGGATGGAGTGGGAGTGTTAGTGATCTCGACCCATGGTGAATTCGGCCCAACTTTCTGGTGAATTTGGCCCACTATATAATGGTGTGAATGGGGTGGTGAATTCGGCTCCTGTTGTATCTGATAAGTGATCTCGGCCCAAAGTTTGTTCATGTCGGCCCTAATATTTTGAAAGTGGTGTCATTATGTAGATATGCCACCTAATTTTTAAAAAGTTTGCTCTTAGGCTTGAACCCGGATCTCCTGCACACGTGTCGATAGTAAAACCAGATGCGCCGAGTCTTAACTCTGCCACAGGGGGTTGATGTAAAAATAGTTAACGTATTGAATTCAGAATTACTAATCTACATCACTAAACATACACACACACACACACACACACACACACACACACACACACACAAACACTGTATCCAACTGCAGAAAGTAACGTGATATAATATGATATCATACATTATATAATGGAAGAGCTGTACAATTTAGCATAACCCTGACTTATGCTAGTTACCAATGTTGTTGTTTGCCTCATCAAAACAACAGCATTCATCATGACAATACACGTGGGAAATATAAAATACACACAATCAAGGTACAACGCGAATTTTCAAAACGAAATCTCAGATATACCTTGCCGCATATATAACATCATTAATGCACCTGTTTTAACCAAAAGTAAAATCTACACTCACAAATTACACGGGTTTGCAATGTATGTTAAACATCATTATTTGCAGACTTATTTGCATATATGTACATTACGAAATTGTTACATTTGTCATCACGAATGAATAACAAATAAGAATAATTAAGTATTGATATATACCTCCATGGAGGAATACCATTCAAACCACAATCATGTAAAATTATAAACTGCCATGCAGGTTGTAAGTAATTAAGCCTTACCTGTCTTATTCGGTTTGCTGATCTATGCTACTATTTTATACACCTAGTATTTGTCATTAATATTAAATAGGTGACTCCCATGAGAGTAGCTTTCTAGCCATAGTGGGAGTCTCCCTGACCCACGCGATCATTTATATACTATTTGTTATTAATCTATTTATGTCTTACATACTCACAAATATAGTGATATGTATTAGTATGGGTCAAAATAAAGAACTACTATATCTACTCCCTGAATACAAAAAAGTGACGATTTCACACAAGTACGACGTATCTATATTATATACTATACTGCCAATTACAATTATATTTACGTCATGTGAAACAACATCTTAAAACATCTTTATGTTCATTATAAAGGGTGATTTGTGAGGTCAATGAATCTGCGCATTAATCATTTACTCTGAGCCCTAGTTATTCATGTACTCGTCATAAAAAGGAAGCCAGTGTATAGTTACATACTGTTGCTGTGTAATGCTTTGTTTCTCGCCCACGGCGTAAGTGTGAATAACTGAACATGCACGCGATCTTGAGAAAAACACATATCAAAGACTATACGCCGGTAGCTTAGTTCGTTGTGTTTACAACAAACAATAGCCCGTCATTAGTTATTTAGATTTAACATATTTTGTATCTGCCTATTGTATTAATTATTGAATTATATGTGCTGTTAGTCAGTTGAACTGAGTAATATCCAATTTTAAATTGGACGTGGGTCATGAATGTATAATCGTTTGGGCCGAAATCATCAAAGACAACGGGACGTCGTGCGCGAAGACCGAATTCACCAGAGTTTTCTGGGCCGAATTCACCAATCGAAGTGGTCCGAATTCACGGGAAGCGAGCAGCGCGCATGTCACTGTCGCAAAGAAAGATAGGCCAAGAAATAAAATTGAAGCGTACAAAATATTATGTAGACTAGCAATAACACCACTACATAAATACACACCATCACCCAAACATACCATGTTTCGTTTGCTGCAAAAAAGTCCACAAAGTATAACCCTGATTCTCTTAAAATTTAATTATAAAATTGCTTACCCATTTCTACCAAGTGTATTTATTTCTAACGGGAGTACTTCCGGCGAATGCATGCGTGTTGTGATTTTTTCGTCACTTTTTGTGTGATGTAAAAAGGTAAATTTGTTATAATTCAGACACTTATTTATCGCAAACATCTGAGTGAATTGAATATGTGTTTTCTGTTATTACTAATTATAAAAATGGTGCTATGTCTGCCTTTGAGCATTCCGCTTAGATCACATTAGACCCTGTATTTGTACTGTAGCATCGTACCCGGTACGTCAACTCAACTTCAATGCAAGCGTTTACCAACACCCGACTCAGCCTCCCAGACACATGGAAAGGCCGGGCAATGAAATACTGTTGCTTGGTTCCAAACCTGCGAATTGTCTGAGTTCTGTAGTTATAGCGTGTTGACCCAGAGCCCTCGGTAGGGTTTGTGGAACGCCATGCCATGGCTAAGCGCGTACGTGAGCCGTACGCTTAGCCTTAGACCCCTACTCGAGTCTAAAAGTACGGCACTCAAACTGTGCATGTTGCATTTGTGACATTCAGGTTAAAAGTACGATTTTGTTATCCTTAGAGTTAATGCTAAATCTTAAACTTGGACATTATCATATGACACATGATTAAGTTAAGGCTTTTTTTCATGCTATCTGTTTTAGCTCCTAGTTTTTGTGGTGGGCCCATGGATTCGGGAAGTAGGAGCACTGCTGGCCCTCACTATTTTTAGGTTAAATTCTAACCCTAGAAAACATGCACAATGTGCACATGGTTAATTGTGGAATGTATATACAGTGTATTAATAAGTTTTCTGTTTCTGTTTGCAAAAAAATGCAATTCATCAATTTTGTTGATAGTCTTATGAAAATGTTCTGCTTAATAATGTTGTGTTCATAGCTGAACAGTAACATTGCATATTACATGATCTGTCTAGGAACGCCTCACACATAGACAAACGGCAAGATGGATCTGTCGGGACAATCACAGGATGCAGACACTAAGGTTATTATCAGTCAACAGTTCTCTCTATTAATATTTATTTAATCATCGCTGATTAATCTGTGTAGTGGAAGTTATAGTCTGTTCTAGTTACTTGACTTGTTAGTTAATTTATCTTTTGTTCACCTGAACACAAATTGGGATACATACATAATTAACATGATCATAACATGATCATCTTGTTGTATGTCTCTGTTTTAATCAGGTAGCTCACATGACAGTGTTATATCATGAATTATGCTCCTGATTATTATGTATTACATAGATCGAAAGAAAACATGTCAGTTGAATTAAAATATTATGAAATGTAAGTTTTATGTTCAGAAATGTGTTGGTTAATTAATTTGTGGATATGATGTATTTATTTTTTGGTGAACATTTTCAACTAGATTCTGTTGAATATAAAAACATGATGTTGATTGTTTCAGCCTGGTGACGGTGATCCAGCACAACAGGTGTGTCTCGTATTCTCTCAGAAGAACCCTCACTGGAGCAACTTTTGAGCACTGCTTTAAACAACATCCCACACACATACACTTGCTCCACTGCAGGCCCTTAGCCAGAAATAATTTGTTGCCCGTCCTGAATTAATCAAAAGTGTGCCTCTTAGCATGTGAACAACTTACATGAAGGCCATTCATGTCAATCACAGCCATTATTTGCCAGTTTAGTTTTCTTCCATGACAAACCAGTGTCATTTGAGCCATTTATTTAATTAATACTGACCCATTCGATCTGTTTCACTGCCAGTTGTGCCAATGATAGTCATGACCTGTTAGTTAATCTAATGGCCAGCTGGTTCCCTCTAAATTCCACCCGTCCATCGGTTGTAATTACCCATTGTGGCCAGTCATCTGCCAGTCTTGAAGACAGATCGCTGGCTAAGCCCCTGCTCCAGAGTAACTATGCTAGCATGGTAACCCTCATGGCTGTGGTGACCTTACTGTCTGTATGAAATTAATTCGTTGATATTTACAATTAAATTCTAGAAATTGCTTTGTTTCTTCATTTTGTGGCTTTTATATGTTACCAAACATATTTGCATTTTCAGTCCACCTAGGAGTTATTGTTTTAGTAAAAACCATTGGTAATGTAGTAGAAAATATTTGTTGTTGTATCACAGGGTGGGAACTTGACGGATGAGGAGCGAATACGTCTTGGTGCCCAGCAGGCTGCACTCATTCACATGCTGGTGAGTGCAACAGTGTCACAGCAGTGGATTTATACTTCCATCAACAGATCCATGTTATTAATCAATAGTAGTTGCACTGCGGTTTGTTGAAATAATGACAATAGATTTGCATATATGTATATATACATATAAATTCTCGGATATAATGAATTTGCTGATAACAATTTTTTGCTTATACTGAATAAATTAATTGGTCCAGATTTATTACATACAGTGTATTTCAGCTGTAAAAAATTTAGGATATATTGATTAAATTGGCTGGTCTCGAGCGATTCATTGTATCCGAGGTTTACTGTATTATTATATATAAATATTCAAGTTTCTTGCAACTGATTATTCCAGAGTGTTGACAATTGCTAGATATGAAACATTATTTAACGCTCAATATCACTATTAAACCTAAATAAAAAAATTATACAAATGTCCTAATATGGTGCTAGCATTACATAATGAATATCAGATAAGTTAGTTTTTTTGCAAAATAAATTGGATGTTTTTGTTCCTAGAGTCAACACTAACATTGGAACTAGGGCTTTTTCTGTTGCTGCACCAGCTCTTTGGAATATGCTCCGTCTTAATGTTAGATCAGTTACAAATATTTAAAAATTCTGTCGTCATTTAAAAACTTATCTTTACAACCATGCTTATCCACCATAGTTCCCCAGCGCCTTGACCCATCTGTTGATAACTGGAATACTGCTTATGGATTTTGAGATTGACCAATCCTTTTGTCTTGATGCGCCTCAGAGCTTGGTTTCCAAGGATTTAGGTGCAATAGAAGTTAACTCATTATTATTATTTTTATGAAATGAGACAATAATATATGTATTCAGCAGGAACATTTAAGATATCCACGAAAGGTGTTGTCAGTCATGATGGATAAAATCTATTTGTGTTGTCTTCCAGCAAATAGAAGATGCTGAGAAGCAACACATTCTGGTGGACGAAAAGCGGCAGCGTGATTTGCTCGACACCCAGAAGGAGGCGCTAGCGATGCAGCAGGCAGCCATGATTGAGAGCGAGAAACGACAGATGTTGGAACAGCAGCAGCTGGTGAGTTTACACTAAGGGGTGTGTTCAGTTGGTGAGTTTAGACTTAGGGGTGTGGTCAGTTGGTGAGTTTACACTAAGGTGTGTGTTCAGTTGGTGAGTTTACACTAAGGGATGTGTTCAGTTGGTGAGTTTACACTAAACGGTGGGTTCAGTTGGTGAATTTACACTAAACGGTGTGTTCAGTTGGTGAGTTTACACTAAATGGTGTGTTCCGTTGGTACGGTTACATTAAACAGTGTGTCCAATTGACGAGTTTACACTAAGGGGTGTGGTTAGTTGGTGAGTTTGCAGTAAGGGGTGTGGTTAGTTGGTGAGTTTGCAGACGTTAGCCTATTGTCCAGATATATTTCTACATTTGTCCAGGAATGTATGTGTATTTGTGAGAGTGGGAACATATGATTTGTAGCAAATGCTGCAAGCGCAGGCTCTGGTGGAGAAACAAAAACATGAGGTGGACATACAGCGGATGCAGCAACTGGCACTGATGGAGAGACAAAAGGAAGAACAGGAGAAACTGCGGCAACAACAACAGCAGCAGCAACAACAACAACCAGGTTAGCTTTCGTTTTTGAATCCTACAATGTTTCAGTTGCCTTGCTTTCAGTTACTGTATTGTGTCTTTTTTTTAACAAATATGGGACATTTACTATGTTGAACTTTCTCAGCCTTTCTGGCTGAATAAAATGTCATACAATTGAATAAATTGTCTGCTCAGCAAAGATTGAAGACTTTATATTGTATTTATGATATGGTAGTTGTTGCAACATTTAACTGTTTGCTTTGATAATGTCAAGTTGTACACTTGATAACTCGTTGGCCATAGCAATTCAGCGGCTACATGGGATTGGGTCTTTCGGTTGCAGTGCAGATGACAGCGCCCCCTATTGGCATCACAGAGCTTGCCCCACCTCCCATTCCGCCAGCAGCTTCAGCCCCTTCTGTGCCCTCCCTCATGTCCCTAAGCGGCCCGCCACAGATGGCTGGGCCAACTGTCCTTGTCCAGTCTCAAATTGGTGGGCCGCCGGCCATGAGCCAAGGCGGGGCCCCATCACTGAATAGCCAGCCAATCTCTGTGCCAATACAGATGGGTGGGCCACCACCACCACTCATGAACCAACCAACTGGGCCACCACCACTTATGGGCCAGCCGATGGCCCAGCCACATCAGCAATTAGCCCAGCCTGGCCAGCAAATGGCCCAGCCCCCTCAAATGTCTGGGCCTCGAAGTGGTCCGCCACAAATGGGTGGGCAGCAGCCGGGGCTACACCAAGCAGGCGGGCCACAGACAAGCTCACAGCAGATGGGCGGGCCACAGCAGATGGGCGGGCCACAATCGCAGCAGCAGCTGGGTGAACGACCTTCTGCACCCCAGCAGATGGGTGGGCCACCACAACAAATGGGTGGGCCTCAGCAACAAATGGGTGGGCCTCAGCAACAAATGGGTGGGCCTCAGCAACAAATGGGTGGGCCTCAGCAACAAATGGGTGGGCCTCAGCAACAAATGGGTGGGCCTCAGCAACCAATGGCCAGGCCACCACAACAAATGGGCGGGCCTCAGCAACAAATGGGCAGGCCACCACAACAAATGGGTGGACCTCCACAACAAATGGGTGGGCCACCACAGATGGGCAGACCGCAACAGATGGGCGGACCTCAGCAAAGGGGAGGGCCAGAGCAGATGAACAGACCACAGCAGATGGGTGGTCCCCCACAAATGGGAGGACCGCAGCAAATGGGCAGACAACAACAGATGGGTGGTCCACAGCAAATGAATCAACCAATGGGAAGACCACCAACGAGACCTCCAGGGGGACCACAAGGAGGTCCCTCCATGCCACCACACAGACCACAGATGAACCGGGGACTGCCCGAGAGACCTCAGCCAGGTGCAATGGGTCCCAGGCCAGACCAGTCGGTAAGTCTGTTTGAGGGCAGTCACTAAACATGTTTGTTCTTTTACAAAGTGCTGACACTTAGACCCATCACAACTGCACAGGTTGCACAAATTGCCGAAAGGATTATTACTTCTGACCTTATGTCAGTCTATGTTTGTCAGTGCCATTGTGTAATTCAGTAGGCAAACTTTATGTCAGCGTCATTTTCCCGTTGAGTTGTTTATGTCGGCGTCATTGTCAGGTTCAGTTTCTGTCTGTCTGTGTTCAATTGTCTGATGCAGTCGGCACTCTAAGAGACTAATAGACTTGACGCCCATGTCTGTATTGTATGTGTGTAGTACATTTCATTTGGCACCGTGTTGGGCAGTGTTGGCACTTTTCCGGGAAAAACCGGTTTTAGACAGGGCAGTGGGAAAAACCGGTATTTACCGGTAAATCTGGTATGTACCGGTAATATCCGGGAATAAGTCCATAACTGATATTACCATTGGCTAGTTCCTGTAATTAAACCTAGTCCATTTAGAAAGATAGTTAATATCCATCTAAAGCAAACAGGTTGACTAGTTACTAGTTCAGGTGTATCCTTGTATTTATTTAAAGCATGAAGTCAACGAGATGAAAGAGTAATTGATCAGTTAGTAAATAAATGTCATTGTCACTCTCACCAGGGACAGTGCCAAGTACTGCTCAAATATGCTGACTGAAGTCAAACAGCCTGACCAGTATTGTCAGGTGCCAATTTGCAATCTGTTCAAGGAACACTGTTAGGTAACGTTTCGCCATTCTACTGTACACGTTTACTGGCATGTTTACGTTCTGTCCATTGGAATGGTTTGTCAACATTTATGTAAATACACAGTATCTAATATTGACAGATCACGAAGCCAGCGGATGAAGGTCCAAAGGAGATTCGACTGCCACAAGCCCTCGAGAGAATGCTGGCATTCAAGGATGCACGTGTGAAGGAAGTTGGTGTAAAACTTGAAGACTTGGAGCGCCTTGAGAAAGGTGAGTGTTCCTGGTGTGTTTGTGACTAAAATAATTCTATCAGTGCAAGAAACGTAATGGAAATTTGATATTATACCTGTTGAAAAGTTGTATGAATGGTCTTTGCATTAATTGCAACATGGCTGAATGCTTCCTAGAGAGGTGGAGATGACCTTCAATTGAACAGGTATGCTAGGGACTAAAGTGTAAAGCACTCTGAGCCGTCCTGAGGACTGGCTACTGCGCTTCATAGGAATTGACCTTTACTTTTAACTTTACCACAAAAAAGGATGACTGAATGTTGTAGGTGAGGTGTTGGGAGCTGAGGAGGAGGAGAATATGAACACTGAGGAGAAGGAGGAGGAGGGTGAGGAGGAGCCAGAGCAGGAGGAGGAGGAGGAGGAGGAGAAGCCAAAGAAGAAGGAGGTAGGGGCATTCATCTTGTACACTCACTGGTGAAGTGTCTACACAGATCTAAACCACATTATTGAGAAGAAGAAGTCTGTGTGATGCATCCAGTGCAGTTTAACATTTTCATATGTTAGTGTGGTGTGTTTAGTACTGTTTACACAGACCTGCTGCAATGTAGTATGTGTGCCTCATAATCTCGTTTTCAGTTACAGCCACTAGATAGCTCCTAGGGGAGCCGAGTATGTAAGTCTCCCCTGCAAACTATTGCTTCACATCGCATGGACCAGTCACCCTATTTTTTACTACAGGTCAACCTTTCTGCTTTCTGCTTTCTGACTGTCAAACACTTGTTCTCTGCAGGACCCAATGCATGATGGTTATGAAAGTACAAATTGCTCCTTCACTGAGTAGATTGTACTTAGCTACTGCGCAGATAACACTGTAACAAATACACTAGGAATTGTGCATGTGTTTATCTGTACATATAAAATAATAATACACTTTATTTCGACACTCATTCCAGAGTAAAATCTTTTCAAGGGTGTTCACAATTTTTCAAAAATTGTAACACTTAAATAATTAATAAAATAGCTACTAACTTTACTGTGACTAATACAAATAAAATATCTAAGAAGTTACTATGATTTAACTAAACCAAAGTGTACTTAGCAGACCTAAGCTGAGAGGAGCTTATAAAATATACCTACAAGTACATTGCTGTTTATCTGTACATGTAGGCATGTGTTCAAATGTATCTACTCTACGTATTGTTGTTGCAGTCAAAGAACAAAAAGAAGAAGAAGAAGAAGAAACGTGCAAAGCATCGCCTTCAGCCTAAACCAGACACAGAAGCACAAGAAGAGTGCAGCACCGAGGACGATGTTGAAATCGAGTAAGTTCAACATAGATATGTTTATAACAAATACATATCTATAAAACACTTTTATTCATGGATGAGGTGTGGCTCTTTCAAGCAATCGTTGCAATTATTCGATCTTTGATGGGCATTTACAGAAAACTACATTTTGACGACATAAACTTGCAACGCTCCAGAACTAAAAACGATATGGTAATCTCGTTTGGATTGTTGTGTACTTCTGGATATTCTCCACAATCTGTTTAAAACATTTTGGTTTTATGCATCAGGGATGAAAAATTTCTGGTTTTTGCCGGAATTCCGGTTTTTATACTGCTCCAAAAAGCATTTTTGTGAATCGTGTAAATCCGGGAAGAAAAAAATGAGTGTTGGGGGGGGTAGGGCATATAAAATCCTGGACAATTCACTGACGATCTATCTGCGGATTGAGTTAACCATCTATCCACCGGGTGTCGCCACGTCTTAATGACGTTGCCTGGCGATTAGAGACAGAACCGACCCAACCGAACCCGTGAATCTGCGAAGTAAAACCCTTAGTTCTGCGGCTGTTCGCTTCAGCGCTTTCGAAGTGCGCGCACAAAAGCAGTGGACCAATAGGAAATGACGATGTATTTTGTGGATGTCGATCATTTTCGAACACAATGGCTAATCGACGATTTGTTATACGGCCAGACAAATGTTGCGTGAAGGACATTGACAAAACTGTCAAGAATAAGTGGAACTGGGCGTGGCTGGAGAGATCGGCTGGAGACACTATGTTGGATATATTCATCAGTAAATTATCAGTACCAGGGAAAGCCTACTGTTTGTGGTGCGAGGCCGATGTCAACTACATGTATGCGGATTGGATCCTACAGGCTACAGTCAGAGGGGAACCGAAGGCATTGAAGTACACACGCTGGCACTGCCCACACTGATCACCAATGTTCCATTACAACCTGAACAGAGGGCGTATCACATAGAAGTTCGCCGATTCCATGTAGACAACACACTTCCACAAGCACCCACAAGTTCATGATTGGACTCGTGGTGGGCTACCATATTCTCTACTGGCAAGTTCCCAGCCTTGTCAAAGCTGGTGGCTGCAATGATGAGCTGCTTTCATTGTCCTCAAGTGGAAGGGTGTTTTTAGTCACATGTCTAGCATCATGAATACTGCCACTGCCAGAAAGAATGCTAGTACATTCAACACTATCCAGACAGTGAAGTACTCACTCATGGCAAGCAACAAGACTGCTATACAGGACTTCCACAAACAGAACTGGTCGCCTCGTTCACAACACGAGGGGTGCACACAAAATTTACTCCATCCATCTTGCCAAGGAAGGAAAGATGAAGGAGAGGAGAAGAAAACTGAGCTGAACATGTCAAAGATGAAGGCAGCCACCGGTCGCTAGCAAACTTACGGTTCATCCAATCCCAAAAATCTTGGTACCGTTTGAAAGATTACCTTTTCATCTACGTAGTAAATAGCACGGTTGATCATGTTAAAGTATATTTTCACCATTGTGTTTATCTGAAATGTGGTTGTTTTCATCCGCTTGAACTCAGCGAACGATGTTAGCGTCGGGTATTCTTCGCCATCTGTCGGCGAAACTGCACATTTCCTGTCAATCACCGCTGCGTTGCTATGGCATCGCACATGGCCGATCTCAGCAGTTGATGTTTACATGTTAAGCTCCACCCATTTTTGCATGTCAAAAAAGATAGATTAAGTTTCACCGAATGTTGGCATTACATTAGCGATCGCCGGACGCTGACAGACAGTTTGTTTACTTGTGTTTATGTCGTCTGCAAAGTGGGTGGAGTCTAAATAGCATGAAAACAAGAACTTATGAAGTATAATCACCTACTCGGTTTCTGCCCTATCTGAGTTTCTGCCTCATTACAATTATATAGCTGGATCTCGTATTAAATACATCTTTAGTCAGATATATCGGACACAATGAGCAAAGGATGTCTACAAACTTGCAACAAAATTATTTGTCTCAAATTAAAACGAGGCAAACAGGATTTTGACATATATTTTGATAGCGAACGCAGACCACGTGACTACAGTGCACCATGTCGGTGACAGTGATGTAAACAACCGTAATATTAAAATTTAACGGACGAAATTGTAAGCAACTATTCACCCTAATGATCACAGGAATGTTAACGAACAGCCCGTGGAGTTTATACAGTGAATGCATAGCGATTTGTCGCACAGTGATGATTTTGAACACGATGAGGCAGAAACCGAGTGCTTCCGTTTGGCGCGTGAAGTGATTATCGTCTTATGAATATTGTAAGTATTTAACTAAAACAACTTATTTGACGTTTCGTTTGCATTCCATTAATGCAATAAGTGGTTCTGATTAATAATATTGATACGTTGCTGAACGATTTCAAAAAATGTTGGTGAAAACTGCATATTATGCTTGCGTAAGGCAGAAACCGAGTGGTCCAGTATACGCATGTCTGAAACCTATGCAAATTAGAATTTGCGCTCCTATCGGTAGATGGGTGAACTTTGTCGACGAAACAAGTTGGTTCGCTGGTGTGTAAAAGACTGGAAACAACATGATTGCAGATATGTGGAAAGGTTCTTGTAGCCATGTAGGAATTATTATCGGGAAACCACGTATGTGCTAGAATAACAGAAGGTGTAATCTTTCAAACGGTACCAAGATTTTTCGGATCGGATGAACCGTAAGTTTGCTAGCGACCACTGAACTGAGTGATTTTGGACATGTCCCGAGTTGTTCATTTTTTGCTCGCTTATCTATTTTTGCCGTCAGCCAACTCGGGTTCAGTCCAGAAAATATCATTAGCAAGTGAGTTAATACTATGACAATGTGTGCGTGAGTCCGTGTGCTTTTTTTGCTATTGGAAATGTTAACATTTTCTATTTAATATTGCTCAAAATACACCATATGTCGTCTACAATTAAAAACTATCTCTGAGGAGTCCCCCCTTCCCCCATTAGATGAGACAGTCCTCTCGGGCTGAAATGTGGGCCACAGCAAAATTTCTGTTTTTTTCTCTGAATGTCACTCATCCCTGATGCATTTTCTTTGCAGTAATGTCCCAAAAAGTATCGAAATTGTTGCATTTATTACACATTTTAAAAATTCCAAATAAAATATAAATATTAAAAAATCAAAATGTTTTTTGTACAGATTTGAGAGAATATCCAGGAGAACACAACAATCCAAGCCAGATTACAATATTATTACTTCCAGAGTGTTGCAATTTTGAGATATGCTATATTTGTCAGCCATTTTGTTTGTTACTATGGAAACGGAGGATCAGGCAGAACAAATTTCAATATATTTTCTACCCAGTAAGACCTTCTCTACCACTTGGGCACAACAAATTTTATTAGTTATGCTTTTAAAAAATGTGCTATCTAGCGGCCATACCACCCCTAACGTGGAATAAACTATGCCATATTCTAGTTGCAATGCACCAGTTGACTCTTCATGAACATTGTCAATAGATTAATAACATTTAGTGAACGATTTATTGATTATATATAAACAATGTAATTTGGTTATCAAATCATGCAACAACTGTAATGCTGCCATCTCTCTCAGAGGCCATCTTGCTAGAAACACCCGATATTCGCCTTTGCACATTCCTTGTCGGCACAATAGATGCTTGTGCAAAACTGTTTGAAAACTCATAAAATGTTTGTTTGACAGTTGCACAGAATGTTCCATTGACAAAATTTGTCGCAGTCACTTCTATTATATTTGATTTGATATTTACCTTGTGTTCATATCTATGTGTTGAATGATTATTAACCCGTAACACTGCACCACCGAGCTCGGATTGTCAGAGGATATTGTTGAAGTGATTTATTATTATTATTTATTATAAACATAGGACAACACAGTAACAACACTGACTTGTGTACATTGTGCTCTCCAGGTATGTCCAAGAACAGCTGATGGTCGACCCAATGGATCCGGCGTATGCAGAATTCGCAAAGATTTTCCAGGCATTCCAGGTAAGTTTCCTTACAAACAAAAATGTTTTATCTTGCAATTCCACAGGTAAATTTGATAGTAATTTATTATTTCCACTAGACATGTGTCAATGTTACATATATGTTATACAGTTATATGCACAAAGCATTGGTTCATTATCATACATTAGTTGGTATAAATAAATTCATGTGTAGATGACTATTATATATATACATATCCAGATTGTTTTACAACTCTACAGAAGGTCATGCTCTAAGCTGTGAAGGTTTTCCTCAAGAGTTATAATTCGATCAGCAAATTAATGTAACTTTAAATTCCATTTGTCATTGCAACTTAATAATAAACCTTGTTATTATATTACTCAGGCTCACAACAACTTAGAAAGATTTTTTTATGTCTTAGAAAGTTTCTCTGACTTGACTTTTCCTAACATACATAGTTTTGTAAACACTGTTTTGCATAACATCGTTGTTGCGATTGCCGATTATCTAGAGTGGCAGTTGCTGCAATTGTTGTTTTACAAAACTAATTAATTTACACTATTTGTATAAGATGTGTGATCATAAGAAAATATTACTATTTTATCACAAACTCTTATGTTTAAAAAAATATGCCTTGTATATAAGATGCTGAAGTTTGTCTTTCGGTGACCTATGTCATTTACCTCAACTCCTCAACTGGAATATCTTGACGATAAACAGAATTGTTTACTATGCAAATGTAACATGATTATTTAATGTGTGTGTGTTGTGCGTCAGATTGCAGAGCCCGTGAAGGAGCCGGGAAGGAAGGAGGAAGATACGACTGAGGTAAAGAAGGCAGACAATACTACGAAGGTGCGAGGCTTCATGGATGATGATGACGACGATGATGATGATGATGTAAGTAAGGAATTAATTGTAATTTATTTCCAACAACAACATAAAACGGTTGTACATCCTGTTATTCCAAAATACAACATTTTCAACACGTGAACAAACAAACTATTCATAAGTGTTGGTGGATGGTGTGACGAGGTAAATAATACAGTGTGTTATTTAGTTTAGAAGGATCCACATAGATCTTTGTCTGTATAATTTGGTGTGCAGTAATTATGTTACTGGGTAGAAATAACATTGTTATGGCACTTGAATATCACAATAGCTTTAGAGTGATATAATCAGGAAGACACAATAGCTTTAGAGTGATATAATCAGGAAGACACAATAGCTTTAGAGTGATATAATCAGGAAGACACAATAGCTTTAGAGTGATATAATCAGGAAGACACAATAGCTTTAGAGTGATATAATCAGGAAGACACAATAGCTTTAGAGTGATATAATCAGGAAGACACAATAGCTTTAGAGTGATATAATCAGGAAGACACAATAGCTTTAGAGTGATATAATCAGGAAGACACAATAGCTTTAGAGTGATATAATCAGGAAGACACAATAGCTTTAGAGTGATATAATCAGGAAGACACAATAGCTTTAGGGTGATATAATCAGGAAGACAATAGCTTTAGGGTGATATAATCAGGAAGACACAATAGCTTTAGAGTGATATAATCAGGAAGACACAATAGCTTTAGGGTGATATAATCAGGAAGACACAATAGCTTTAGGGTGATATAATCAGGAAGACACAATAGCTTTAGAGTGATATAATCAGGAAGACACAATAGCTTTAGAGTGATATAATCAGGAAGACACAATAGCTTTAGAGTGATATAATCAGGAAGACACAATAGCTTTAGAGTGATATAATCAGGAAGACACAATAGCTTTAGAGTGATATAATCAGGAAGACACAATAGCTTTAGAGTGATATAATCAGGAAGACACAATAGCTTTAGAGTGATATAATCAGGAAGACACAATAGCTTTAGAGTGATATAATCAGGAAGACACAATAGCTTTAGGGTGATATAATCAGGAAGACACAATAGCTTTAGAGCGATATAATCAGGAAGACACAATAGCTTTAGAGTGATATAATCAGGAAGACACAATAGCTTTAGGGCGATATAATCAGGAAGACACAATAGCTTTAGAGCGATATAATCAGGAAGACACAATAGCTTTAGAGTGATATAATCAGGAAGACACAATAGCTTTAGAGTGATATAATCAGGAAGACACAATAGCTTTAGAGTGATATAATCAGGAAGACACAATAGCTTTAGAGTGATATAATCAGGAAGACACAATAGCTTTAGAGTGATATAATCAGGAAGACACAGCATCAAATAGAAATAAATAGAAGTCGGCTTCATTTATTTTTTAAATATTTCACTGAAGATTCACCAGTTTCTGTAAAGTCTATTTAAACAAGGTTTTCACCATAATAATATACTGTTGCACTATGTTTAATAACACTGAAAATAGCAGTTAATTGTATATTGAGAAGATAACAGTTAATTGTATATTGAGGAAAGTAAATACTACAGATTGACTGTGTATGACATCTCAACATGCCATGTAATTTTGATATCTGTGTGTCTGTAGTATGTCTCGCTGTTTGTCTATGACGTATCTCTGTGTGTCTATGACGTCTCGCTGTGTGTCTATGACATCTCACTATGTATCTATGACGTCTCCCCATGTACAGGACCAGGTGGAGGAAGAAGAGAAACCAAAGCTCTCTAAGAAGAAGATGAAGAAACTGAGTCGACTGAGTGTGGCTGAACTGAAACAGGTGAGTAACTGACTGACTGATTGACTAAGTTAAGTGAGTGCAGTTGAACTGAAACACTGTTTGGAGCGTTCTGCATGTCTTCTATGGTTGTACCGAGTTAAGTAAATTTATGCCAAATGTTCCCGCAGAAGTGCACGAGTTTCATCAATCTTTCATGTGCACTTAGCGGTAAGCATTTGCTCTATTGATTTTGCGAAGTTTGCTGCTAGTGCCTGCTCAAAGTGGTTTTTTGCACTAAAACTTTTTTTTATAAAACCAATACAATGGTGCATATTTGCCAAACATTGTCAAATTTACTTTAATTCTTGAATAACAGTTCTATTGACCTGTATGTGACCTGGGTGATGATATCAGTGATGACTCTTGCAGCTGGTGGTGCGACCAGACGTCGTAGAGATGCACGACGTCACAGCCCAGGACCCAAAACTGCTCGTTCATCTCAAGGTGTGTGGCTTTGTTTGGTCTTAATCCTTTAATCACTATGTTTTAATGATATGCACTCTGACTACACATAACACTTTTACAAATTCAAAATCCCAGTGTAAAGCCTTACAAAATACCCCTAGTGTATAGCAAATAGACGAAAGTTAAATATAAGATATTGTACGCAATTATCTAGTAGATATTACCACACATGAATCTTTTAAATGCAACTTACCTGCAGGCAGTTTTCGATATCATGACACATCGGCTGGTTATGGGTAGTTAGGGTCCAAAAGGTTTTTAAATGGCTTCACAATCACCCCTATCTAGCTGTTTCTAAATTTGGATAATATCATTCATACTAGTTTGTTGATGTCTTCCGGAAAAATCTCTGAAGGCCATTGTTCCCTTGTACAGGTGCCAGGGGAAGTAATAGATTCCTCACTGGGAAAAAACCTGTTGTGGACTCATATGCCCTATAACTGCAGTCTTTCTAAATCTATATCAGCGCTGCGTTATATGCAGCCAAAACACTTGCTGTGATGATGGAGTAAGTGCTATGAGCTCCTTGTTTAGGTGGATACCAGACCTATACAGGACCACACATTATTATTTTACTGTGTCTCACAAACAATCATAAATGTGTAAATCTTGTGTGCAAATAAATCGATGTAAACCAATCCAAAGTTTATTTGCAATTTTTCCATTGTTATTTCATGATATTTAGTATGATTTGCTTTTTTTTTCATATGTAGACTAAGGTCATTAGGAGATGGTTACAAAGGTTTGCAATACATATGAGTGGGTTTTGTGTTGGTCATTGCTACATAATGTGGGTGAAATAGTGGCATTTGGTATTGAGTGAAACAAATATTAAAGCTTGAATTGAATATTGGCACTATTGCGGATATCAGAAAGATGCAGTGTGGTAGGTGATGTATTGGCACTGTTGTGGATATCAGAAAGATGCAGTGTGGTAGGTGATGTATTGGCACTATTGTGGATATCAGAAAGACGCAGTGTGGTAGGTGATGTATTGGCACTATTGTGGATATCAGAAAAATGCAGTGTGGTAGGTGATGTATTGGCACTATTGTGGATATCAGAAAGATGCAGTGTGGTAGGTGATGTATTGGCACTATTGTGGATATCAGAAAGATGCAGTGTGGTAGGTGATGTATTGGCACTATTGTGGATATCAGAAAGAGGCAGTGTGGTATGTGATGTATTGGCACTATTGCGGATATCAGAAAGATGCAGTGTGGTAGGTGATGTATTGGCACTATTGTGGATATCAGAAAGATGCAGTGTGGTAGGTGATGTATTGGCACTATTGTGGATATCAGAAAGAGGCAGTGTGGTAGGTGATGTATTGGCACTATTGTGGATATCAGAAACAGGCAGTGTGGTAGGTGATGTATTGGCACTATTGTGGATATCAGAAACAGGCAATGTGGTAGGTGATGTAT
The DNA here is from genome assembly GCA_963995525.1 of Escarpia spicata. Lineage (NCBI taxonomy): Eukaryota > Metazoa > Annelida > Polychaeta > Sabellida > Siboglinidae > Escarpia > Escarpia spicata. Next base: position 21,508,481 of record OZ023211.1, on the reverse strand, counting down.
TGGCACTATGGTGAATATCAGAAAGAGGCAGTGTGATAGGTGATGTAATGGCACTATTGTTGATATCAGAAAGAGGCAGTGTGGTAGGTGATGTATTGGCACTATTGTGGATACCAGAAAGAGGCAGTGTGGTAGGTGATGTATTGGCTCTATTGTGGATATCAGAAAGAGGCAGTGTGGTAGGTGATGTATTGGCACTATTGCAGATATCAGAAAGAGGCAGTGTGGTAGGTGATGTATTGGCACTATTGCGGATATCAGAAAGATGCAGTGTGGTAGGTGATGTATTGGCACTATTGTGGATATCAGAAAGAGGCAGTGTGGTATGTGATGTATTGGCACAATTGTGGATATCAGAAAGAGGCAGTGTGGTAGGTGATGTATTGGCATTATTGCGGATATCAGAAAGAGGCAGTGTGGTAGGTGATGTATTGGCACTATTGTGGATATCAGAAACAGGCAGTGCGGTAGGTGATGTATTGGCACTATTGTGGATATCAGAAACAGGCAGTGCGGTAGGTGATGTATTGGCACTGTTGTGGATATCAGAAAGATGCAGTGTGGTAGGTGATGTATTGGCACTATTGTGGATATCAGAAAGAGGCAGTGTGGTATGTGATGTATTGGCACTATTGCGGATATCAGAAAGATGCAGTATGGTAGGTGATGTATTGGCACTATTGTGGATATCAGAAAGACCCAGTGTGGTAGGTGATGTATTGGCACTATTGTGGATATCAGAAAGAGGCAGTGTGGTAGGTGATGTATTGGCACTATTGTGGATATCAGAAAGAGGCAGTGTGGTAGGTGATGTATTGGCACTATTGTGGATATCAGAAACAGGCAGTGTGGTAGGTGATGTATTGGCACTATGGTGGATATCAGAAACAGGCAATGTGGTAGGTGATGTATTGGCACTATGGTGGATATCAGAAAGAGGCAGTGTGATAGGTGATGTAATGGCACTATTGTGGATACCAGAAAGATGCAGTGCGGTAGGTGATGTATTGGCACTGTTGTGGATATCAGAAAGATGCAGTGTGGTAGGTGATGTATTGGCACTATTGTGGATACCAGAAAGAGACAATGTTGCAGGTGATGTATTGGCAGTCATGTCACATCTGTTGAATCTAGCAGCTATTTGCTGTGGTCTTGGAATCTGTTTTGAATCACTCATACTTGAGAGTCCAACGCCATAATGATATTGTTTGGTGGGTGGTAATTTGAACCAATATGAAACGCATAATGGTTTTTTGGACTTAGCAAATTCGTGAGACCACCCTATGTATAGCTTGCAGTCAGCCACCCTATGTATAGCTTTCAGTCAGCCACCCTATGTATAGCTTGCAGTCAGCCACCCTATGTATAGCTTGTAGTCAACGTTTCACGTGAATGTCTTTGGTGCAGGCAACAAGGAACACGGTGCCGGTGCCTCGGCACTGGTGCTTCAAGCGCAAGTACCTGCAGGGCAAGAGGGGTATTGAGAAGCCACCCTTTGACCTTCCCGACTACATCAAGGCGACAGGGATCATGGAGATGAGGGAGGCGCTACAGGAGAAGGTGGGAGAGCATTTACCCTCTTACTGGGGTGTAGTAAACCAGTTGTGCTTTTTGTGATAAAAACACCAAGTTTGGTACACTGTGTAGACTGGTACATAACAAACATATATAGATGTTGAGCCATCACAAATTTGGCCCAAGACTTCTACTAACTGGCAGATGTGATTCTAGTATATTTTAGTACATTTAGATTTTATTTTATTACAGCAGGAAAGGAGAGTCGTTCCATCTCAGCCATTCTGCTCAAAAGCTGATGATGTTACCCGTGATTTAAGTGAGTCTGCAGTAGTTACATAGTGCGCACTTTAAGTACAACCGAATTGCATTGTACATTATGCGAGTGAACTTTGCAGGAAGATGCAAAGGCAATGAAGGCAAAGATGCGAGAACGCGTCCGACCGAAGCTGGGAAAGATCGACATCGACTACCAGAAGCTGCATGATGCGTTCTTCAAATGGCAAACGAAACCAAAACTAAGCATCCATGGGGATCTCTACTACGAGGTGGGTTAGCATGTCTTATACTCACAGTACTTTATTGAATTGTTATAAGCTGAGAGCAAATATGCATCAGTATATGGTGTTAAAATATGAAGGGACATTAAATAAGCTCTTTATGAAGCTGTATTATTGTTGGTTAAAAGTGTGAGCTTATGTTTTCATTTGTTGTCATTGAGTGGTAGCACAATTAAAATAGTTGTCTGCCATTTTGTGTGCGATCATACAAAATGTAAACAATAAGTTCTTTTGTTGCACATGCTGTTTTGTCTGTGATAACCACATTATAATTGCATGTTGTTTTTTTATTTAGAACATTACTGAACTCATGATTGAGCAAATTGATAAAGGGTGTTATAAAGAATATAATAAATGATGGTGTTCAGAAGTGCTTCCATGTTTAGTGCCTCACAGTGAACTTCTTGCTGATAATCATTCCTATTCTGTTTACAGGGAAAAGAATTTGAGACACGTTTGAAGGAGAAAAAGCCGGGAAACCTTTCAGAGGAACTTAGAACTGCCCTGGGCATGCCAATAGGCGCGGTATGTGAAACTTCACAATCTGACGCAGTTCATTTTGTGTTGTTTCTTCGTTTCTTATGACAATGTAATTGAAACTGCTCTCACAACCGTATTGCCCATTCCATGCAACATGCGTGCACCTACAGTGATGCTTTAATGGAGGTCTGCCAAAAAAAAAAAATGTGACCTATAAGGTTCTGTTTGTCCAAAGTTATATAAATTGTAAAAACTTTATCAAATACCTCACTGACACATTCTAGTTATCTGACTGTCAGACGTGGTTTTCAATAAATGGTTCTATATAGTAGTCCCCATGAGTAGTCACCCCAAAAGTACATTCTTATAAGAGGGGTATCTACTCTATAGGGGGCACCAGGTCAGCCTCCTACCTTCCACACAGGATATCATATACACCATATAGTGTTTATGTAGAGGTATGGACACGCAAACCCTGCTGAATATATACAAAGCCTTTTAACATAACATAGCTGAAATCTAATATGGCCACGCCCAGAAAACTGTGGCCACACACAAGAACCACAGGAAATCACGTTGCCTAAGCTTCGGTTTTCATCCGTCAAGTGGCTGTTGCTGGGGGGGGGGTAAAATAGCTTGTTGGTGGAGGGAGGGGATTACTGTATAATGTTAAGTTGCATGACGCAGTTCACCACTGCCCAGTTTTATAATCACCATGCCAAGTTATATATCTTGGTCAAAGTTACCAAAGTGAAGTTTGTTTGTTTTCAGAATTCCGAGAAATATCCACCCCCATGGCTGATTGCCATGCAGAGGTATGGACCCCCACCGTCTTACCCCAATCTGAAGGTTCCAGGCCTCAACTCCCAGATCCCAGAGGTGAGATGATGGAGTATTGGACCCTCAAATGAGGAGGCCTCAGTCCTAGTTGATCTTGTTATTTGAATATATTACAATGTACAATGAATGCAAGATTTAAATATTCCTCCTCAATTAGATTTTTTTCTCATCATATTTCTTGGAAAATCTAATCTATCCACTTGCTAAGCTAGGTTGGACATGCTATATAGAAGATTAGTATAATAACATTATTAATGTGCTAACTTATAATCATTATATGTGCATCACCTCCAAGGTGCTGAGGTCCACTTGCCTCATTCTGTGTTCATTCCTTTGTTGGATTGACAATAGATTTCAGAAAGCGCAATGGTAGTTTTAATAGCAAGAATTAAGGTTTGAGTGGCGGTTATCGTGTCAGTTGAGTTCTTTAGTTTTTTCTTCATAGAACATTAGTAGGTGTTGGTATGAAGATATGTACTACAAAACATGGCATTAATGCCATATGTCACCAGTCCGTCTTTTAAAAACTACTACTTTGTATGTTTCAGTGGAATTCTTCAAATTCTTCGAAACTATAACGACGTTTCCATATGAATGATGACATTAGTTTCACACCAGCGCAGATGTCCGCGAGTGTAAATTTGCTCGCTGTGAATGCATATTATATAGTCTGGTTATTCTGATACCAGTATCTTGTTTTATGAAGATTACATAATTGCATCGCAATGTTAAATAACCAATGCTGGCGGTAGTCTTCTTGTTTTGCGACTGAACGCAGTTCCACACTCAACAACGTCGCCATTTGTCAGTAACCCGGGGTTGACCCCTGACCAATCAGGTGCCACTAAAACACAGAGTAGTACGTGGGCCATAGGCCAGTCATAAACACGAAGTCGTTCAACATTTGGTTATTACAAATACAGATTGCAGGGCCTAGTTGGCGGGAAAACATGGGGTATCTCAAAACAGATGTCAATTTGTATTAAAATAAATTGCTTGCCAATGAAAAAATTTCACATTTTATGCAAAACCGCCTACCTGGTGACATGTCTGTTATCAATGACAACCAGGAAGCATTACTTAATGTAATATTTTTAACTGCAATAGTTACGGAGCTTACAATTGTGCCAAATTGCCAAAAATTCACTTCAAGTTTTGGCTGTCTTTCAACATTGTTGAGACATTTTTATGAAGTTATAGCAAGCTTAATATGCATTTGTTCACAAAACAAACCCATATGAATGTCAATTTGTGCTTACAAATATGCACATTTTTCTTTCGGTATTTTTCAAAATTAAATAAAATGACATTTTGAGGTGTTTTTTACATATTATTTTTTTATTTGGCTTTAAAAGCATGGAAATGTCACTAACCAACATAGAAACTTAATTCTTTTTGGACTAAAGCACTGCTTGATGTTTTAGGCAGAGTCTGAGAAAAAATGTTAGTTTATCTTCAAAACTTTTATTACAAATGATTCGTTCAAAACAAGCAAGTCTTTGCCACCAGAGCCACCTTAAACTACAATAGTAGTTGTTTAGAGTTATCTACTTCTAGAGGGTCTTTCTACGGGGACAAGTTTTAAAAGATCAAAATACAGTAATGATGATAACGGCAAGATATGTTAAGCAGTGTGTACAGAGTTTGATCATCTCGGGGGGAAATGAAACATGTTAATGCGAAATGATGCTATTAACAATTTTGGATCGTAAAAATCACAAGTCTCCCGCCACATATTGGTGGTTGTTGCTTAAGAGAGAATCTATCCAACAACAAGTGAGAATGTTCCCATTGTGCTGTGTTGCCGTGTGGATGCTGGGACTGGTGTAGACTTGTGTGTATGTTGTTGCAGAGTTGTTCATTCGGCTACCACGCGGGAGGCTGGGGTAAGCCGCCAGTGGACGAGACAGGCAAGCCGCTCTATGGAGACGTGTTTGGTACCCAGACTGCAGACTTCCAAGTACGTCGACACTGCTCCGTAGTCCTATGTTTCCCCCACCATGTTGACCTATCTGTGTATTAATATGGTCCACTCACCTCTTTCCATGTTGGTCTGCTTCCTTGGATCATTGGCCTCTTATCAATCAACTGGTCATTATAGGATTGAATGATAATCAGTTCACCAGATAGCACTGATGTGAGTGGTTTTTGACTAGTGTTCTATGATTAGAAAGGAAATGTCTTTTCTTATGTTACAGTACTATGTATTCACCTGTGATAAAAATTGTTCTATACAATAACTGAAATAAGCCCAGTGTCATAGAGAATTGAAATAGGCCAACTGTTGGCGTGTATTATTTGAAAAGGAATTAATTATTATGCAGGTGCTTTGGGAATAGCAATAACAGGAATGCTAGTTTTGCAACGTAAACCAGATACGATACTGAACCCTCGCACAGCCTCATCCTAAAGATTTCTTACAGTCATGTTTACAATTTTTATGGAAAAACAATTTTGTTAACATTACAATAACATGTTTCCCACCTTAAATTAAAATTGTTACAAATATTTTGCACGGATGTATTGAGCTGAAATTAGTTGATCACATGACTAAAACTGACGCCACTGTGGCACTGCTGACACTTGATCAATGTTATGTGCACAGGCTCCAGTGCAAGAGCCAGAGGTGGATGTGCAGCTGTGGGGGGCGCTCGAGTCCGATTCGGAATCGGAGGAAGAATCAGAGGAAGAAGAGGAGGATGAGGATGACGCGACAGGACTCGTCACCCCAGGGGACGCGTACGTTCATCTTTTGTCTGTCACCAGGAGACCATTTCATAAAGATAATGAGCTCTTAAAATTCATCATTAAACATAAACCATTCTTAAATTTAAGTTTTTTTTAAATGCAAAAAACTGCCACCATAACACAGGACACTATTTCTGTGACACACCAGCAAGTAGTGGCGTCACCTGGTGTTGTTTACAAGGTTACTGTTAAGGTGTGCGATCGATTTTAAAGATGAGTTCATAAGAATGTTGGTGAATCCGTCTCCGCATGGTCTCGGTGAAGTCCCACCATTGCTGGCAATGTCTGTGCTACATCATAGCGTTTACACCTGTATGGTGTGCGTATGCTACAATTTCAGTTTGTGTAAGTTTTCAGCAAACAATACTTGTTATAATAATGCACGTTGTTGATGTAGTGCATGTTAAGTATATAATTACAAATAGTGTGTCACACTAAATTAAGCAAATCATGGAAAGAAGTGTCGACTGCCTTAAATATTCAGTATTGCTTATCAATTAAATAGTGTTAAAGTACCATTTAAATTAGTGATAATAATAGTAAATAATCATAGCCAGTACAGCAAAATATTAAATATTTTTTTTTTTTTTAGGAAAGCAGTGTTTATATTAAGTCAGGTAATAACAGCGAAATAAGTTTGATTTAAGTTGTTTTTAATTGATAACGTTGATCATTCCACCATCATGACAGAATTACACATTAAAGCCACGGTCCTTCCTCCAGTGTCACAAATGATAAAACTGGAAAATTTTGTTGACAGTGGTCTCGTCACTCCAAGTGGACTTACATCGGTGCCGATCGGTGTCGAGACTCCTGACATGATCGAGCTGCGTAAGAAGAGAATAGAGGACGCAATGGACCAGGGGGGTGATACCCCTGCCCTCTACACCATTCTGCCTGAAAAGAAGACGGCCGTGGGGGCGGCCATGATGGGGTCAGCCCACGTCTACGACTTGAGCGCGGTGAGAGATTATTGACTTAACACCTAGTTTTTGCTTCCAGTAATATGTGATAGTGATTAAAAAAAACAATGATAAGTTTGAATCACAAAATACTGAAAAAATATCAATAAGAGTACCAGTTGAATATGCATTAATTAACTGGATATAGTTCAGGAGTATCCAATAGAGGGCACCACTTATGGGCATTCCAATATTTTGACCATCAAAAGTCGACCCAGGAAGTTGGTGTTCAGCTGTCAACAGCCAACTTATGATCTCGGGGGTTAAACTGAAATTGATTCATAGTTTATTTGTTTATACTTATTGTTAAACAAATGTACATTGTAGAATTCTTCACGAGACTAATTAAACTGCCTTTTATTACAGGTTTCAAACAGTTTTAACACAAATTTACATGGCTACCAACTCTGCGCTTGCACAATGTTTACACCGGTTCGTTCTGTGTTTGTCAACCAGGTGGCAGCAGGCAAGAAGGTCGCGGAGAAGGGGGCGACGGAAGGTATCGAGGTGGCCCTGAATCCCGAGGAGTTGGACCTGGACACGGCCGCGATGCAGGCGAAGTATGAACAGACAGTGCGAGAACAACAGTCTCAGCTAGAGAAGGAGGATCTCAGTGACATGTTGGCAGAACACGCAGCCAAGCAGAAGGTAAGACCTAGATATTTGGGACTTTCAAAAGTGTCTATTGAAGACAGGTTTTCTCAGTGGAGCAGTGTGCCATTGCTAAAGCAATTTTCATTAGTGGGTACATCCATCCTCGCAAGCCAGTGGTGGCAGTGGACTACACTAGAATAATATTTATTTTATAAAGTGCCATATCCATTAATGTTCACAGCACTGTATATAAAACTATTAGATAAAAAATGTAAATCTACCTCTGGCAGATACCCTACGCTGTGTGTGGACGTCTGCTCAATCAGCTGTACTCCATCTTAATAATCACTAGTGCGTGTTTTCACCAGTCACGATTCTAACCACAGAAACCATGCCAATGCCCGAGCTCCATATCGAAGGGACAAATCCCAGTTATTACTGCTATTAATGACTTCTACTTCCTGAACATTACATATAAGATCGGCCATGGTGAACCAAAACGCAAATCCCTGTACCTAGAATGACAACGAGATTAATGGGCACAGCTTAACTTAAGCGTTTCGACAAATCGATATGCCAGGGGATACGGAGACTGATGTAATCAGCAGCGCCCCCTAGGGTGTGAGGATGGGTACACTGGAAATTTTATTTTCTGGAACATTGTGTGTTGGTTCAGAAACATGGGTCAGCCAGCTGTTGCTACAAATATGGTGTGGATATACAGTCAGTCTAGCTGTTACATTTTTAATTGCCCCTTTCTAAAGTGCTTTGAAGTTGGGGTAAATATGTGAATGAAATAGTTTAAAATCTCAGTGTGATGGTGTCGATGCACAGGGGTGTAAGCAGTGCCTTCAAATGTTGTATACAAGAATTGTAGCCAAGAATTTTGTCTTGCATAGTTAGTGCTATCAGACTTGTTGCATCCATTGAACTGTGCCAATGCACTTATTAACACACTAAGAATGAATCATGTTGTCAGTGGCATTTTAATTCTGAAATGTTTGAAATGTACTAAAATAGAACCACATATACATCAAAGTGTATGTTAAAAAGTAGTATTCTAACTTCATCGATGGAAAAACCCATATACAAAGTAATTGCATAGATAACAGTATATGCTGTAAAAAACAGTACAATTAATTGATCAATGTTTCTTCTCTTTCAGCAAAAACGAAAAAAGCAACAGCAAGACGGTGGAAAGGCTTCCAAGAAATACAAGTTCAAGTTTTAGAATAGGGATCTTTTTATTTTTAGACACTTCAGTGACTTGACAGTTTTGGACGGAGTTTATAAATAACTTGGTACACCCACCTCGTAACACGTTTTGTTCCGAAAAGACTGTTGCCACATGAAACACTGTATAGCTGATGTTTTTGTTGTGGAATTGATGAGTAAAACTTAATTCTTCTTTTTCTGGTGTTTGTCATTTTGTATATGATACTTTGTTAACATAAAACGGTACACTAAAACATTACCAGTAGTTAAGGTTTGGTATTGATGAATTGCAATCATAGACTGAGAGTTTACAAATTAACTAGTTTGTAAAATATGACACTTTCTTGTGAACTACAATTTGACCAGTACAGGAGCAATATACACACAGTCAAGATTTATACCATTTTTATTTAATTCTCACATAACATCGTTTATTCACAAAACGTTATTAACTCAACAATCTTGTTATTGTTTTCTGTCTTTCTTTCTACGTGTGCGTCCTGATGGCGGTGTCTGTCTAGTCTTCTTCGTGGCGGACACTCCGCTGTCAGAGTCACTGTCGATGGTGATGACATCCTTGCGTGGCGTCGACTTTGATGCAGTCAGCGTCAATGCCGGTGTTTGTGCTGGCGAACGGTAACAGAAGGAACTTATTTTTAGTAATATAATATGTAATAGTAACAAAAGTAATAGATTAAACAAAACACAATGTAATAGTAACTGATAGCAGTGAGTTCACCCTGGAATTTATGAGAATTTGCATAGCAGGAAACAGTGGGACATTGACTGCTGCTTTGCAGCCATTTCTCATGCCAGCCATCCTTTTCACATAATTTAGTATCTGCGTGCATATTGTTAAGCTTAAACTGTCACATATTTCAAAAAACATGCTGATGTATTTTAATTAGCAAAAAAACAGAAAAGCATACTAAGCTAGTCTGAAAATCCTGATGTTGAAGTAGATGACCTTACAGCACTAATGAACAACCGACCAGTTATGGAAATGGCTCATACACACTCCAGCCCCAGCTGACCAATGATAATGCATCAGCCAACAATTAAATGTCCACCAAACAACAGAAGAGCAATGTAGTTTAATAACTTTAATTAGATTATTATAATCTACCTAGTGGTAGTGACATTGCCTTTGTCTTCTTTCTATCTTTAAACAGCATAGAAAATAATGTAGAAAATACTTGGTGCAAGAAGATTTCAAGCAAAACATGCAACCTGTTTGATGCAGGTGTATTTCTTAGCCTAGAAGATAGTGCGTCGTGACACTCGATGGCTGCAGGTCGGGTAAACATTAGGAAATGTCATTAACCTACTTATGTACTGTTGAACTACAAGCATGTAACGCCTGTCCTTATTAACGGTCTAGAACTACTGCTACTAAATACAACATTATGCAAATATACTCATATGATCACAGAAAATAGCAATCGGATCACACCTTCATCGTCAGGCTGTTTTTGAGCCTCTTTGTGGGCCTGCTGCCAGAGTGCACTGCGGATGAATCGTTTGCTTGCGTCCTTGTTGAGTTTTGGTGCCTTTTCCTTGTCTTGCACCTCCTGCAGCCTCTTCATGTACCTCTGAATCCGCTCCTGTCAAACACCAGCAAAGCCAGTATTACACTCGCATACTAGACAGTTTCAGCTATACGTTTGAAGTATCAAGAAGTATGTCATGCCTGAGCAATTTTCCACCAGTCCGTCCAGTCGTTATGTATGCTAAACTGTGAAACTGTAAAATTACTAGCGTTGTCATGTTTAATTATCATTGTTCTTAAATACAAAAGGAAAGTTCTTGTCTAGCGCAGTATCCAGTCCTTAGGACTGCCCAAAACGCTTTACTCCATGACAGACCTGTGCAATCGAACACCACCTTGACTTATCTGGGAAGCATTCAGCAACGCCACAGTTAATGTGCGAATAGTATTACTGCACAAATATCCACCACTGCCTATAGCCAGGTACTCATTTATACAACAGTGAAAAGTTCTTAGATACCAACATTACATCGATTGTAACATTTAAGAATGTGTTGAACATGGTGCGTAATTTAGTGTTAATGTGTTCAGCCAAAGTTCCAACGTATCGTATACTTTAAATACTGACTCGCCCAAAATCCAGTATCACATGTCTTTAGGCTGTATAGTCTACAATGTTTTCTGAGCAGCAAGTGTCTCGTACTACCCTTTAACATAAACCTTAAATTCTATAGAATAGCCTACCAGTTCTTGTTTTACTGCATGCTCCTTGGGGTCTTCACCTCTTGTATTCAGATACACTGAAAAGAAACAAAATAATTAAACTGCCTTTTTATTAGTAGTTTTAGATAGGTAACCAGTCCTGTTTAAAGTGCCAATTTAATATCTCATGATTTGGATAATATTTAAATGTTGGCAAAATTGCTAATCAAAATATTTTTTATGATCTGAAGGCATGTTTTTATTGTCATTAATATTATGCTAACAAATTAATTTGTTGATCAACATTTATTACACTGTAAATGACAAAAAGAATATATTGTGAATACTGTTTTGCTACATAATTTCACAAAACTTGTACAATGTTCCTTGAATGTTTCTTGGTTATTTATGTTTAGCAGGTCATGTGACATGACCGTAAATTCAGTCTGCAGAAATTATACAGAAGCAAAACAAAACAGTTTTTTGAGAGGTAAATATACTAAACTTGTACAATGTTGGATTAACTATGTTATAGCTCACAGTGAGTGACTGCACTGAACATGATTTAATACATACCAACTTCCAAGAATAGCAAATCATAACACACAGGTGAGCTAGTCATTGAATCACTGTTAAACAAAGATGGCATCACTGTTGACTCTCATTATGGAAGGGAGGTCTCATTATTTACGGGAGACCATACCGAGATATAGACAATTATTACATTGTGTGTATGTTTTACGTTTATTCCAAATTTCCAGGATTGCACATGCTTTTTAATTTCTACAATGACAATATTATAAATAACTTCTAACACCACTTGTCACTAAATATACTTACTCCAAAAAAGTGAGTTGATTGTGTACACCCCAACAAGATCCAACTTTGCCTTGTCCAATGTGGATAACTAGCCACATAAACATACAATAAATAGTGATTAAACAACATGAATGTATGCTAGTAGTAAATTATATTATTTATTTGCACTATTTCAAGCAGTGGATACAGGTGATTTTTGGCTCAGTCTTTGGTGACTCGGTATGAGTAATACCATTCCAGAATGGGCTAAATGAACAGGAGATTTAATCAGAGATTACACAAAAATTACTCCAGTTGCAGACACATTAAAACATGAAATTTAGCACTGTTTAACAACTATCGGTTACCCTTGTGCTTGTATTTCCTTGTGTCATTTTTATATATAATGAACTTTTTATTGATATTTCATGTGTGTATACGCTTACACTTACAGCCTTACATTTTTATATTGAATAAATCAATCAAAACCAATTAAATGCAGTGCACATATTTGTTAAACCACATGTTAACAAATCAAGCAAAATTCACCTAAACATGGGACAATGTACCATGCATGGAACCACAATGGCATATGTCTTACTCTTTCTAATTAAAGAGTAAGAATAGTGTAGTGGTTAGCACATCCGCCTGACATGCCGGCGCCCCGAGTTCGAAACCCGAACCGGGCAGGTATGGTATATTTGGTGTAAAAACCTGGCTCTCAACATTGGGGACTGTGTATCCCTCGTGACTCGGAGATCACGTAAATGTCGGTCCCGTCTCAATTTGGGACGTAAAAGAACCACTGAGGACGACAAGCACCCTGGCAGTGACCACCCTCAGTGCCAGCATAGAAAGGTCGGCTTGGCGATAATGTTCTGAAAAAGGCTGACTAGTTGAATGAGACCTCATAAGATCACTGTAACCACAATATATACAGACTAGTCAGTTAATAGAACGTTGCCGAGTGCTGGAAACAACTAGAACTAGAAGAATCAGACTCGGTCTTACAGTTACTGTCCAAGAGCAAGACCGTGGGCGATAATAAACGAATTACAGTTTAGTTATTGCCGTTGTAGACACATATTACGTCACACACCTTCGTATGTATGTCGCTTATGGGTACAGATTGTAACGGCTTAAGGACCTCCTCGACTTGCGTCAGCGCGTCATCGAAATCAGTCAGTCTTTCCTGTAATTCAGTGGGGAAGGAATCATCCACGACCATGTTGTCGTCCATCGTATCGCAAGAGCCTCTATCGGATTGCAACCGCATTATTAATTCGTGCGTAGTTCGGCAGATGGCGAAACAGGGCGGGTACTTGCAGAGCCATTGATATATAGAGTTTGGCCAATTGAAAACATGGGCGCCATTTTCGGTCCAGTTGCAGCGCAGCAGCAGCAACAGTGATTCAGTGCACAGCTGATAACGTTACATATACATCACGTTATGTCTAATTATTACTACACACATGTCTACGCATGTATGGATGACTGATTAATATTAGTTATGCTACTTTTACGAAATGTTTTCATACGTATTCTCTATTATAGCAGTTTAATGAATATTTATTTATATACTGGTGTGGTGGGAACATAAATCGTTCATCCTAATATTTTAGGTCGTTTTAACAATAAATCTGATCACAAAAAAGGTAAGAGGATCAGGAATGGCGAGATTTCAGTGATACAGTTTTTGACCTGGTACAAATTTCCCAGTCATGAGTATACTTAATAATTTGTATACGCACAATGCATGAAAATAAAAGTATTTTATATATATATATACATACACACATATTAAAATGGTCTACATGTCATACATTAAAATTAGAAGTAAAGATATTTCTTAATATAACAATATAATATGTTTAAATATTTTAAAGATATTTTGTGCATCACTTTGAAAGGGTGGAGAGTTGGTGTATAAGCCTTACAGCTTGTTAATGGGATGATGTGTCTCTGTGAACATTGCATAAAGATTGAGAAAGTTTGCTCCTCTGTTAAACGAATATGATGTTGTTATGGTATTGGTTATTATTATACAGACCAGTAGGCAACATATTAATATACAGTAGTAGCACTCAGCATGACTGTGTCTCTATGGGACCCTGTTTAAATATATACAGTGCGCTTCAGATAACTCAAACTGTCATTTTAGTTGACTTTTGCTTATGTCGATCTTTCTCTTTAGTCCCAGTCATATAAGACCATAAAACAGATCTTGATTAGTGGAGTTTCTGATAACTAGAAGTATTGCCACGGGTCCCTGGAAGTTCAACATATCCAAAATGCACTGTAGTATGTACATATTTAACACATATTGGCAAAATCGAATACCTTTATTCTCAAAGCTGCACATACACATTTTCACATGTAATTGACTTACAAAGTAACACTTTTAACAAGGTGAACTGTTGGCATTTAGCAATGTGTCTGAACTCCATAATGCCAACACGAATCTTACTGCCACGTTCATTACCAGATTTATGCAGTGTATTGGCATTTTTGCAATTCTTAACATCTTGGAGAATACAATGCGTACAATAGGTAATATAGTACCCTGAATATTTCAGAGACTTGATTGCAATGTTAAACCTCTCGGTCAATTCAACCACTCACAACTTCATATGTAATTGACTTACAAAGTAACACTTTTGAGAAGTAACATGTTGGCATTTAGCATGATGCCCACAATGCCATAATGACAAAATTAATCTTACAGTGCTAACAGGTGCAACATGTTACATTTCTATTTAATGCTTCGCCATATGTCCCATTGCCATACTCTTACTGCCCAGTTCACTATCAGATTTATTCAGTGAATTTGCTTTCTTTCTTGTTGTTATAACGTCTTGGAAAATACAATGCGTACCACGGGTAATTTAGTACCCTGAAGGTTCAATCAGTCAATTCAACCTTGCATAACTTCACATCTAACTGACTTACAAAGTTAACACATTTAACAAGGTGAAATGTTGACATTTAGCATGGTGCCAACAACTATCACTACAACAACTACAACTACAAATGAACTTTACAGTGCAAATAAATGCAACGTGTCACATTTCTATTTAATATGTTTCACCATCTGTCTCATTGCCATACTCTTACTGCCAAGTTCACTACCGGATTTATGCATTGAATTTGCATTCTTCCTTGCAAGTCGTAACATCTTGGAAAATATATGCAGCCGAACAACAGTATATCGCCCAATCAGCTTATGTTTGATAGTATGACAAAGTGGGAGTTGGACTTCCATAGTTGCCAATTCAAAAACATTCACCAAGAATGCCTTTACATTTCTTTGCGACATAAGAAGTTTTTCATGCTGTTGACGAAACACCATTTCACATGCCAACAATACCTGAAATGCTTGTTTTGTTGGATGGGTAAGGCTGCCATCCTTATACTCTTTAAACTGAGTTAGTTTGGCAGCATCAAGAGATGTAACAGTGGAACTAACAACACTCGAGATGCAATTGTCACAAACTTTGTCATGCTTCTGGATTTTTGATACACAGTATCCAGCTAGGTAGTATAAGCTGTTCTCTTCTGCACTACCAAGTTCCTTCACAGATTTCGCTTCAGAAAAGATCATTGGCTGTAACTGTAAGTCTGACTCTGCTAGCTTAGGTGAGACCTGCTGCTGATCAAGAAAGTCTGCCACAAACTCTCATTCCTCATTCTCATAATTTCCAGTAGTAGATGTTTTCAGGAACTGGGCAACAGTCAATATTTTCAATGCGTATTTGAATTCAACTGGAGAGGGAACAGGGTTTTTCAGGCGTACACAGCTGAACAGATTTTCTAGACAATCCTGGGTAAATCTAGCTGTTAACAGATAACTGTGGCCCTTGTCAAGTAACTCATTCTGAATGTCTTTGATAGACTGTGTTCATAGAATAACACCTGTTTGAACAGGTTTCCACTTATTACCAATTTGTATTCCAGTAAAAACTTGGATGACAGATTTGAGAAATGATATAGCACTGGCATGCTCCGAGGGATTAATTTTGCTTAGAGCCATTGTAGGGTGTCGACTGCACATAAGGTCGAACCACTTATTGACCAGTTCGATGAACCAGGCAGTTACAAGGTCAGCTGACTTTGTACCTGCATGGTTCGATTCTACTAGAAAATGAATTTCTGCTGACACTGATTTACTAAATATATTAAGGGCGTGCGACACTTTCATTTTATCAAAGTGGGAAGGGTTGAGAGCAGCACTTGTTAGTTTTGGGGCAATCTTCAGCTGCTGATCTTCCTGACTTTGTGCTAAAGCCTTAACTGGAGCAATGCTCACCTCTGAGCTGCACAAGTTGTTGCTTTCAACAGCATAGTCAGGAAGAGTGATAGTCTGACCACTGACAAGGGCTGCTTTCAAGTTTTTGATGACATGCGGGACATCAGCAATAAAGAACAACTCCCTGGATGGATCACACGGATGTTGTACCTTATTAACTGTGCGACTATGTTTACCGCATATAACACCAAAACTCTTCCACATGCTTCTGTTTGCAGAACCCATGTCACTAGTCACAGCAACTACATGTAATCCTATAGCTGCTGCATGCTTGATTATATCTATGGCCATATCTTTAAGAGCAGTCCCATTGATAGAGTTCCCAGTATAATGATAGCCAACAATTTGTTTCCACCGAGTTGTTACACCACCTAGCATAAAAACGAGACCATGAGTAGCATTGCCGGTATGACCTGGCAGGGTAATGTCACCTAGTAATTTACCACTACTTTGGTCAAATTCGACACTGGAGGTAAGTGCCATTTCATCTAAGGTCAAACAACACTCGCATTCTTGCGATTTCCACTGTTGTACTTTCAACTGTAATAAACTAAACACTTCATCTAGAACACCGGGTTCAAACACAACACCCTGCATTTTTCTCCGTAGCGTGCGCAATGACGGCAGGGGAAACTGTTGCTCTAACAACTGTTCATATCCAGTTGACCCACATGCAAAACGCAACTGCAAGGCTTTCTTTATAGTATTAGCACTCCATTTGCTACCTCGCATGCTCTTTCTACCTAGTGCACGTAGCTGGTCATCAGTAAATAATTTGCGTAAGGAAACCATGCACTTTGCGTGATTCTTAATCAGTTCCCTTTTCTCGCGTTTCACACGCTTCATTTGTTTTTGCAACAATGTCACCCTTATCTGCATGGCGCGCAGTTTCCTTTGTGCTTCTTTCAGCTCATGGCTTCTTTCAGATGGTGGCGATATGTCATCAGGGCATGTCTTGCTGCTAGTAGGTTTTGGACTGTCACTAGTAGTGCTACTTGTGTCACCTAGAATATAATAAAATGTTATGCAATACCAGTAGTGATTGTTAATTATCTCTGAACGAGGTACTTATTGAAACATGATCTGAATAGACTTGATTCTACATCACATCAAAGAATTGTTAACAAATTAATATATCCCACAGCCATTCATATGAATGAATCAGTAGTCTGTATTCCAAGTAATGTTTGAGAAATGGCTTTTGACTATGCACAGTAGGAACAAAATGCTGTAGTCTTTGTTGTGCTATATTTCAGGGTCATATCTCTAAGAATAATGGAAATTATTTGGTAGCTCAGAAGAAATTGAGGTTTTGTGTGTGTGTGTGTGTGTGTGTGTGTGTGTGTGTGTGTGTGTGTGTGTGTGTGTGTGTGTGTGTGTGTGTGTGCGCGCGCGTGTGCATGTGTGTCTAACATGAATGGCAAATGGTTTAGTGGTGCAAAAATACACATTGGATTACTACTTAAACTTATGATTTCATAACATATCATAATGGAGAATTTGATTTTTTTGCAATGCCCTTTTGTCACTTTTTGTGACAAGCATGAGCAGGACGTATTGGCACAACTGACAATGTATTCTCAGCAACCACTTACTTTCACTTTCGTCATCCACCTTTGACGGAGTTGTCTGGGGACCTGCACAATATGGATGATCTGACGAAGACAGACAGGGAGATTTGGTGGCAGCAGCAGCAGCAGCAGGATGATATCTGGGGAGTTTGCGCCTCTTTGGTGCTGGTTGATGACTGAAGATTGTTGGCACTGCGTTTGGCTTCAGTTTGCATTTTCCATCAACACGATGTGTTTCAAATTGGTCGTGTTCAAAATGAGCCTGAAATTAAATAAATGATTATTTGTAATAATCATGCCAGGAAAGTACTTTGATATTTACACATTTATTGCATTTGGACTTTGCCAAAAATATGTTTTCTAACCATGTAATATGATGTATAGCAATTATCAACACACCATATATATATAAATATGTGTGTGTGTGTGTGTGTGTGTGTGTGTGTGTGTGTGTGTGTGTGTGTGTGTGTGTGTGTGTGTGTGTGTGTGTGTGTGTATTATATATATATATAATACACACACATACATATATATTATAATAATAGTATACAATGACCAGATAACCAAATCAAATATATATATATTATAATAATAGTATACAATGACCAGATAACCAAATCAAATATAGTGGTATGTCAACATGCAATGGCATATGTGGGTGAGTTTATATATAATATATTATATGTATTGTGTGTGTGGGGGATGGGGGGGTGTGAGTGGGTGTGTGTGGGTGGGTGTGTGTGGGTGAGTGTTGTGTGTGTGGGTGTGTGACCAGATGACCAGATAACCAAATCAAATATAGTGGTATGTCACCATGCAATGGCATATGTGGGTGAGTTTGTATATAATATATTATATGTATTGTGTGTGGTGTGGGGGGAGGGGTGGGGGGGTGTGGGTGTGTTTGTGTGTGTATATATATATATGTGTGGGTGTGTGTGTGGGTGTGTTTGTGTATATATATATGTGTGTGGGGGGGGTGTGTGTGTGTGCGGGTGTGTGGGTGTGTGTGTGTGTGTGTGTTCCCTTTTCGTCGTTCCCCATATTTTAATGTCTGTCAGATATATTGATAATAAATTAGAAACAATCTTCTATTTCCATCCTGAAAAATAGCTTAACTCTGTGACAGTGTACATATAATTGACAGTATTTGACAGTGTAAATATAATTTGTATAAAAAAGAGGTTATAATTTAATTTAATTGATCGGATAAATGTGTGATATTTCATTGAGAGATTTCAAAGTTAATTGTAATTTCATTAATTAACTTTTAAAGTTAAATATGCTCCATGCCTGATGTATACTTGATTCCTTTTTGAAAAATTTAGAATTTGGCTAACATCACCACGGGTGGTTGACCCAACGTTGGCGCAACGTTGGCTCAGGGCGGTTGACCAATGTTGGCCCAACATTGCTATACATGAATATATAAATGTATAATTACGTGTATTGGGTCACTCAAACAACTTTGGACTTACATTGGTATCTTACACTCGGTTCACTTGAAAATTGTGTTGATTGCACAACGTTGGCCCAACGCTGTTCACCCAACGCCCACGTTGTGTCAATGGTACCCTATTTGGGCCAACTTATATTATATGGATCTATGATCAACCAAGAACTTATTTTGTGACATTATAATACAAACGTTACATTCAACGTGCACGTCAAAAGTTGCATTCCGAGTTAATTACCATTTTTAATGCATTTTAGAAAAGTGAATGTATACCATGATCAATATTTGCTATCATATGTGTCACTTTGTGTGATTTGAGACGTTATTTTTTTATAAATGATGCATAATTAACAAACAACGTAGATTGGGTTCTTAAGATATTTATCTAGTTTTATTTTCCGATCGAGGTCTCCTGCAAACGAGATTATAAACGATGTCTCGCACATGTTGCGAACAGTAAACACGCGGGCAGGGTAAACAATTGAGGTATATGGACGATCAAGTCTGGTTTTGATTAATTAAATAGAAACACTGACAAGTGCACGCATATTTAGCTTGCAAATACACAGGGTTGCTTGTTATGTCAATCATGCTATTAAAATAACGTTTTTATTATACTAGTGATCCAAGTTCGTGCATCGCACGACTAGTGCCAGAAATAAAAGGACTACCCTACAGCAGCAGATTAAAATAATTAAAATTCCCCTCACTGCACTACAGAAGACAAAGAGCCGACATCATTCAAACTTTCAAAATTATCAAGGGACTCGACCAAATCGACTAGGACTGTAAATGCCCACTTTGTCCACAAACGCAGGTGAATCTAAAAGCCACCGGAACCACAAGAGGTCACAGAGAAAAACTAGTTACACAGACATTACAAGGAACCAGACATTATTTCCTCTCCACCCGAGTAAGATCCTGGAATGCACCAACAGAAGACACAGTCCAAGCACAGACAATCAATCAGCTGAAGTCCCGCCTTCAAAGAGACTGGAGAGACCATCCAGACCTGTACAACTTGACATACTAATGCACGCACGCACACACACACACACAATCGAGCCTAGAGACTAGGCAAACCGGAAAAGACAAACTAAAGAAAATAAATAACAATAACACCAACAGCAACAACAATAGCAGCAAAATCAATAGACAACGGAATACCACTACAGCATCCAAACCTTGAGACGGTCTCAGTGCTCAATTTGGGCAATTACTGACCGTTCTTAAGATAAGAACTTAAGGTAAAAACTAACGACAACCGAATCGTGCGTAGCCACTGGCGCTGGCCACTTGCACTGCCGCGCCGGGAATGGCATCGATGCTGTCGGGGGAGCATACTAACCAAAACATTTGAGATATTGTCTTACAGTTACAATGACACGTGCTAATAACTTAAATTAGACATTCCATATACATGCTTTGAACATAATTTGAACCGGTTCCAATAGCTAGTATTAGTGGTGCGTCAAGTTCATCGTTCGTCTTGCTGTTGTCTGGGTTACGTGTCCTAAATTGGTGCATCAATTAGGGTGTATCTTAAACCGACAGTAGCAATGAGTAAAGATGGTTGACATGTCATCATCCAATGTAAACGTCTTTGGTTTTACAAAAAAACAGCGATAACACCGCTTTGCCACGGAATTACGCGATGCACGAACTTGGATCACTAGTATAATAAATGAGTTGATCGATCCAGCAATGCATTGTACAAGGACACATGCACCAAAATAAGTACCGACTCAGGTAAAGTAGTTACTCATTGGTTCAATCATCCCACGAAGGAATGCATTGTTTTTTTATTTAGTTTTGCTTTTTCTATAAATAAATTATACTATTTCTAACGTATGGAATATAATCAACATTAGGAAAATATTCATATTTTGGAACATGGGTAGCAAATCTAATATTTATCAGATATGTAAACATTTTGTTTCCAGAACGTATATCAGGGGTGGATGTGGTACGAGAAGAGAAAAAGAACAGAACAAGGTGGAAACGTTTACTGGATAACATACATAGATTTTGCATGTTACAGTTGATCAATGCTGACATTTTAATAACCAGTTCTTTGGCTGAGTAATTTGTGGGTCCTGTTATGCTTCTGTTATAATTCTTTATCCTGTTTGTAAGAGGTTGACCAACTTGAATGTCCAGGACCAAAGTGTCTTGCATAACACAACCATTTATAGGAATTGGGTAGGAGCTGATGTGTAGGACAGGAATTGGGTAGGAAATGAATCATTCCAGACAGAATGATTTTATAGGTACCTTCAGCATATATCCACTACACAGGATTTATGACCAGTTGTCTTGCACGAGTTTCACTCTGCAAAGCCCCAACTGTTATACTTGTTGTAAGTTGACATATTAAATGCTGCTGTCTGGATCACTAGTTTTGGTTTCACTGGTGTGAAGTGACTCTTGATATGATTAGTTATCTGCAGTCAGATATATACATTTCTATTATCCAAACAAGGATATTTGTTAGGCCAAGAATGTAAACAAATCACAAACGTCTAAGCTGGAGTAAAGGTGCATATTTGGTAGTGAATAAAATTTTTACCGGAAGCATGTGTTTAACTGTACGTGGGATAAAAGCATTATTAATGTTTGTGAAGAAACAAACGTATTGTAAATTTGCTCACAATGTCATAAGATTGTCACACTTTCATGTTGTGTGAATCATACTTGTAACCAGGGTTACTGTGCTGGTAGTCAAATTGCCCAGTGTTGTAACAACAGACACAACAGTATGTGCATTAATGACATAACATCTGAGAAACAATATGGTAAGTCAACAAGCTACAAATGAATAAGGTATATAAATGTATAATTTGGATGCCAGCTTCTGTACAATGATAATGCAACATTCTAGAAACACAAGTGTGTGTTTTGGAATCTAAAATCTTCGCGGAAAGGAAGCATTTGGCACCCCGCACCATGCAAAACCTTGCTAATTGAATATAGACCGAGAGTAAATTTATTATTTAGTCACTTTACTATATTATCAAATCAAATAAATTTATTTTGCAACAACAATAACATAACAGTATACATACACAAAACAACCGTTTAAAAATTTAAGTTGTGTTGCATGGTGGTCACTTGGCATGGTATATGCCGTCTTCCTGTGACACACAAGCGTCGTAAGAGGTGCAGTGTTCTATCACGTACATCCGCCCGTCACGGCACACGAAGTGCCTTTGTTGGCGCCGCCAGTAGTATCCCTTCAGCAGTCGTCCGATCCGCGTCTCCATTACCATGGCGATAGCGAGACGCTGTGTCAGCATGATGACGTCGCGATGCACGTTGATCTCGATGACGGAGTTGCTCATGAGCGAGATGAGGAAGTTGACGAGCAACAGGGCGGCCGTGAAAACGAAGAGCAAATGAAGCCCGTAGACGAGCCCGGGGTTCTGTAGTTGGTACGAGGTGAAGTCAACCATGTTGAGGATGACAGTAAACGTCGAGTAGAACGACCGGTGCAGACTGCCGAACGCCTCGATGCAACCCTGATCGCTGTAGTAGTTGATCATCATGTAGAAGATGTACGAGAACGGAGCCAGGATGATGAGGAAGACGATCATAAAGTTCACCATGTCCCGCAGCATCTTCTGGATGATGACGGTGAAGTAGCCGATAGAGGGTAGCAGCTGCACGAAGTACAGCATCGTCCACGGCAGGAGAAGACAGGCGATGATTCGACTTAGCTCACTCATGTACGGGATCTTCATGACCGGGAATAGCCAGGCGGTCGAACGGAACATTGCCAGGACGATAAACAGAAGTTGGCTGACGCGGTAGAAGTTGTGGTGCAGCGCCGCCTTGCGACCGCTGACGACGCCCTCTGCGCGCCAGTGCCTCCAGCGGCCGTCGTGCAACAGGAAGTAAGCGGCCTCGTATATGTCAACCAGTAGTATGAAGACGGACAACGTGAACACGTATACAGTCGTCGTTATCGTTGCCCAGTACGGTATCTCGAAGACGGCGTCACCACAGTTGAGATTGTTGGTGGTTGCGTTACTGTAACTGGTGGAAAACTCAGAGTTTTCAAAGAGGAAAAACGCGCCGAGGTAGGCGATCCGGACGAGGAACCAGGCGAAGAGGAACGGCCAACTAATCCGCATCTTGGCGTCGAACCACTGCCGTGTTGGCGCCTGCGACATCAACGCGCGACACGCATCGCTGAACAAGTCCGATTGCTCCAGTTCCAGCAGGAACTTGATGGGCGAGAACTCCCGCCGTGTGCTGGCATCGAAGGTCTCGTACTCGGTCACGTCGTACCACTTGTGAACCAGTGGGCCGTGCGTCTCCATCTTCACCAGGTAGACACCCGGTGTCTGCAGGATGGCGTTGAACAACCGCAGCGTCGATATCTTAGCCGCCAGCTCCAGGGGTCGCAGGTGGTTATCGTTCTCCGTCAGAAGCAGTTTCTCGGATGTCGCCGCCGGTAGCAGTTGCAGCAACTTCCCGTACGTCGCCGTCATGCCGACTTCGCTCTTCTTGCTAACGCTGGCGAATCGCGCGAGTTCGTGGATGACGTCATTTCCGTTCGACTCGAGTAGACTGGCGTTGACCGAGTAGCCGAGCATCGTCTTCAGCGTGGCGTGTGCGCCGCAGATGGCGGCGAGCGAGAACGGTCGGCTAGGTAGCGGAACGTCCCAAGCATCAGCGCATTGACCGGCACGTCCTTTACTTGTCTGATTTGTCCCGCTGTTTGTGATATATTGTAAGACAGTTAGTTGACGAATGTACACACACATAAGATGCAATGTTATTATACAAAGCAGTGTACCAGCTACTGTATTCCGGCGTAGTTTTGTGTACCAGTGTAATAGTAGTAGTAGTAGTAGTAGCAGTAGCAGCAGCAGCAGCAGCAGCAGCAGCAGCAGTAGCAGTAGTAGTAGTAATAATAAGAAGAAGAACACTTACATCTGCATATAGCTCCATAAATCTAGATAAATCCATTCGGAGGCGCTTAAAACGAGTAAAAATAAACCGGAAAAACAACACGTATTTTCTGTTCGGTTGTCTTGTCTATTGATGATTTGGTTTAAGCATAGTATTTTGCAGTAGTCTGCCATGGCAGATTTGACATAATCCATCACGTAGCCTATTGCCTAGCATTAAGGTCCGTCAAGCCATCAAAATGGATGCCGGATATGTGCTGTTGCTAAACAATCGGTTATTTATGTTGTTGATATTCGGGCTCACATGTTTTTTTTGCGAAAAAATAGGTTTTTTTGCGAGAACTGCATGCGGTAAATATTGATTTAGCAGATGTCGTGGCGCCCATATAATGTAATGCACATATTTAGGCTTAACCATTTTAGTAGGCAAAGCTTGACGGATGTCATGCGCATAATTGTGATAGTGACGTAAACAAACAGTGGCGTAGTCTAATGGATCAATTAGTTAATAATTGCTGCTAGGCAATAATCTGTCTTACTTGATTTGTTACGTCATTCGTTTGTTAGCTTTTATGTAATGGCTATCGTTTCGATTCTAATAAAGAGTTAAGCTAGGAAACTACTATTGGGAGTGACCAACGACTGCCAAAAAAGCCAAAGATGTGGTTGTCTAGATTAAGACTACCGGCTCTCTTTGAGACAGTTTTTCCATTTCCCTGTGTAGGATGTTTTAAATTTCCTGGCATTGATGTCAGGCAAAGGGGACCTTTGTGGATTGTTCACCCAAAAGACAAGAGCAAAGTGTGGTGTATGAAATAGCTCTCATTTCGAAACCAGGTTCTCCCTAGTGACCGAGCTTTAGCGCCCCGTCTGTTATGTTTTTGCAGTTGTTTAATTTAATTCATTTATACTAATGTTTACTATGTAAATACTCAGTACATAATTTAAGTTATGATCGGCATTGTGTAAAAGAAAACAGAGACCATTATTGCAAGCAGATTGCCCAAAATAAGACAGCAGCACAGAGGGTTATCTGTACATATCCCACAAACCTGTAGTCGAAGAGTCCGTTGAGAAGCAAATTCCGTTCCTTCTCTGTTGCCACTGTCAACATCATTCCTACTGCGCGAACGTCGTCGGCACAAAGAGAGTCGAACCAGGGCCGAAACTGCTCCAACATCATGACGCCGTCGAACCCGTTAACGACCAGTCGAGGCACGTCTTCAAGCTCCGACATCTTCCCTTGTCTATGTATCACGCGGTCGGAGAGTTTGGACCTGTACTGATGTCTGCTTGCATCAAGTTCAATATTCGATATAAACACGATTTGCTAATGCGTATTGGCTAATGTACAATATCAGTCTGTGTCAAGCTTGCCCGCTACCATTTAAACCACAGAGTAGATACTTGATTAATTAGCCTCTGGCGGAGAGCTGGCTGAGGGTATCATTGTTGTATAATGTAATTAACATTTATGAAAAATGCATAACACTAACGACGATGACCGATATTTTCTTAGCTGCCTGACTATCGGGCTATAGAAATGATTTATTGTACAATTCTGACACAGAACAGTATTTTCACTGTTTCTTGCTGGAGTGAGCATTGACTGTATACAGGTTGTATGTATGAAAGAGCTTGATAGATTTAATCAGATCTTGAAAATAATGCGATATCGCACAGTGTGCGAATGTAGTGATATTAGAAATGGCATTAAGCAAGAAAAAGAGGAGATCGTGACCCTTGCCAAAGAATATTGGACACGTTGAAGTTATGCAATATCATTGTTAACAGTTTTATAAAGGAGATAATTGCGATAGTTAAGTCTGGTGCTAACACTAGCTGTTGCGATGGTTTTAGCGGCATAAAGTGACATATACCGGTGAATACGGCGAAGATCATGGATGTGATAATAAAAATAGCAACGACTCGTTTTAGATGTGTATTATATAGCTAAAACTGAAGTTGCTTACAAAGGTAACTCCTAGACTCCGTGCTGAGGTTGCTGTTGTGATCTTTTGACTCAGGATACGTTTTGGAAAAACATCAAGTTCACTACGCTGCATTGGTCTACCAATCATAGGGCATTCAGTTTTGTATCGGCATATGACTTTGATTTGTGATCAGTCGTTCATTGGAATATATCTTGGAGCTGAGCTGGTTTAGGGAGCGATTTGTATCCGAAATAGACAAAGAAATGTACATTTGTGTGTCATCTGCGTAAAGATGATCCGAGTTAAGAGTTTGGATAACAGAGCTTAGTGGTATAGTGTATAGGGTGAGAAGCAAAGGCCTGAGAACAGAACTCTGGGGAACACCACACGAAATGAGCCTAAAAAGTACATAGTTTCATCGTTTTTATCCCACAATCGCGGTGTATAATATAACCTATATATGGCATTCAGTACGTTCGCAAGATGCTGTCGACAATGTTCAATGGCTGCAAACGAAATGCACGGGGGGCAGGAGTTCACGGGATCAGCACCAATAAAAATACGTTCCTAAACGTGATATTTTCAAACGAAGCAGACAGTATTATTATTGTGCTAAGCTCTGCTTAGGTTCTTGTTTGTACCTTGCATTGTCCGTCACTGGAAGGCCTATTTTGGCACAGGGCATTTTCAACGCCACTCTCCTAGCATTGTTCCGAACTTCTCCCTCTGATTCCTGGCGTCTTCTGCTACCACCTGTCGAACGCAATAATTGCATTGCGATTTACACACCTGTGCACTGTAATTAACTGCGTCTTTCCGATGAGCTGCTTGCGGCGCTTTTGTTGTGACCCACTCGTTAATTAATTCTTTAATTACTTCGCGATGTGCTGCCGCCTTCTGTATTTGAAGTTGACACTTGTGGAGAACGTAGGTACAAATATAATTAAACGCACTGTTATACATGTTAGATTATGTTACTACGTAGAAGTATTTGTTCTCACCTAAGATAAATTTGAAGAACTACAGGACTCAAAGAATCCTGTACGCTCACTCCGAAGAAGAGCTGAACGATGAATAGGCAGCTGTCGACCAGAGTGATGTTGTGATGCGTCGCGCAGCATTTGCCAGCTACTTAGGGCATCTCTTCAAAAGAAAGAACATGTGGGCACTCCGCTCTCGACACGAATTGCTGGTAAGAAGAAACACCACAAACAACTACTGTGAGGCAGGTATGCATGCACTCAAAGACAACTTGTTGGGGCGCACCAAAGCATTCAATGTCGTGCAGTTGTTCCATTTTGTCGATGAACGAAAAATGATGGCATTGCGGGAGAGTGTGTGAAGGAGCATGAAGGCGACAGGGTTAGGGACATGACGGTCAATATAGCAAAGATCATAATGAGGTTGCAACAGAGGAAGATAGCGATGAATGAGACGAACTGCTACAACGCTTCGCCACTTTCAATATCAGCATCGTTGCAAAAGTACGTCAGAGCCCTGAGGTCAGGTATGCCCTGCGACGCACTGCTTAAGAAAAGGAAGTCTGTCGCAAGTGCCCAACACTTGCCGACTCGCCACCAAGCAGCACCTCACAACCTGGCAGAATGTATGTCACGAAATGTTACTCTCGGGTAGACACATTCCATGAAGTGAAGTCTTGTGTCTCGATGGAGCTTGTTGCTATTGATAATATCATTGGTGCGTGTTTTAAGTATGGCATGAATGCAATACAAGACTGATTGTGTTACACACTTTACACTGTTGAAGGTCTGTGATAGGCCAATGTCTATAATCTATACATTTTTAAAATAAGGCATTAGCACAATATATATATGGTTGTGTTGCACTGTTGTGAATCTGCCACAGACTACGTAGCAAGGTTGACAGGAAACAGTGATTCCGGGCTTATCTTACAAATGTTTAGCCATATTTGTGTCTAACACCACATTTTGGTCAGTGTCTATCATCGGTTCCTGTTTTAAATATAAGGGATGGATGAAGGCAGCTTGTAGTTCTGTCAGTCAGGACATATTTACAGTGAATGTAAATAGCCTCATTATTGATGTATAATTTGTATTTTCAGAAATCAACACACAATCAGCAGTAGATATTATCATTTGTTCTAGTTGTTCTAGAAACAATCTGTTCTCATTTCACGCTAATAACAATATGTAATGTGTACAACATAGAAGTTTTCTGATTGTATCTCGTAATCTAGCACATTCCTTGCTTGTGATACACCCTATGAAGAAAGTCACACAAGACAACAAGGGATTAATACATACTTTATTTCTGGTAGTTTATTTCAACCCCCGAACAGGATTATATGGCACACAACGAAATGGTGTTTCTTATAACATATGTATATGTGCTTTTTCTAATTTGTATTAACGACAGTGAATTCTAGTTCTCTAAATTTGTTATCCTTTGAAGATGATACCACCGTTTACCAATCAGGATATGATATTGAAAATGTAGTTATAAAAGTGAATCAAGAATTAAAACAATTGTGCAACTGGTTGTGTGCTAATAAATTGTAATTGAACGTCAAAGAGACACATTTTAATGTTTTAGTCCTGCAAATATAAAATACATAGTAAACAATAGCATTAAAATAAATAACGATGTCATCAACCAGGTTGGCAAGTATAAAAATGACGAATCTGTTAAATTCCTGGGACTGTATATAGATAAGTATCTAACATGGAAAGAACACATAAACATAATTAGTTCCAAAATATCTAGAGCCATTTTTGCAATAAATAGAGTGAAATATTTATTACCACATAAATCATTAAAATAATTATATTACATTTTAATTCATAGTCACATAGCATATGGTATACAAGAATGGGGCAATGGAACACAAAGAAGACAGGAGTCATACTGATCCTTATTTAAGTCTGAACAAATACAAACAAATTCAGATGTATATAAACTACAGGTCTCACTATTTATGCATGACTTTAAACATGATGCATGTATTACCCAAGTAATTAAAACATTCTGCGTTCAAAAAGATTCTAAACAAAGTACAAGAATAACCAGACAATGCAACTTTCTTGTTAAAGTGACACCTAGAACACATTTTTCGTATAAGCAGTCTAAACATAATTTCACAAGAATCTGGAACAATAATATAGACG
Source organism: Escarpia spicata (assembly GCA_963995525.1). NCBI lineage: Eukaryota > Metazoa > Annelida > Polychaeta > Sabellida > Siboglinidae > Escarpia > Escarpia spicata. The sequence goes on along the minus strand of OZ023211.1, from coordinate 21,479,249 downwards.
AAAAAATAAGAATCACTAAACACAGGTTAAAGTTTAGATACATGTTGTGTGAATTCTACTTAAATACATCTTCGTCAAGTGGATTGTTTAAATGTTCAGAGTGTAATTAAACTGATTGAATGGAAATCTACCTTTGTTTGTAAATCCATTACCGTTTTTACACTACCTTGTAAACTAAGTAAAATGTTTGAATAGCGTCCCTATTCACTTACATATATTTCAATGGATCAAACTTCTCAGTTCGTTGTTATATGTAACCAGCAACAGCACATACTACATGTCAAATAATACTCCGGTTTAATGTTATATAGCACAGAAGTGGGCTGGTGATGAATTTTAGTGATTCGTTTAACATGATTTTGATGATTGCTGTGACTGTGATTTAGTAATCATAGAGTAATGATAATTTGCTTTAAATGGTGTCACTGGAAGACGGCTTTTAACCAAGTAACAAAACTGTGACATCCATACAATGTAACACATTTCCATTTGTAAAACATGTATGTGTTAATTGTATGTTACGTTGTTACGTTGTAAAAATAAAGTTATTTACTTATTTACTTACGTACATACTGACATGTTTTCAAGTAAAATTAGCACATTTATAGACACAAGACATTGCAATATTTAATACATATATTAATTCATATTTACACACGTCATTCATTTGAAATGCAAGTAATATCTCACAACAGACGTGTACATTAAAATTACAAGTGACACACTTCTAAGTGGATACAAAAAATGTTTGTATCATATATTCCAGCAAGACCTATAAATGGCTTTACAAGAAATATTGTTCAGTTAAAAACTGCAGATAAAATGCGTGGAGCATGATCTCGCACTACATACTATAAACACAAGTTGAAACAGCTGTGTCTAGTAAACAAATAGTAAACAATACTATACTAAGTCTTGTTTTCATCACGTGTACCGTGTAAACTCTGGAAGTCCACGTGGATACATGGCCACGTGTATCGCGTAAACACTGGCTGTCCACGTGGATACATGGCCACGTGTATCGCGTAAACACTGGCTGTCCACGTGGATACATGGCCACGTGTATCGCGTAAACACTGGCTGTCCACGTGGATACATGGCCACGTGTATCGCGTAAACACTGGCTGTCCACGTGGATACATACCCGTTGTTCATGGGTCGAAAATGTCCCGTTGCTTAACTCACCTGGCGAGTCAAAACGTGCTTCCGGGAGCATGTGCCATTAAACAACGATGATGGTGATGGTAGTTATGCAAAAACAAAGATGAACAATAATTATATTGTAAACATGTTCCGTCTTGTTACACGGGCCTGTCGTATCGTATGCAGTGGTTTATCACGTATATCCGTCCGTCGTGGCACACGAAGTGTACGTTTTGGAGGTGACTGTAGTAGCCCTTCAGAAACCGCCCCACGCGATTCTCCGTCGCCATGGTGACGCTGCGTCAGCATGATGACGTCACGGTGTTCGCTGATCTCGTTGACGGAGTTGCTCATGAGGGCGACGAGGAAGTTGACGAGGAGGAAGGTGGCGGTGAAGACAAAGATGATGTGGAGTGCGTAGATGAATGCCGGATTGGTTAGTTGGAAGGTTGTGAAGTCGACCAGCGACACGTACACTGTCGTCGCCATGCCGACCCAGTAGGGCAGGTCGAAGACGGCTCCGCAACAATTAATGTTTTGAGGTCCTGTTGATTACACGAAAATTACGAGTTCTCAAACAAGAGGAACGCGCTGATGTACATGATGCGAATGACGAACCAGGCCAAATGAAATGGTCGATTGATAAGCATCTTGGCGTCTATCAATTGGCGAGTGAGCGCCTGCAAGAGGAGAGCTTGGCACTCGTCGCGGAACAAGGCTCCCTGCTCTAAGGGCGAGTTGTTCCGTCGACTGCCGGCCAACAAGCTGTCGTACTCGGTAACGTCGTACCACTTGTGCGCTTGCGGACCGTGCGTCTCCACCTTGGTTAGATAGACCCAGGTGTCTGAACGATGGCGTTGTACAGCCGCAGTGTCGACAGCTGCGCCGCCAGCTCCAGAAGACGTAAGCTGCTTGTGTTCTCCGCAAAAGGAGCTTCTTCAAAGTGGACGACGCCAGGAGATGCCCGAGGAACAAGAACGTCTCCGTCATCACCACTTCGCAGCTCATGCTCATGCTGTCGATTCTCACCACCTCGTGGATGACGTTGTTTCCGCTGGGCTCAAGTAGGCACACGTCGACGGATAGTGGCGCATCGTCTTTAGCGTCGCATGCCCACCGCAAGAGGCGACGAGAGCGAAGGGTCGACGAGGAAGCGCCACCTCTCCACCCATGTCGCTGCGACTGACGGGGTCAGGACACTGTTGGACGAAAAAAAGTGCAGTATAGTTTTGAGAAATGATTTTTTACAATATTCACCTGCTCTGACATAAGTGCATTTGAGTAGTCAGATTTCTAGATGTGCTTGTAGAAGCTGTTGACAGTAAGATGGTATCGTTTTAGCTGATTTTATTAAGCGGAAGGGTATTTGGCAGCAATTTGGCTAGTTGTCCCTTTAGCCGGATTACTGCCTGCATCCATTTGTAAATACTGATGGGTGTCATACATTCAGGCATTTTACGAGAGCTAGACATATTATTGTTGAATGTGCACATTTTCTTGAACACATTTCAACACATTAGGTTTAATGACGCATCGTTGGAAACACTCAAACAAGTGAAGTGGTAAAACATTGTAGTTTGAATACCAACATCTACGCCACTTTTGTTTCATAACAAACAACACATGCACGCACGCGCGCACACACAAGTGTTCGCTATAATTAACCGCTACCTGACTTTCTGGCAGTGAAGACGTTAATAAGCATTCTTTATAAAGACAACATGTTTTATTCGTATTATTACACAACATGAACTAGAAACTTGATTATTTTATGTGTGCAGTATTGCAATGATATTAATACATATAATATAACCATCGTACAGTGTGTTTTCTCCAACTATTATCAAATGATGACTATATAGCGTTGTTTCCAATTGCAGTAATGAGAAGACAGCACATATGTTTTACTAACCTGTAGTCGAAATGTCGGTTGAGAAGTATGTTGCGTTCTTCCATCGTTGCCGCTGCCAGTATCTCCCCAACACCGCGTGTGTCGTCAGCACGCAACGCATCGAACCAGACCAGAAATCGTCCCAAAGGCATGACGACTTCGAACCCGTTCACTGCACACCGCGACTGGTCTGCTACTACAACATCTTACACGTTCTATATTCAACTGTTACTCTAAACATTCGCCAAGTTCGATTTACAAGGAAATGCTATTACGCTTTCATTCATTGCGATGACAGTTTGTGTGATGTGATGATTCATTAAAGAGGCACGGATACTTGATACGGAATTCGAACTGAATGATCCGTTTTCCTGTACCGCATGCACACATTTCTTCAACATGTCCTGTCCAGATGTTCATGCAAGTAAAATAACACAGTCGGTTGCACTGCAGATACGTCACAATGGTCGTCACAACTACAGTGCAGTGGTAGCTGATGTTTCCGCTACCTGCCTTGCTCGCTGCGATCGAATTCTGACAATGCCCGTCATTTGAAGTGATGCACATGCCGCCATTCGCTTAACGCTCTAATTAATCTGCCTTTGTTAAGTGCGAACTGACAGTGGCCATGCATGTTTCCATGCTAACGAACGTTGGTGACTAAAGAGTGTTTTATTACCGACGACGAGTGTCGGAATGAGCCGACGGGCAAGACGTGTTGATCACCACTTATACTGATTTCCGCTATCGGCGCCGTCTGTCCGTTTTATTCCATTACATACAAAATTCACTGTGAACTCCGGTGTCCGCCAAGGGTGTGTCATGTCTTCATTTCTTTTCACCCTAGCCATCGATTGGACTACAAAAATCATGACCAACCAACAGCAGACTGGAATCAGATGGAACCTGTGCTCTTCACTCGAAGATCTAATCTATGCAGATGATCTTGCTCTACCTTCTCACACTCGAGATCAAGTACAACAGAAAATACGTAACCTAGAACAACAAGCCAGTTCCATTGGTCTTTCAATTAATGCAAAAAAGACAAAAATATTGACAAACAGCAACCTGACAGATGATTAACAATCATGCACTCGAATATGTGAACAAGGTCACCTACCTGGGCAGCATCATAAATCTCCAAGGAGGTGCAGAAGAAGACATTAAAACACGGTTGGGAAAAGCCAGGTCAGCATTTGCAAATCGTCAACGGCTATGGAAATCCTCAGCATACTCCAGAAAAACAAAACTAAGAATCTACAAGAGCAATGTCCTCTCTGTGTTCCTGTACGGCTCAGAGTGCTGGCTCATGACACAGCAAGACACCAATAGACTTTCCAGCTTCCACAACACCTGCCTAAGGAAGATAATGAAAGTATACTGGCCCGAGACCATTTCCAACACAAGACTCCACCAAACAACAAAACAACAACAGATCTGCTTCACCCTGAAAAAGAGGATGTGGACATGGCTCGGCCATGTCTACAGGATGAGCAACTACATTCCAGCAAAGACAGCATTGACCTGGACGCCAGAAGGAAATAGGAAAAGAGGCAGACCAAAAACAACTTGGCGACGAACAATTGAAGAAGAACAAAAGAATGCTGGGCTGACCTGGGGCACAGCAGCAAGGAAAGCCCAAGACAGAGGGGTCTGGCGAGATCTTGTGCGAGCCTTATGTGCCACACGACACGAAGAGGATAAGTAAGTAAGTAATTCCATTACATATGTAGTAAGCAGTGATTGGAGCTGTGGTAGTAGTAGAAGTAGTAGTAGCAGTCGTAGTAGGAGGAGGAGTAGTAGTAGTAGTACTAGGATTAGTAGTAATATAGTAGTAGTAGTAGCAGCAACAGCAGTAGCAATAGTAGTAGTAGTAAGTAGGAGTAGTAGTAATAGTAGTAGTAATAGTAGTACTAGTAATAGGAGAAGTAGTGGTAGTATCGTAGTCGTAGTAGAAGTAGTAATAGGAGTAGTAATAGTAGTAGCAGCAGCAGTAGCAGCAGTAGTAATAGTAGGTGTAGTAATAGTAGTATTAGTAGTACTAGTAGTATAGTAGTAGTAGTAGTAGTAGCAGCAGCAGCAGTGATACTAGTATTAGTACCAGGAGTAGTGGTAGTAGTAGTATTATAGTAGTAATAGTAGTAGCAGCAGCAGTAGTAGTAGTAGTAGTAAGAGTAGTATCAGTATTAACAATAATAGGAGTAGTAGTAGTACTGGGATTAATAGTAGTAGTAGTATCAGCAACAGCAGTAGCAATAGTAGTAATAGTAGGGGTAATATTAATAATAGTATTAGTAGTAGGAGTAGTAGTGGGAGTAGTAGTAGTATATTAGTCGTAGTAGTAGTAGAGGTAGTAATAGGAGTAGTAGTAGTAGTAGTAGTAGAAATAGTAGTAGTAGGAGTAGTAGTAATAATAGTAGTAGTAGTAATAGTAGTAGGAGTAATAGTAGTAGCAGCAGCACCAGCAGTAGTAGTAGTAATAATCGTAGGAGTAGATGTAGTAGCAGCAGCAGCAGTAATAGTAATAGTAGTAGTAGTAATAGTAGTAGTAAGAGTAGCAGCAGCAGCAGTAGGAACAGCATTAGCAATAATAGTAGTGGCAGTATAGTAGTCGTAGTAGTAGAAGTAGTAGTAGCAGTTGGAGTAGGAGTAGTAGTAACAGTAGTAGTAGTTGTACTAGGTAGGAGTAGTAGTAGTAGTAGTAGCAGTAGTAGTAGGAGTAGTGGTAGTAATAGTAGCAGTAGCAGTAGTACTAGGAGTAGCAGTAGTACTAGGAGTAGCAGTAGTACTAGGAGTAGCAGTAGTACTAGGAGTAGCAGTAGTAGTATTGTTATATGCTTACATATGTGTAAGCATCTTGTCAAGTTTGGTCGTAATTCCAGCGAATCGTTTACCATTCAACAGTAATGTTGCGTTGCCATTGGTTGGATGACATGTACATTCCACGCAATTTAAATTATAGACACACTGTACATGTTGGAAAATTGACTTTATTCAGACTTTCGCAAGTTGACAGATAAATTATGCGCAGTTGAAATATATCCTCAGCAAGTTATTACGTCGATATGACAATGTCCATGCTATATGATGATATTTTTATGACACTCTTATGTTTTATTTAAATGGAGTACTTCAACTTCAGTATGGAGGTAAATCAAATGATTCTATGTAATGTACAAGTCATTAGCGCAGATACCGAAGCCTGCACGAGTTGTTGATAAAGCGCATTGTTCTACGAGTCGGAGAATACTGGAAGGCACAAGAGAAATTCGCTTTGGCGTACTTTCTTCAACAGTGGAAACTTTTCCACGGGCACTGCCCTCGTGGCACCGGTATGTTGACCTTCTACCCTGGTACGGGCGAGTACTGTCTCCAGTTGGAAGATTTTGTTCATCACAGACTAAGAAGTTATAATAATGTAACTTGTCACGAAGACGGATTTTTAAACTTGACACCAAATCTTGCTCGGCTGATGATAATATATACTATACTTCATAGTGTGACTGAATATATTAATCACCATCCGTTATTTTTAATCAACATGTACACCCAGCAGCACGACACAGTGTGTGTAGCCGTGTCTTTGCGTGTCTCTATAAGCGGTGTTTTCACGAGGGCGTATCACGTGTTCCTTGTCTCGTCTTGCCCTGTGCGCTGTGCCGGTGCAGCGGATAGGAGACGTTCAGTGCCCGCCAGCGGTTGTCTCTCGCTCCGTGGCGGTGGAGAGATGCTCACGGCGTCTTCTAAATGGTCGGACGGGCGGACGTCTTCAGACTCGAGCCGTTACAGAACCATGACCGTAGGCATATCTGAAAGATGTGGGAAGCGATATGAATCAAGTTAGACGAGAGAGCACCTTCTACTGTAATTCGTCTCCACCAAATGCTGGCAAACTCTGTGAAGACGAAGTATCGCTAAAAGTTTCACTGCATTGATCCTATGTGTATTGTGCATTCATATATGACCAAATGGGTCCAATGATAAGAAAAAGAACAAGACGTTTATTTGATCCCACAATATAACAAATATTGGCATAAAAACCATCAGGTATATGCATTTACCAAAATAAAATATGATAATATAAGCGTGTACACACCATTTTTTTAAACCAGTATAGTAATTAATTGAAACAAAAGAAACCTTTTGATTTTAAGACAAATACTGCGTCTCTCACACGCCTGACCGGGAAGCAACTCCGGCCGCTGGGAACAAGATCCAGTGGGTTAAAGACAGAGACCACCACTCTGTGAGTCCACGACAGGCAACACATTTACACCCTGTGTGGGATCTTTAACTTCCAGTGGCATAGCCACTATATAGAAGGAACCAACGGCTTTTAGTGTCTCTTCCGAAAAACACAGGCAACGTGAGGTGAACGAAATTGCCTAAGTTTCGAAACAGCGGCATGTGGAATCGAACCACCGTCCCCTCGAGCAACAATCCGCGCGACCACAGCTCCCCACTTACGTGTGTTATCACAAATGTAGTAAGTTTAAGTTTGCATTTAGGCAATATTATTATTGTTTTTAATTGAATTAATTTGTAAATAAAGATAACTAATCGCCAGAAGCAGCGTTGGTTAGCATATATAAGGTATGTACTATGTATGTACTTGCAATGAACTGCTCAAATATAGAGCAAAGCGAGGTATAACAATTCATTTCCACTTACAACTGTTTTAAACCTATTAATACCCATATCAGTCTAGTTTCTCAACTGCTTTAGACACTTTCAGTACCCATATCAGTATTGTTTCTTTTACAATATATTCCAGTTGATTGTTAAAGTTAAATATATACTACTTACTTTGGGTGATACGTACGAAAATGTTCAAATGGAAAGGCTACGCTAATTGACCTGTGCAAGCGATACTTTATTGCATATAAGCTTGGACGCCTACTGTGAACAAATTGTTGCCTAAAAGAAAAAAATGTGGTTACTCAAACGACATGTAGGGAAAACGGGATTAGCTGAGTGACTCGGAAATATTTAAAACATCACCAGATCAGATAATTTCAAGTACACACAACCATACAAACATGTTAACCTTACTATCTATACAAAAATAGATTGCCTTAGGATGTAAATTACCTTTTGCTACATTACAATAATTCTTAGCAATTGTTGAAATGGGAAAATGAAACAAGTTATGTTTAGAAGTAGCATTTCATAAAATATTAGGTTCATAAATATAAATGCAGGTATTTAAAGTTCACGTTTTAAGATTGCGAATGCTATATTTGAAAATCAACCAAAACAAGCGTATACATAGAGCCATAGACCATTAGCGTTGAAAAACATCGGAAACCATGTATAACTATGTCGTACCAAGAGTGCTGGTCAGTGCCGTAAATGATTCTCTGAGCATCCAGAAGCGCCCCTCGCGGACAAAGCGTAGTTCGGCGCACTCGTCTCCAGTCCCCACGCGGATGATGTGCCCGATGAACCAGTCGTTTATGAGACCGCCGTAAAATGTGCCTGTGAACGCCAGCTGTCGGACACGGTTATACATCAACCAAATCAGTATTACGTACATATGCTATACACACGAATACACACATACATACATACATACATACATACACACGCACGCACGCACGCGCACAAGTGCCGTGAAGACAATGTGATTTTAAATATGAAAACTTGATAAATAGCTAACAGCTTAGATAGAAACATGATGTATTGCCATGATAGACATAGCAGACACAGTTAAGATTCAGGATAATGATGATTGTTTGTTTGTTTGATTGATTGTTTGATTGATTGATTGATTGATTGATTGATTGATTGATTGATTGATTGATTGATTGATTGATTGATTGATTGATTGATTGATTGATTGATTGATTGATATACATACACACACAATATATATATATATATATATACATATATATATATATTGTATTTGTGT
>OZ023211.1:21450040-21470101 GCA_963995525.1 Escarpia spicata | reverse complement strand
GGTACCTGTGCATTGTCCATCTCTATAGAAGCTACAGTGAAAGTTCGTGTTGCGAACTGATATACACCAGACCCTTCGAAATGGTGCACCGACATTCCATGTTCGTTTGTGGTGTGAATCCCGAAAATTACGTTCAACTGGTGAAAAGAAAACAGCGATATTTACATAGGTTAGTGATGTCTATATACACCAGCTATAGACACTGGTTCCAAATTTCAGAAGCGTAGACTATCGTTATCTGATCTACCCAAGGCGATATGTAGATTGAAATAACACGAGTATGTCGTATAGTGTTAGACCATACCTTGTAGCGTAACGTCAAGGTAGATACATTTACAAAAACGAAAGCTTAATACACGTGATTATTAAACATTTCGTCCAACAAGACAGTCAATACTATTGGTCTTAAAAATATTACACAAAAACACTGTAGCGCTCACGCACCTAATGCTTGTATAATTGTTATAAAAAGTGCTAGTTTACGTAATGGTGAGAATACTGCAAAGTTACCTTAATTTGCGGACGGAACCAGTGGGTCGTCTCAACGTTGACTATATACACCATCAGCTGTTCTATACCAGTGAACTTGTTGCATCTATTGTAGAACATGTGACCTATCCATTGACTTCCCTTCCGCAGCGGATTCACTGCAAAAGCAATTTTTTCATAGCCTTATAGGGGCTGGTGCACGAGGAATGAATGTGGAGCAGAACAGATTTCATGTAGCTAATGGGATATTAGAGAGGTTAAGTCATGGATAGCGCCTATAAATGTTAGAATCCTTAAAGCAGACCGATAAACAAGATGCTCCTGGGAATATACAATGCAATGTTGTATCAAGAACAATTACAAGCAGAACTTTGACGAATCCAGTACGCAATAATGGATGCAAGTTAACATCCCATAAACTATTGAGCAATTTCCTTGATAGATATCGCTGGAAAGGTCTTCTGCAAGGTGGTGCTCCCGATGAAACGACGATGACAGCATCGGTGCACAACTATCAAGACAGCAGTTTGGATTCAGGATACAAATATGGATACTATAATATTATGTCTTTATTGTGCGCCGGGTCATTATAAAAGGCAAATGCGCACTAGGTCCAACTACATTTCAATATTTTGCAGACACCATGACCGCTTTTGATACTATTTGGAGAGGTGTATTGTGGAAGATACTGAGATATATTAGTTGGGCCAACAACTGAGATCACCGAGTGAAACCACGTATGAGAATATTGAATGTGCAGTCGTCGTCAATGGTTAATTGACAGATTTGTTCAAACTGGAAACAGGAGAGAGGCAGAGGTATCTGCTGTCACATATTCCGTTCAGTTTGTTCCTGGAGACGGTTACCCAAGGAGTTAAAGCTAGAGAACGACTTCAACTATGACATAAAATACGCATTATTCTATGCTGTGTTCGAGAACTACAACTGCAAGAGCTTAGTGTTGTGTGTAACTAATGAGGCACACAAAGCAACTTTCCCAAATGCAAGATTGTCATTTCATCAGACAAGAATACAATTATCTTGGAAAACGACGATATCGAGAGTGTGGGAGAGTACGTTTCTTTGTAAGCATGGTAAAGTTGACAGTTGCAGTATCCTAGCATCAGCATCTGTTGGTAGACTTAGAGATGTTATCATTTCTAACTGAGTCATTTCAACAAGACTGGAAAGCCGATTATATTGAGCCTTTATATTTTGCCAATTGCAATCTATAGTGCAGAATATTGGGCACTACTATCACAAGAGATTAAATTTATTGAAGTGTTCTAAACGCTTTGCCTGCGGGCCATCAGAGGTGTTGCCAGGGAAGATAGACTATGAAATATGCAGATAAAAAGGATATATTCATACATGAATCCATCTGAAATGTTATCAGACATAGAAATTGGTTTGGGCATGTTTGTTGTATACCGAGCAAATATCACGTTTACATAGCTTTAAGTAAAAATTAAAGGAAAAAGAGGAAAATCTTGGAAAAGGTGGAGCGACTAACTAACACATGACACTGGACTTCCGCTATTAACAGCACCGCGGTGTGCTCTAGAGGAAAAGGATAGAGGGTGTGACATCCGGGAGGACTACGAGTGGCTAATTTGACCGATGTATTTAAGTCTAAGAAAAGTCAAGATGGGACATTGTACGAACGATAGATTTTAATGTAAGTAAATATTCCGTTTTATAGCCTACGATAATTTTTTGTTAACGCATTCTTTCGCCGATGTGTTGGCTATTTTGCATACCAGACCAACGTTAAATCAGAAGTGCATTACAATAAATAAATGCAGACACTTTATAATTCGTAGCTATTTTGGAAAGGTGTTCTTGTCCAAAACGATTGAACACTACAGCTTTATATTCATGATTATTACCATATATCTCAAAATGAACGAGTTTGTTCCACTTTCACCGACCACCGTTTGATCGAACTAATTTTTTTCGAGTTTAGTTATTTGTTGAACAACCTCTGTGCTACGTGGTTATCCAATATTGTATTTGCTTTGATTCATATGAATCGCGACGATCAAGAATTAAATAATTTACAAAATAACAGCTCAGTTAAAGACGCTATTATAACATCAGCAACCAATAGAATAATATGAGAATACGATTTTCGTATTAATGCCGTAACATGCTGTGTTGTGGATACTGCGAAGGGTATTGTGTTTACTTACTGCATACCTTGTAGTCTTCGTCGTAGCCATTCTTGCAATCACTGAATCCGTCACACACGACCAGTGGCGACACACGTTGGACGCTCGTCCAACCACATAAGAACTTCCGTTTCCGCAGCGGCAAGTCTATCTCGTCTAAGGTAAATTGTAAATACAGCTTAATAATGGCGACGATGCGGGAGGACGTTATAAAGATCAGTGACCAAATGTCCACCCCTATTTTTATAAAACAAAAACTATAGTTAATAATGCTGTTTCTACTCCCGAAAGAATATTTATAATGTAGATATCTATGACAATAGCTAACCCATCTATAAGTACAGCTACATCCCTACATAAAGTATTTTCATCAGTTTATTTGCAGTTGTGGATAGGTTCAGTGTTAGTAACAATCAACTATTACTTAACTGGAAAAATAATATAATTTTCAGTGTGGTCTTAAAACAAATTATTAACTCGCAGTTAGTAACTCAAGTGATCTTGTTAGAGTTTATGTAAAGACAAATTGAAAATCTCTCACAAATATTCGATAACACTTTAGCTATCACGACTAGGGCCTGTCGATAGACGTGAAATTCACAGTCTCTCCGACCTTCGTCATTTTGAATAAACAACGAGTATCAAATCAAATCAAATTTATTTATACATCACATATCTCTACAAAGCAGATTCAGGGGTGTTTACAAACTAAAACATGATGTAAGAATACATTACGTAGTCGTTATAATATTACAATACATGTGTTACATATGCTAACACAACATTTGATTATTACCTAGGCCATATATATAACATTAAGATGTATATATATAGGTATTTAAAAAGACAATAAATTATGAAAACGTCTGATTAAAGAGACAGGTTTTCAGGTCTCTCCTAAAACGTCCAGAGTCACGTTGACTTCATAGCTCTAATGGAAGAGAGTTCCAGAGGGTGGGACATGCACATGAAAATGCGTGTCAGCCGAACGGTTCAAGGTTAACTCTGTGAACAACCATGAGAAACTGGTCAACCGAGCGAAGAGTACGACAGGGAACATATGCAGATATACGGTCAGCAAGGTACTGTGAAGTGTTTGCATACACAGCGCCGTGCATCAAGGTAAACAGTTTAAATTGAATTCACTGCGCCACAGGTAGTAAATGCAGCTCTCGTAGTGCCGCCGTCATGCTGTGTTGGCCACGCCGACGTAAGCAGAGGACGACACGCGCAGCTGATCGCTGGACCATCTCTTGTCGGTGCAACAAGGTTCCAGCAATGCCGTACAGGGCCTCGTTTCGCGACGTGACTAGCGCGTGTACAAGCGACTTGCACGCTGAAAGAGGAAGAGATGTACGGCGAGTGTATGCGGCCATCGACATCGTGGAGTCGAGCTGTACTCCAAGGTCACGTATGTTGGCGGAAGTGCTGACGTTGCAACCGCAGACGTCGATGGGAAGAGGCGGTGGCTGTGGAATACGGTTGTTTGGTGCTGCAAACAGTATCGCCTCTCTTCGCCTCGTTCAAAAGCAGGTAGCGCGACGCTAGCCATGCTTTCACGTCAGTCACGCAACATGATATCCGGTCGGCGGCGGATGGGGAATCATTTAGCGGAAAATCGATGTAGAGTTGGGTGTCGTCAGTGTAAACTTGGCAGCGAACACCGCGCTTCTCGGATACGTCGGAAAGATCAGCGCATTATATAGAAAATAACAGAAGGCCCAAAACACTGCCCTGTGGAACTCCATGTCGCAGTCGGCTATCTCAAGAAAGATGACCGTCAACGCTGACGCATTGTGTTCGGTCGGCAAGGTAAGAGGCGAGCTAGCAAAATGCGTCGTCTCGCACGCCGATTCGGTCTAGTTCAGCGACAAGAATGTCATGGTCGATCGTGTCGAACGCAGCGCTGAGGTTAAGTAGAACTAGTACTACATGCGTACGAGCATTCAATGATCTTAACACGTCGTCTTTGATACAGAAAATCGCTGTCTCGACGCTCTGTGACGGGCGCTAACAGATGCGAAAAAACCGTACGTGGCTGTGCGTTGTCAACATAAGCTGGTGGAACCATGATTCGGCTGCAGATCGAGTTGACCTTGTCGGCGAAGTGGTAAGCGAAACGCTCGGCAAGACGGAAGGACCAGCAATGTCGGTGGGAAGATGGTTCACATACTTACGGCCAAGAAGATAGTTCTCAATACGAAATATTGCCCAGTTGTCGTTCGAAGCGGATTCAATTTCTTTACTGTAGAACGCAGCTTTCATAAAGGCCAGTGTCCGGCAGTACTGGTCACGTAACTCAGTATAGGAAAGACGGTGGTCGTTGGTCCTGCTATGTCGCCACGTGCGCTCACGCAGACGGACCTGACGTTTCAGCACGTCCAGTTGCAGACACCACCACGGAGTATGTGGTCGTTCAGTGACCGTACGCTGCACAAGTGGTGCGTGAAGATTTATAAAACAGGACTGCTCTGAATAATACTGATCGTACAAGCCGCCTACGTCACAGACAGGTTGAATGACGAAATCGCACCCACGTAGGTCTTTCGTAAAGTTGGTGTTATCGCAGCGTATCGACGGTATTCTATCTTCTTGCGTGGTGGGCGGGGTTTGGTGGTAGCGAGGTCACAAAGAACGGCAAAGTGATATGTAACAAGATCGTCGACGGACACTCACGTAGCAGGGCAAGCACATTACCCCGGGTGTGCGTTGCGTCTATGACGTTCTGTCTCAGGTTGGCGACTGAGAGAATATCATGTAGAGCTCGTGCGTGCGCATCGTTGTTATCTGCGAGCGTGTACGTTATGGTGTTTATGTACCGATGCTGTGTGGTTTCTAGCTTTTGGTAAATAATACTATCATGACTGTCAACCACCAAGGCATCCCGTCAGGTGATGGACACCGAATGTTTATGCAACAGCATAATTGATAATATAATGTATGTCCTGTATGGAATACGTTCTCACTAAAAACCGCAGAAGTGCTAACTGGCTGCGTTAGGGACGAGAACGCGTTCTATAATTGCAATTCGTTGTCACATCTTTACTGTGCCATTCCTGCCATCATTCCAGTCTGCTCTAATATTATATGTCGTGTAAACATTCTGGATAAACAAGAAGGGTCATATGTCACGCGTTAGGAATCTAACGGAACTGTCTTTAATAAATGTGAAATTTACAAACGTTTTCACATTCAGATCCATTAGTACGTATGTTTATCTGATGAAATATGCGTTTTATGAAGTAACGAAGGCATCTATTCGTTAAGATAATATTAGTATGTAATATTATAATGATGTAGGCCTGCATAGACGCATGTTGTCGTGGAAATGCGAATAGGGCAAGGAGGTATACAAAGGAAAATGATGTAATTAAAGGTTGACGCCAAATGATGAAGAAGAAGACCAAGAACCACCAGGACAAGCAACTGCAAGGTCTGGATGGGGAACACGAAATAGGAGGATCTAACAACTCGTATGAAAACACAATTTTTCGATAGCCGACATTCCGAGAGGTAATGGCACCGCATGATAACAACCATCATCACCACGACAATGACAATGGCGGCGGTGGTGACAACGACGAAGTTGATAAAGACTGTAATACGCCATGCAACACCTTTTAAATTGCTCCTTGAGAAGGCTGCCGTTGGTTGAGCACTGTGTTGGAGTGTCTGTGTGCATAGGCCATCCTGCGTGACACACTTCACATCCGTACACATGGTCTAGACTCTGCAATTACTATTTCGAGCAGTCTACAAAGTTCACTTGTCCTTGTGTGGTCCGTGTTTATGTGTATGACCTATGACCCTTCCCGCATGCCATCGCCTGGTACGCTAACCTAGATTACAAACTGGGTTAGTCTTCTTTCGTTTGAAGGAAAACATCTTATTTGCCGGGATGAAGCAGAACATGCGTCGTTGTTTCAGTCAACGACGTTGGAGTTGTCTTCGGAACAATATGTGTGTGTGGGGGGTGTGCGTGTGTGCGTGTGTGTGCGTGTGCGTGTGTGCGTGTGTGCGCGTATTGCATGCATATGTGTGTGTAAGTGTGCCTTTGTGCTTGTACGCGTGCATGTGTGCATGCGTGCGTGCGCGCGCGCGCGCATGTATGTGCGTGCGCGCGCGCATGTATGTGCGTGCGCGCGTATGTGTGTGCGTGTGTGCATGTACGTGTGTGCGCGTGTACATGCGTGCAAATATGAAGAGTATAGTGTTTTATATATAGCTTCAAAACACGCCAAAGTGTCAAATCAAATTGAATTGCGTCAAAAACATTACATTCGTGAGTGTTTTGCTTACGAATCCTGTACATCGTGTATTGTACACAACAGGACTAGTAAATGGTTTATTCCCTGAATTAAGCAAACAATGGCACTATTGTTTACTTGTTTAGTTGACGTCAGCTGGGACGATAACGACAGTTCAGCCACTAGTAAAAACCGTTGTTTTTGATCCGGCTGTTCCTCTTAACGCTTCATAGACTTGAATGTGCACACCGATTTTAGAGGGTGACTAAAACACTAGTTTGACGCGGTGCTATGCAAGGATTCCCGACGATTTCGGTGGTTTATGTGTAGGCCCTAAGTAGTTTATATTGCCTTGTAGATTGTGGGAACATTGTGGCCCCCTTTGAAAGGTGTTTTTGGCCTTCCATGCCTCCTTTTTCTTTGAGGATTCCACGTCAGAGACTGTCTTGTGATGTTTGTTGTTGGCTTTCTCAGTGTGTGTCCAATCCAAGCCCACTTTCTCCCAAGGATTTGCTTAGCGACGGGTTCCTGGCTAGTTCTTTCCCATAGCGCCTCGTTTCTGATTTTGTCTTGCCATTTTATGCGTATAATTCTTCGCAGACATCGGTTAAGGAAAATATAGATTTTGCCTAATGTTGTTTTGTCA
Source organism: Escarpia spicata (assembly GCA_963995525.1). Lineage (NCBI taxonomy): Eukaryota > Metazoa > Annelida > Polychaeta > Sabellida > Siboglinidae > Escarpia > Escarpia spicata. The sequence goes on along the minus strand of OZ023211.1, from coordinate 21,462,548 downwards.
TTCTCCATGTTTCAGAGCCATGCAACAATACTGATTTGAGCCATTTATTTCTTTCCACGATAACAGCTCACTGAGTGTGAACATTTAGGTGAAAACAAAAACTGAACGCAAGACGACCATGACTGAAATGGGAGGATTGTTTAAAGAGGGATTTGGAAGGATTGGGAAAAGAGTGGAAAAGGAGAGCGAAATATAGAAGGAAGTAGAGACGGTTGGTGGGACAGGGGTGGGAGAAAAAAGAAAAGAAAACAAAAATCAACAACCAGTGTCGAGGTCAGCCTCACCCGGGCCGTAAACGACAAGAAAAGGCGTACAATTTCATAATCGAACGAAAATATCGGCGTATGTGTGTGTATGCATACATGTACGTAAGTATGTACGTATACATGTATGCATATATGCATGTATGCATGTATGCATGTACCTTACGTATACATGTATAATGTATGTATGTATGCATGCATGCATGTATGTATGTGTGTATGTGTGTATGTGTGCATGTGTGCATGTATGCATGTATGCATGTATGCATGTATGCATGTATGCATCTATGCATCTATGCATGTATGCACGTATTAATGCATGTATCTATGCATTTATTTGTACACTTACACATGTAGTGAATGTAAAATCATAAATAATCAAGGTGACTGTGAGCATGCTTGGAAAGTACTAATTCATGAACTGGTTATATTGATCTCTAAAAACATTCCATTTTATCCACTGTAGCAAAATGTTCACAATCTTACGAACAGGTTCCTGGATACGCAGTACGAGATAAGAAGCCCACAAGCACATTGCCCTAGCATGGCGATATATAACACGCTTAACCACGCATAGGGAGGTACCTCACCTTGTCACTCTTCGGGAATACCGTTGAAAGTGTACTGCTTTATGGAGCTGTATGCGACTCTTGAGAAAAGAACACGAAAGAACGTTTAACGAGAGTCACACTCAGCAGTTGTCTAAACTAAGTGTCCGCGGGAGAAAGAAGGCTGACAAACTAAGAATTATGTGACAATATAGACACTCTTTCACACTATATTCAAATAGAGCCACTATCCACTTATACAGAGACAAATGAGAACGAGTATCAAAATCATGTTGTGGAACATCCGCTAATGGTGCAAAAGCAGAGCAAATAAATCAAACATGTGTGAAACTGACCTGCGAAAACCTTCATGCAGAAGGAGCTCGCCTATATTTAGTGAGACAGTCACAGCATGCTATATCAATCAGACATAGGGGAATTGTAGGCATATCGGAGCTGTAGGCTAACTTGTATAATTAAAGAGAGGCAGTATGTTCCTGAATTAGCCAGCGTCATAATTTGTAACAGGATGTCTGCTGTGTTGAACGTGGGAAAATGGGAAATTGTTGAACATAAAACGGCATCGCGGTTAACTCAGCCCGCCTCGGCATTATTGCTAAGAAAGCTAGTTTTGAAACTGGATATTTTGAACATGCTCCGGGGGCGTAACTTACAAATTGTGAACGTTGTTATGGGCTTACTAAATGCAATTTGGCGAGCAGTATACCTTCAACATAAAATTACCATAACCTTAAGAACATTATATTAATTAATATTTAAAAAAAACGAGGAACAGACTACGTCATTTTAAATTATCCCATCCAAAATAATAATGAATCTGCAGGCTGCTGCCAAAGGTACTTAATAAATAGAACAACCGCAATGTAATTGTCCCGCATATGTGGAGGCGCTAGGGTAGAACTGCACAAGTTTGCCCGCGTTTCTCCTACCATTGCCTGAACGTAGGGTCTACCTTACAGTCGAGCGACATACCGGGATCGTCGTTATAATGCAGGTTAAACAGATATCTCGCCTCGTCCCCGATGGCGGCTCGCTTCCTCCTCACCGAACTCATCTGTAGGTCAAGGTCGTTGACGGATGCTACGATCGCTTTCCAGTAGATGTCGCTGAAGAGTTGCGTCATTCGATTCAGCCGCACCTCCAGTTCCTCGATCCTTTTCTCCAGTTTGTGTCCGACCACGGGAAGGTCCGGGGCAGTGTTCCCTATCAGGGTACACAGGACGAGGATTCCACCCACCCACGACGGCCTACTTCCCGTGGGAAGGCCGGGCTGAAAGGGCAGCCACATCGGGTGTTTTTGCCTACGCAAAGGGAAACGTCGACTTTACCCGGCGATGCCGCGATTAGGACTGATGCTTACGTGCCGAACTGAAGTTCCCGCGGGGTTGTTCGGCATGCTACGGCCCTTTGACCCTGCGTACGCGAGATTAAGTGATCACGGAACCCAACCCCGATTGTGGTCATCGTTTGTTTTATTTCTACACAAGCTCGTTAGACACCCGACAAAATCACGCTTATTTTTACTACATTACAGAAACATCGTCGATCATAACAAGCAACATTTCATCGCCTGACACCCAGTTGCTGGGACTTCGGGCGTCATTCGGGCTTTACTGGGACCACGACGACGGCGATGTCGCAGTGGTGGATGATGTAGTCGCTTACACTGCCCAGGAGCGTCCGACGGAGGGTGCCGATTCCACGCGAACCAACTACGATCATTCGGGCCTTCGCCTCGGCGGCAGCGCTCACAATGACGGGACCCGGCTTCAGACCTCGCTTCACCAGAAACGTCAGCTTCTCCACCTGCCGTCGACCGACAGACACCGTATAACCGACATGGTTCAATATAGTTACAGCACAAGAGCACGTGAATTGGCATGTGTGATTCATGCAGTAAAAGGTTCTGGACAAACCACTCTCCCTTATATCCGCATGTGCCACTGGAATAACTTGCCAATTGCAACAAAACAATGTCACTCTAAAACAGGCTTTAATAAACAGGAGAAGTTACTTTACGTCTTAATGTAGTTTTTAAGCTTTTTTACTACTTTTATCATATGTAGGATAACAAAGTCGTACCAACGTGTCCGCCAAGAACCGAGTTAAATTTCCAGGCTATATGATGGATTATTAATTTTAGAAGCGGCGCGGCCTTTCGTGAAACACACACACATGGCGCACGTAATACCGACCAGAAAACGATGAGCAAATGCAGTTTTGAACCACGCTATGATGCCACTGAAAGAAAGTGGATACAGTGTTTTCCTAACCGTACATGACACTATCCTTGCTATCCCAAGATTGCTATGACCAATCACTTTCATGGACACTTTCGTATGTTTTTTTCGTCGGCTTATTCAACTCCAAATACGTAGGTCATCTTGTCTATACAGTGGTGTAGATCTATTCAAACTTCAGCTTTGCAACGTACCCCTCTCTTTTTGAGCATACCAATCGTTTTCTCCCGAAGTTCAGTACTGGTCCGTTCGGCGTCCTTCCAACATTCAGCCAATGTCGCCGGTGACATGAAAGCTTCTCCTACAAACGACGACCTCAGTGAACGTTAAACCGAAACTGTCGGTTCCTCCCTTAATAGTAATAATGATATTCTCTATTGCGCCCGATCAATCGAGATCTTTATAATTACCTTTGGTGCGGTAAAACTACAAAATTTTATAATTTAAAATAAAATAAAATGAGTTTGTTCAAACTGGCAAACAATAGAATTCATATAGACCATGACATCACATCATCACCCGGTTTCCCCTATATATATATATATATATATATATATATATATATATATATATATATATATATATATATATATATATATATATATATATATATATATATATATATATATATATATATATATATATATATATATATATGAAACAATAAACATAATAAATTTATTAAAATATAAATAAATGAATCTTATGATGTTCACATCACCATACTATAAAAAAAACACTGCTCTAAAGAGATGTGTTTAGAAGTGTGTTGTACTGCGGCAGTATTTTTGCTGTTGTGACATAGATTGGCTATAATGTTCTTAATAAATTGGTATGATTTCGCGTAACGGCGCAGGCAAGGTCCTTCAAAATTCACCTGTTTTAGGAAATTTGGAACTGCACCATGAGCAGCGACTTTTGAAACGGCTAATACATTTTATTTGGTATATGACTATCTACGATATTCAGCCATCGTGCAAGTGTAACATAAAAGCTTCTACTGTAAACAACGCATTTTATTATGTAAATATAGCCATTACCGCATTCACATATTGCACTATGTATGTTACTTTGGTATAAATACTACTTTGTATCATTGTTTGTTATAATGTACAACACGCTAATTTTGTTACGTCTGCACTAAATAATATTATAGGTGTTTTTCTCTATCTATATTGGTTGAACATTTATGCAGTTGCGTATTTATGGAAAGTATATAAAGGTGGGTGTTAATGTACTTTTAAATATCAATTAATTTGCGGTAGATTTGTTCTTGGTAGCATTCTCCTTGACCCATTGAAATACTGAGCCGCGGTTGGCAATGTTGATTGTGCAAATGTTAAAAATTCAGCGTTTTGTGAATTACTACAACTACTCCCAATCTTTTTTTCAGTGATGATGTCTATACTTATACTTATACATTAGGCATATTACCAAAGACATTGTTTAAACTATTAATTGCATGTTACTACTTTACGTTGTCAAATGTGGGGGCTACTAAACACTCCGGGAATGCCTGAATCATTAGAACAATCGCGGTACATCCACACCTGACCCAGTTCTCAAATGCCACACTCACGAGGGTGCGCTTTGTCGGGCAGTTCAACAACGTGGGCACATATCACGTGGTTGTGTCTTCTGTGAATGTGATCCAAATAATCTACAACACGGCGGGTGCATCCGAGTATGAACAACTAGAAAAATGTATGTCATACATTTCATTTTGTGATAGGGTTCACTTGGATGTTTCAAGACCGGGGTTTAACTGGAGATGTCAACGTGAAAGGATGCAAGTGGATGTTTTAACGACTGAACGGCGTGCAGCTAGAGGTTTCTGGTGAGTCTGAAGAGGGTGTGCAGGTGGAGATATTCCAATTAATAGGGCAGTATGCAGCTTTCCCTGAAATGCCGAATCCCGTTTCGTAAACTTGAGGCCGGTCCTGCCGTGTGAGTGGCTTTAGTGACTATAATAAACTATTATTTTGTTGAATGTCTTATAGCCTACTTCATGCACATAACGTGTCAGTAAAAGAGGCTATAGAAAATATATTACTTTACCTGTAGAATATTAAAAGGCATTATTTTGGTAAATAACAAATCTACACCGAAACGTCGGTGATAACCGCTAAATAGATATTAATTTTAAAAGTGTCGCCCTCTGTCGGACAATCCTTTATCCATTTCTACAAACTACACCACAATAGATCATTCACTAGACGTGGCAGCTATGCATGTGTGACTGCGCTTTCGCGTGCGCGTGTGTGTGCGCCTTTGCCTACGAATGCGCTTTGTCGGCATGTTTCTGCCTTTGTTTTTGCAACCGCCCGTGGGGCGTGCGTGCCTACCCGCCTGCGTCCTTACGTGCATCGGTGCGTGCTTATAAGAATGCATATAATAATCAATTCGCATATCTCATGTTTTCATAACATTTTTCGTGTATTAACAATAATACCATAAACGTACGTTACAACAAAAAACACTGTAGATGACGAACGTGTCAAGACTTTCATCGTGTAGAGGTTTGCCTTATTGGGAGCAACCTTTACGCTATATAACTTTCCCTCAACAAATTAAATGGAAATGTCGCTGGATGTTGCTCACCTAACGTTTGAACCGCCCATTCCTGGATTACTATATACGACTATAAGGTAAATCGAAAAGCATTGATTGAGTCAACAACTTGGAGTAACCGACAACCTATCTATGATGTCGCTGTTCCGTTTTTCGTCGAATTTGATGGTCAAGCACACGCCGATTTGTTTTGATTCGGCGATGGCGCAATTATTCTCACAATTTGGTATAGTAGGAGCCCCCCACATAACCTCGACATTTGTGCAAATAACGTACTTACACTGTAAGGCCGTCATTGCCTGATGACTGGCATCAAGGGAAAGAAGAACAACGAATGGCGGTCCTTCGTCCACGCTCATTTTTCTGCGGAACAAATACACAAATTCGTTATCTGACTTACAAACACCGCTCGCGAACGGAAGTCGACTGTTGCTCAGGCGTCGTTGGACGCGTAAAAACGCCGTAAAAGGGCGCCATAGCGAATTCGCGCAATTTTCGCTCGCGGACTGTAGTTATAAACTTGTTTGTATAACGTTGATACCAGCAATTCTTCTCAGTATTTACCAACTCCAACCTTACAGTTATCAGTATAAACTCATATTCCGGGTGACGTTGTAATATTACGTTACGCTTACTTCGGTTGAATAGGTTCCGTCGGGGATGGTCAAACGATGTTCCGTGTTAACGCTGCTATGTACAATTAATTAATGAGGGCATTTTCAACAATCTGCTCTTCAAAGCGTCAGTAACGACAGGAGCTACATTTACGCACGCACACACTCTAACCATAAGAGGTTCAGCCTCGGTGACTTGGGGCCTTCACCGAGAGTAGTTGACAAGCGAGTGTTTGTTCTGCAAATATTTACAGTTGCCACTATAATACATGAATTTAGAACACGAAGCATGAGTTTGAAAAGAAATAGTAGAACTGTTACCACAAATTGTGGACAGAATCTGCTAGAAAAGAACTTCGTATATTCAAGAAGCCAACAAAGACGTTCTGGTTTCATGTATGTGTGTGTATAGGCATGTTAATGTTTTCCTACTTGACGGCTCGCATCTTAGCCTCGGGCGCCAACTAACAGGGATTAAAAGTACGACCCTTCGGAATGAAAGTAACCCCTCAATTTTTTTCGAAATTCCCTGTTGATGAAGGTTTCTTACTAGTTTTATGGGTTCATTATTAGAAACACTAATTAAAGATCACATGGTGGATTTTCTTGTTAAACAAAACTTGATAAACCCATCTCAACATGGTTTATTTAAAGCGAGGTCATGCTTAACAAATATGTTATGTTTTTTGGAAGACATCACTAAGTGGGTAGATGAGGGATCACCAGTAGATATCGTCTACTTAGATTTTCAAAAAGCTTTTGACAAAGTACCACATCAAAGATTACTGCTTAAACTAAAGGCCCATGGCATAGGAAATGGTATAATAAACTGGATAGAACAATGGCTGATTGACAGAAGACAACGTGTAGTAGTGATGGGGAGGCTTCAAACTGGAAATCGGTATTGAGTGGGGTACCACAGGGATCAGTATTAGGTCCTATATTATTCTTAATATACATCAACGATTTGGATGATGAAATAACAAGCAAGGTGTTGAAATTTGCGGATGATACAAAAGTGTTTAGAAGGATTAAAAGTGATGGAGATAGACAGCATTTACAAGATGATCTTGACAGGTTGATCAAATGGTCTGAAAAGTGGCAAATGATGTTCAATTTTGGGAAATGTAAATGCCTCCACATAGGACATGGGAACGAAGAGGTAGAATATACAATGGGGGGTACTGTACTAAGTACTACTGTAAAAGAAAAGGACTTAGGGTTAACCGTTAGTGCTGATATGAAGATTTCAGAGCAGTGCGGAATTGCAGCTTCAAAGGGAAATCAAATCCTTGGATTAATTAGGCGAAACATAACGTATAAGGAAAGAGAGCTAATAATACCGCTGTACAAAACAATAGTTAGGCCTCATTTAGAATATTGTATTCAAGCGTGGAGGCCATATCGCAGGAAGGACATAGATATGCTAGAAAGAGTGCAGAGGAGAGCAACTAAAATTATACCAAATCTGAGGGATCTTAGTTATGAAATACGCCTAAAAAATGCGGTTTAACAACACTAGAGACCAGGAGATTGAGAGGAGATCAAATAGAAGTGTTTAAAATATTGAAGGGTTATGAAAATATTGATATAAATATGTTTTTCTCAGTTAAGAAAGATAGAAGGACTAGAGGACATGATCTTGCATTAGCAAAGGAGCAGAGTAGATTGGATATAAGAAAATTTTCATTTTCACGAAGGACTGTAAATGAATGGAACAGATTACCTGCTGATTGTGTGGGTGCTAGTAGCGTGAATATGTTTAAAAATAAAATCGACACATACCTCAGACGGGCGGGATACACATAGATAAAAAGGTCGGACTCTCGATAAGCCAAGGGCTTCCTTGTCCACCTGCTACCTAGAGTTAATTCTCTGGGTGGCAATCTTGTTAAATCAGACAAATGTTAATCAAGTTTTAAGGATTCATCAGACAAATGTTAATCGATTGTTCATAAAATTACACGTTTTTCCTGCGACTGTTCCCAAGTCAAGAGGACCGCTGATCATCATGTTGAGACGTCTTAGGCAACTTGCGTTGGCGCACGCAACAACTGGTCACACTGACGTCATAACAAACGACATTAACGACTATTCCGGGATACCGTCTTTTGCATGTGTGTGTGTGTGTGCGTGCGTGCGCGTGCGTGTGTGTGTGCGTGTGCAAGTGTGAGTGCGTGTACATGTGCTTTTGTGTGGAAGCATGCTAACTTGCAATTTTTAGGGTCTTGATCCGCCCATGCAGCACGTTCCGGACTAGTGTGCTTCGAGTGCCACGGAACGTCAATTTAAATGGTCTATCGCGCGTAGATTAAATCACTGCAAAGCCACCACAATCACCATCATCATCTTCATCATCATCAACGACACCAATGAAGCCGCCGCTGTGGCCTATGCGTACCAGATGTGGCGGGCGAATGAAGCATATCGACAGCGTCCATCGTCGGGCAAGACGTATCATTTCCCCGAATTGTTTGTGTTGTATTCCGAGGCCTCCAGTGCTCTCGGACGGAAGGGGGACTTTACAACCTAACCATTAGCTACATCGTCTACTTTTTCAGAATTGTTGTACTCGCCCATCCATGCTGGGGACACGGCAACAGACGATGATAATGATGACGATGATGACGACGATGATACTTATAATCATGACGATGATGACGATAGTGAATATTAATGATGAGTATCATGCTTTCAACAGCTACTATGTCCTGCATCTCTCATACAGATGCCTTTCAAGGAGCTCTGGCAATTGCTATATCAACATGGTATTGCTGTAGACCTCCCTGTTAATGATGCTCTAAGCGAATACAAGATTGGTGTAAGCATACGGCCTGCAGATGGTGCCTCGTCGACACGTCGTCTGCACCCGTATCTACAGAGCCAACGGAGGCGTCTCATACACGCCTGGCTTATCGCACGGGGGAACATGTTATTGCCTGAAGCATCGGAGCGCCTACAGTGAGCCGGATCGGGTTTTCGTTCGTCGAGGTCGCCAGGTCGACGGTCAAGACATAGGGACGCAAATAGCTGCGTGGGTTGTATTTGGGGAGCCTGTCCCGTTTAGGTGTCACGAGCCCAAGTATCCTGTGTTAAAAGTAGGCAAGTGCGTACTGCGCGTGCGCGCGCAGGCGCAGTGAATGGTGTATGACTAGCCGTGACCGCATTACGTATGCTGGTGTGCCAGAATTGGACAAAAATAAATAGTTTCTGTGCTCTTTTTTCGTTTTCTTCTTTTGGTTTTTCTGCAGTTAAGTGCACAATTTATATTTTTATGCTGGCTAACTATAATCGAGTTAGCGTATGTGTATATGTACATGCATGTATCCGTGCATGCATGCAAGTGTGCTTGCAAGCATCGTGCGTTCGTGTGTTCAGAATATTCCACGACCACGGCTAATTAAGCTTTCCGGTTAAGACAATGGCATTGTTAGTGGGTTATCAGGCCTACGTGTAGATTGTCATGTATGGGGAAAGGCGAACAAACCGGGGTAGTACGTACGAACAACGGGATTTGGCTATATTATATCGACATCTCATAGTGCCACCTGGCAGAAATGCGTATATACATACACGATATATCCACACAACACAAAACCCAATCTAGAAAATAGTGGCCTAGAAATGTTTTGCTAAGGAGACGCCAGTCATAACAACGAAGAATTAACTAAACAAACCGGACAATTCGACAAATAGTCCCATCCGGGTATCGCCTTAGAAAAGAAAACATCTTCTGGGAAGAGACTAAGAGACGTCGACAAAACGGAATGACATAGGAAAACGGTCTTATAGCTATGTCGGAGGCTTATATATAAGCCGGAACGACATTCAGCTACTGGACCAGAGAAGACAAGCGTGCCCACTCACCTAGTTCTACCGGCAGTATCTTAGAAATTCACCAACTCTACATAGTGACATGCTATCTCCTCCTCCAATGGTGCGAAGAGTCAACAGGGCATCAATATGTTCACCACAGATTGCCGTGGCAATTACTCCATCAAACACATCTGGCCATAAAAGGTCGTTCCTACCGACCAACGATCGCCTCTGGGGCGAACTCTCAGAGATAACTTTACAATCAGAGAATGAGAAGGTTTCAAGAAAGAAGTCGGCGTCTTCCTTGACACAGGACGCCAGCTCCCAACCCCATATAGGAGAGGGATAACTCCTAAGCCAAATAAAAACCCACACAGAAAACATTTCTGAAACTGGATACACTCTGAGTAAATACTCCGAAGATCAGACGTAGGGCGTATGTTGGCAACAACTGTCATTTCCGTTTGGCTTTCATTAAACTACATGACAGCAATTAGCACCATCCATTTTAGCCTACGAACGCAAAACAAATCCATGCTTTCATTTTGTCAAACTCGTAGTACATTTCCTATACACATCTGGCTTCGAGTTTAGCAGACAAATTACGCACTTAATCATATGGCTAAGTGCATAATTTATCTGCTAACATTGTCAGTTTTGGATGCAAATAACAAACAGCATGCCCCATTCAAACAGCAAGAGCTGTGTGTCTGTAGACGAGTCTCTTGAACCAGACACGTACGCACACAAGCACTCGCGTACTGCTTGAATTAATGACACATGCGAGTGTTTCGCTTGTACGAAACACGCCTCGTTTGGGCCGAAGCGTTGGTGTTTTCTCAATCGCATCGCGCCATTTGCGATATCGATAAAGGCAAAGGTCCGGTTTGTGCGTTGGAGCATTGATCGCTCACAAACCTTAGAACTTTCCTTGATTCCCGACCTGAGTCGCTCGCTATCTCAAGCATGCCTATCTGTTGATAAGCGCAGCGATACATGCGGTAATATCGTCCGAATGCTGACAATACGCAGTACGTTGCACCTACGCTGTGATGGTGTTATGTGACCAGCTTTGATTGAGCAGCTCAAGAATGTTCCACGCAATCGCGTGTTTTTTTACAGATTAAACATGATCACAGCACGCCGATAATGTTCATGAGACAGAACGCAAAAATCTGCGGCTACAAGTTGTATATCGTGGAATCGGAAAACGAGTCAGAGTCAACAATTCCCATAATGCAACACGGTCCTGGTTACGGAATATACACGCATGCGCATTCGTGATGCAGTGAACATTCCACGTAAATTAGATTGTTAAGTGAAGAACCACACGTCAATATGTCACGTTACAACAAAACATTTTAATAAATAGTAGAACAGTCTGTCACATTGCAAAATGGCTAATTACATGAACTAGCCTTTTGCGGAATGATGTTCCTTTGTGTGTAATACTAAAAGACAAAGTAGCACTGTTGGAGCCATCCTTGTTTCTACGCAACCAACTTGTGGATTGTCCACCTACGTTGTTTATCCGTGTAAGACGCAATTTGAACATTTGCGTTTCCAAATTGTGCACCACCATTTATAAACAATGAGTCACGCGTCAGAAACATTCACATCTAATGTATGTTCACAACAGGATTTATAACAAATCTGTCCTAATTACTGCCCATCAACATAATCCTGATGCACCGTTCGCTCCACAAATACCACGTTTACGATACAAATTACATAACAGCAAATCGTGGTATTTGTGCACAATGTGCAGCATCATTTTGCACCTTCGGATTTTCACACCAAGTCCTCGACTAGTTGACACGGACCGTACCGCGTCTTGTCCTGTCGATTGGTCAATTTTGCATTGCTGCAAGTAGTGTCTCCCGCTGACCACGTGACTTCGGGGTGACGTAATGTATTTCCGTGAGACCTAACTTACGGACTCCTTACGTTGACTTCTCTTCGGTCTGCGCTGCCGGCGGACTGGGGTGGCGTACGACAATGACGGGACAGGCGGAGTGGTGCACCACGTAGTCACTCACGCTGCCGAGCACCGTCCGACGGATCTTGCCCATGCCCCCGGGTGCCAATGACGATCATCGATGCCTTCTCCTCCGTTGCCGTCGCGATGATCACCTGACCCGGCTTCGTGCCGCCCTGCGTGCGTAGAGTTACGTCCGTCACCTGCAGGAAGGGACAGGGAAAAGTGACAAGTTACGGCGACAATTAACAACGGCACTGGCTATCACAATATAAATAATAGTGAAAATTATAACATGGAAACACCCAACTCGCTTCCCATGCTCTCGGTCTCCCCTTTACTCTCACACCCCCTCCACCTCGTCTGTTCTACCGCTCGCCCTCTCTCTCCAACTCTCGTCTTCTCCTTATTCCCCCCCCCCCCCTCTCTCTCCCACTCTTCCCCCCTCTCTCCTTCC
>OZ023211.1:21403794-21449840 GCA_963995525.1 Escarpia spicata | reverse complement strand
ATCTCTCTCTCTCTCTCTCTCTCTCTCTATATATATATATATATATATATATATATATACATATATATATATATCTATCTTCTCTCTCTCTCTCCCCCCCCCCCCCCTCTCTCATTCTTCTTCTTCTTTATCACCACTCTCCTATGATGCCTCTATCAATTTCTTGATCCCAAATCTCGTCCACCTACCCCGTGACTTTTGATGACGTCAGTGAGATGCTCCTGCAGCCGTTTGCACTTCTCCTGCTCCTCCCTCCAGAGCTCGGCCAGCGCTGATGGTGACAGGTAGACTTGGCCTGAAACAACGGTCACATAACATTTACATATGGCATTTAAACTGGCCGCATGAGACATGATACATTCGCTGCCAACCAACAGAAGAACCTAGTGAATCACAGTTACAGCAAAACGAAACTACAAATGTTTTGGTGAACTCACGAGATGTTGCGTCGTGTAAAGAAGTCATGTAGTACGGGGTACTAGTGTAAAGACGTCATGTAGTACGGGGTACTAGTGTAAAGACGTCATGTAGTACGGGGTACTAGTGTAAAGACGGCAAGAGCAAAGTGTCGCTAGTGCAGATTCAAAATACCTAGTGTAGTAAGTCAATCATACATCACTTAACCCTCCTATTAAATTATAATTTAAACAGTTATTTTTATTTACCTCCCCGGGAGAGTAGTTGTACATTGATGCTACATAGCATAGTGTGATTTGCTAATTCATTTCAGTGTTATTGAGTATTAACACAATGTTCTGAAATCTTCGTGGTAGTTATTGTTGCAGTAATTATTGGATTTGTGTATCCGTTAAAGGTGATATTATTGTGTACGTGTGCGACTTGGCGCGTGGCTTTTTAATATGGACATGTATGTCAGTAAAGTATTTATGATAACTGTATTAGCAACAAATTGAATTATTATCAAACCCGAACACAATAGAACCCCTCTAAACTGGCCATCTAAATAACTGGCACAAAATGGCATGATTAATGGGGTGGCCTGATTTTAGAGGTTGGTTCGATAATGCGTGCGCGCGTTATGTTTTAATATATAACAATTCTTCGTTGGTGGGAATTAATTTGCCGCGAATGTTTGTAATAACTGAAAATATTTCGTTTTAAATTAACATTGGCTAATGCTGACGGAACTTGTTGGCCGTTTTAAACTGTTATAAGTTATATTTCATATTTATACTTGAAAGGTGCCTTATGTAATCACATAAATCAATAGTTTAGTTTACACATTCGTTGCTTCCCATGCATTATTACCATTTAACTATATAAAACATCCATGCAAAACAGCGAGGTCGACTTCGACATTGGTCCTCGAATTATTTGTGCTTTTTCCTATATATTTAACAATATTCTGTATATAGAATGTCACCATTTGGCATCAGTTCATGACCAAAACTATGCATAGTGTTGTTCTGAAGGCGAGCTGGATTAGGCTACGATACTGCCAAAACACAAGCAAAACGGTAAGCTAAAATGCATGCAGTATTGATTATCTATTTATACTGAAACTATATTAGTCACAAGTAATAAATAAGTTGAAAGTAAAATCTCGCAAAAAGTTAGCATATGTGCGGCAGCTATGGGTGCAGTTATTAGCAACCACTTAGATAAAAGATAAAGATAGATAAAGCATGTTTTATTAGCAACTCAGCTGAGTTGGATTCACATTATACAATCGATAAAAGAACACAATTAATACAGTGCAACGTTACACATTAGTAATACAATCTTATTTTTGCCATTTGATGTGTATTGCCAGTTGTATAACCCACATGGTATTAAAGAGTTACGATGTCTGTTCGTCCGGGTTCTTGGCAATGGTTACATACTACTCTCTGTTATGTCATAATTAGAGTGTTTTTTTCAGGTAGCAGATGATTTAGTTTGTGTATGCTAATTTTCATCTTGTTGAAATAGTATTCACACAGACAGTCTCGTCTTTCTTTCAAAGTCTGTAGGCCAACATAGCTAAGTATCTCAGCATAACTTGTACTATGCATTTTAGTGCTCTTATCTGTAACATTACAATATTGTTTGACAAGTATTGATGTAAATTAGTATGCCACACCGGGCATGCATATTCAAGTACCGGTCTCACAACGCTGACATATTCAGTCACCAGGTCATTATGGCTGATTCCAGCTCGTTTTAATTGATACAACGTGTATAATCGTGTTCCGGTCTTTTTCACAATATTCCCCACATGTTTATTCCATGTAGGATTATGTGAAATTGTAACACGTAGAAGTTTGGTATGGTCTACATGCATTCCATTTATATTTATTTGTGTATGGTATTTCTAAAATTACCGTCTTATGCAGAACTGATGATCATCTCTTGATCTTCCTGAATTAATTTCCATGTCATTGATCCTGTCTGAATTAATTTCAATGTCATTCTGTTCTGTCCAACTGGCGGCAATGTCAACAGATTCTTGCATAGCAGATGCACCTTTTCTATCGCATACGTCGAGTACTGTACCGTCGTCTACATACGTATATAACGGAATTTGCGTTTCTAAATCGTTTATGTAGACTTGAAAACATTTAGGTTCCCTGTGGTACTCCCCCATATGGGTGACCAGAATGCGAATATACATTTCCTATTTTTACTTGTTGAGATCTGTCTAGTAAAAATGTTGCCATCCATCTTATAATGTGTGGGGGCAAATCATACAATTGTAGCTTTTAAAGTAAAAAATGTTCATTAATGAGGTCAAACGCTTTGCTAAAATCTAGCATGACAACTCGGACATAAGAATCCAGTTTATTAGTCGCCTCATATCACATGTGTACCATTTCGATGGGAGCGTCTGTTGTAGATTTTCACTAATTCCAACCAAATTGCCTAGAATCTATTTTCCTTCAATTTTTTCGTCCACCCAATTCATTACGATTGACTCAAACACCTTAGCAGTTATTGCAGTTATTGGAATTAGTGATATTGGTCTAATGTCCTTTTTAATCGACATAGGTGGGTTTATTTTTGGCATCGGTATTACGTTCGCCATTTTCCATTCCATTTGAAGTACTCCTTCGGACATTACTGTCTGCACTGGGAGAGCCAGATTTGGCAGTAGTCTGCTATCCCCGCTCTCCGACAGTTGCAGTAAGTCCCGCTGGAAAGCAGCGTCGTCGATGGCGCCGTTGCGAAAAGTGGCGTCGTTGTCGACGAACGTCACGTCGACTTCACCGCATATTGCCTACACTAGTGAGTTGACGTCAGCTCAGCGTTGAGGATCGGCTCTGCGCTTCGACGGGAGGATGCTAATCACCGTGATGGATGGTGTCACAGCTTTTGCTTTACGTAGGAGCTTGATGTCGTCACCGCTCGTCATACTCATCGCCTCGTGGGTGCCCCCGACGATGACGATCTCGTTGATCATTTCCCCGATACCGATGAATGTCGCGCCCGATTTCAAGACTTGAACCGCGAGAGTGTGGCGTTTACGACCAAATGTACACGGGCATTTCACAAATCTTCATAGAAGGTTTGTATATTCAGTCAGCAAGGATAATAGGTTTGCTAAGGCCAATTTTTGGCCGAATCGTTACCTGGCGGACAAAAACATGAAAATTGGACCATGTATGTAAAATTTCACTGCGAATCTGATTACGGGTGGCTCCACGTCAGATTGTGTGCCCTTGACCTTGAATTTCAAGATACTGAACGTGAAATATAACTGTTTCAATACCACCACTGTTTTGTATGTATGTGCGAATGTAAGCAATCATATTGAATCAAATTCAGACTGAATGGTACTGACCTTGAATGTCACGGTCAACTATAATTAGTTGTGAAGTTTCAAGGTAAAATGTCAACAATAATTAAACTCATATTTTTCAGTAGCATCGCTGTTTTTTGTATGCATTCATGCCGGATCCAAATCTGATGTTGTGTGTTTGACCGTGAGTGTCAAGGTCAAGTATCAGTAACCTGTAAATGTCAAGGTCAAACGGCAATGATAGGAAATTTGTATTCTTCAGCAGGGCCACTGTTTTTGTGCACACATGCAAGCTAAGTTTAAGTGCAAGTTCAATATTTGTTTTACTACAACGCCTACTTCTATGTAGTTCATACCAATTAACGTGAATTAATAACGTCTAGACGATGGTGTATCTTAGCGAACACTAGACGAACCCGATGCCAGACGCTGTCAAAACGTAAGTGCATAATTGCACTTGTTGTTTGCACTTTCATCACATATTTTCAATCAAATCGATGCTAAGATATTCACTGTTAGGTGATATATCAATTACCAATACCAACATACTCGCATTTGAAAATATTTGCTACGACTTTGATCAAAGTGTGGGCGATATTTGAGTGTTTCGCATGCAACGGCAAGGATTTGAATGAGGTAAGACCAGCGTTATGTAAGACGTTCAATGGACATGTTTTACCCTGTCACAATGTACAATCAATAGTCACATTATGTTATATCAACAGTATACAATAATAACGTAAATTGCGCGTGCTCGGAATAAAACAAATCCACCCACTTTAGTACTACATAGTTTCAGATAGAAAGAACTAATATTAAAGAGACAAATAGCTGTTTTATCAATTGGAGTTTATGCGTTGTCTGTCAGGTAACATCTCATCAAATTGCGGTGTCCTCTGAGAAATCAATACGAACAGTGGTCAGCGGAGAATGTTTACAGTGAGTTTTATGACTAATATTATGGGGTTCCATGACATTGGACATCTCCCAGGGCCTCTGAAATGCCAATACACTGTTGGGTTGCTTATGTATAAAGAAAGAAAGTGGCATCATACAACAATAGAAGTTGTCAGGGAAGACGGAAGACACCCAAAACAAACAAACCGCCATGACAAGACGTGCTGCACATTCTGCAGTAAAGGGGACGGATCTGGACAACTTCGTGGCTATAGCACTCACAATGCTGAAAAATCACTGCGTTCTATGGCTGAAGAAATGAATGATTACGAACTGTGCGCTAAATTGGTGGCGGCGATCTAGTTGCATTAGAAACTAAGTACCACATTACCTGCCTTACCAAATACAGGAACAAACACCGTTCCTTCTTCAGAGCAAAATGCAGCAGCTGCCATGGAAGCGACTCGAAGCTGCCAGAAGATAACCGAGCTCGAGCATTTGCAGAGTTACGTGATGACATGGAGTCAGCAGTTGAGCGTGGAAAGACTGTGTTCAAGTTATCTACACTGCACTCGACCTTCGTTGACAAATCTTGGTCACAGCATAGTAGTCAACAAAACTCACTTAAAGGAAGAACTTCTGGAACATTTTTCCAACTACGGGCTTCAGGAATGCTCCACGGTAAACATTGCGTTCTGGTGTTTCCTGCTGGGATGCAAGAAATGTTGGGAGCCGCTTTTGAACAGCGAAACATGCAACATCAGGTGCTGCTGATAGCAAAGGTGGCAAAGCTATGCAGGCAAGATATGCTTTGCACGAACGTATAGCTGATCACATTCAACAGCAAGAAAAAGACGAACGACACTGCAGATGAGGAGACGCGTGATCGTGGTCGTCACACATTGTCCCGTGAACCACCTCTACCACTGTACGTGAGCCTCGCCATCCACTCTACACCAAGAAGGCAAAGTTCTCATCGACTAAATGAGCTCTTTTGGTCTTTGTACCACGTGCAATAGATTGATTCAAGCAGAGAGCGAAATTGCTGCGATTGTCACCCGACAAGCAGAGCAGGAAGCCATCGTCTGTCCTTATAATTTCGGTCGTGGATCACAACCATCGGCGCATTCGATAATATCGACGTAAACCTGTCATCAACGACCGCTCATAGCTCGTTCTATGGCACAGGAATATATATTACTCAATTTCCAAAAGCTGATCATCCCGGCAAAGAGCGACCTGTTTGTAAGGTGTCTTCTGTCAGCAATCCAGAAAAGGCATATCTACCACCAACGTCCACCGTCGGTCAAATCAGTGGCCGTGAAGATCTCTGAATCGACGGTTCCGGCTCCTCGTGCAAGCAATTTTCAGCTGTCACCCAGTCTCAACAAAGCTGCCTCTGAAGAAACAGAGTGGACAGAGAAAGTATCTGCATTACTCGGGAAAGCACCTGTGAGCCTTGAAGATGCAGTCTCGTGGGCCGCTCAACATGCTGCGCAGAACCGAGCTCGAACAAAAGTAGAAGCAATATCAGCAATGCTGCCCTTATTTGCCGAAAAATCAGACACACCAGCTATGGTGAAACATGCCATGGAGGTGGTGATCACTGTCACACAGTACCTCAATCCTGGACTCCGTGATGTGGTGTAACCAACCATTGTATGCGCTAGCCAAGCACATTCAGTGGGCTTCCCCGAACTCTGTTGAAGAGCAAAGGTTTGTCATGTTGCTTGGAGGGCACCACACGGAAAAAGCCTTGTGGTCTTGCTTGGGGAACACCTTAGAATGCTCAGGGTGGACGTATCTCCTGACAGAGACTGGTGTATCGACCAGGGGCACGGCCGAGTCCTCCCTGAAAGTTGCGCACGTTACTAGAACGCGACATGCTCATCAAGTCACTGCAGGTGCATCCTTCGTGCTAAGGAGAACGCTGAACGCAGAACGCTGGTGAAGCAGAAGAGATAGATGCCTGGAGGGCGAAGATGACACAGAACTTTCCAACTTTCGCTTTCTACGACTTCATCTTGCGAATAGAGAAACTTCATCTTCACTTTGGTCTCTACGTCTCCTGCCTGGAAGCTGCTGTGTTCATGTTCTTCAGCCTCAACCACATGCGTGTACCTGGAGAACATGAAGACATTGCTCCGTGCAGCTTTGACTATGTTCATAGAAGGCAACTGGGCAGTGCCTAAAAGACTCGCGGTTCTCCGCAATGCCCGTTGACCGGGCGCACGAATGTAACAAGCTCCCCAGTGGCAGCTATTTATTTGCTCTGTGTTTAAAATTCAATTTTATTATTCGGGGTAATGTTATTAAAACGATGTTCAAATCTCACCAGTGTCGTAGTAATACATACTACGACACTGGTGAGATTTGAACATCGTTTTAATAACATTACCCCGAATGCACGGAGCTGTTCGTTCGTGTTATTGGTTTTATATGTGTGTGTATTTCTGCGACTTTTATTCCGGTGGCACACCTGTACCCATGACTCGGCAGGAACTATTGGCCCATAACATTGCGAGTGTCATAGGCGGAAGGTTGCCTCAGCCTTTGTTCGACACGTTAAAGGACAATGGAATTTGTGCGGTCACACGAGGTCGCAGAGCCGGTCGCAATCGCCATCGTACAATACGTCCAGTAATTGGACGTCGGCACGGCTTTACACCCACTTATCACCAACGCGGTGTCAACAACGCAAACATTACACGTGTGAAACTGTCGTCTTGTCAAACTGATGACAAGGATTTTAAGAATCGTTACATCAACATCGCATTGATCAATGTAAGATCTGTGAAAAATAAGAGGCTGACTATAAATGAGGAAATTATCCAACACGATTGGGATGTTTTGGCCATCACCGAGACGTGGCTAAAAAACTGGAGACGAAGCGATTGTGCCTGAACTGACGCCCCCTGGCAACACATTCAATCATGTAGCACGTGCCTTTGGTTGAGGCGGCGGAGTTGCCATAGTTCATCGAAATACCTTCAACACCAAGATCCTCCCAAAGCTGCCATTCACAACCATCGAACTTCTCCGTCTGCAACTCACCAACCCGTTCTTGTTGAAATACAGTATTTGGGTCGCTTATCACCCGCCTGCATCAATTAAGACATCTGGAACAATATCGAATTTTTACGCTGAACTTGAGCAGCTATTCATCGAAGCATCCATCTCCGTTGTTCCTACTTCATCATTGGTGACTTCAATGTTCATTTTGACGATACCCTCAAATCAGAACCACTTCGCACTCTATGTGAATCGTTCAATCTAACTCAACATATACATTCGCCAACGCACAAAACTGGACATATATTGGATCTTGTGATCAGTCAAACTGATGACGACTTCGTTACTTCCGTTACTGTGCATCCTGACTCTCTGTCTGACCACCATCGCATTGAACTCACACTAAGAGCACTGAAGCCTGCAGTAAAAACTAAGACGATTGCAAAGCGGAATTTCAGGAACAATGAAACAGATGCACTCCGAAACGATATCGAGTCTGCATGTGCTGACATTACATTGCATATATACGCGAATGATCGACAAGCAGAGGATTTGGTGAAGATATACAACACCTGTCTCACTGAATGCCTTGACAAACATGCCCCGTTACGCAATGTGAAAGTAAGAGACAGCACACCACATCACTGGTACGACTCTGACATCGACGACGCAAGGGATTAGACGGGAGAATGTGTGGAGAAGAACTAAACTGGAGATTCATCGGCAATTATATGTCACTGCTCGTGAAGAATGCACTGCTTTGATATTAACACGCAAAAAGGATTATTATCAAAACCGCCTGGAGAAGGCAAACAGCAAAACCATGTTTCGATTAATGAGATCGCTGGATGGCCACCGCATATAGGAACACCCTGAATTCTACTTGACGGCCCAAAGATGCGAACAATTTTCACGTTTCTTTAGTGAAAAGATTGACAAGCTCCTGTCAGGTCTGTAATGTTTCAACGTCATCGATAGGAAAACATATGAAAGACACTGTTTCGCTGACTGTATCCATGCGTTTGATCCAACAACGAACACAGAGATCACAGCGATTTGTGGTACTACTGGCAAAACGTGCGCGTTGGATCCTCTGCCTGCAAATCAGCTAAGAGACACTATCACAAGTATTGTGTCTGTCATCACACGGATTACAAATGCTTCGCTGGACAAGGCAGTCATGCCAAAGTCGCCGAAGCATGCAACTGTCCGTCGGCTTTTGAAGAAACCATCACTAGACGAAGACATTCTGAGCAGTTATCGACCTGTGAGTAACCTTACACAATTGTCCAAAGTAATTGAGAAAGTGGTCGCGCTTAGGATAATGACGCATGTGTCTGACCAGCAAATGGTTGAGTGCTTTCAGTCGGCGTATCGAAAAAAACATTCGACCGAAACCGCGCTATTGTACGTTACAAGTGCCATAAAAACAGCCATGGACAATAAACAAGGAACCATCTTGGTTCTCGTTGATTTTAGTGCCGCCTTCGATACTATCAACCATGACATCTTGATTAAGCGTCTACGTTTGCGTTATGGCTTTGTTGGAAAAGCACACTGGACTGGATGACATCGTACCTGCAAGATCGGACGCAGCGAATAGTAATCGGTGACCAATCGTCGAGTACAACTACTCTAACGACAGGTGTTCCAAAAGGCTCTGTCCTTGGACCACTGCTCTTTTTATTATATGTCCAATCTATCTGTGACATTATTCGAGCCCTTTGACTATTCTTCCACCACTATGCTGACGACTTACAGACCTACTCACATTTCGACCTGAATCTTTCCGCTTTAACGGCTGCGATTCAGGCTGTTTGGGTGAAATAAATAACTGGATGGCATGGAATTATATGTGCATGAACAATGGCAAGACACAGTATCTTCCGATTGTACCCAAGTCTGCGATTCGCGTTGGTGGTTCTACAATTACAGCTTCACGATGTGTTCAAAGTATCGAAAACATCAATGCATTGAAGTGTAACTTAATGCAACATTCTTGGCATACTGTTATCGGTAGTGAAAATGCAAATATAGCATATGACAACTTTCTTCATGATTTTACACAAACGTACAACAAACATTGTCCTGTGTCAACTGTACGACCTAAAGTATTAACAATTAGTTAACAAAAACCGTGGTTTACTAAAGGACTCAGAAACGCATGTATCAAGAAAAATCATTTGTATAAAGCATTTCTGTCATCCAGATCAATTATCTCGGAAACTTGATATAAATCATATAAAAATAAATTAACAGGTATTCTCAGATCCACTAAGAAACAGTATTATAGCAGTTATGACATTTAAATGACATTGCTGGCACCTGGAAAGTACTTAAAACAGTAATGGGAACACCTTGCTTAGGAAATCACTACCCAGATCAGTTTGTTAATGATGGCATAACCATTAGTAATAAGGAAGATGTAGCGAACATGTTTAACAATTATTTTACTAATATCGGTCCGGAGCTGTCAAAGGATATAACGGCACCAACAAATGTTTCTATTTATGACTACCTAGAAAACAGAAACAGTAACAATTTATTTCTAACTCCAGTTAATGAAGATGAAGTTATCCGAGCTGTGAACAATTGGGAAAGTAAAACATCCACAGATTGCGAAGACATAAGTATGTATTTGGTCAAAGAAGTTATTAACTCCATTGCAAAACCTATCACTTATATTTGAAATCTATCTTTCACTTCTGGAGTATTCCTGGAGAAAATGAAAATAGCAAAGGTTATCCCACTCTTTAAGTCTGGGGATAAGAATATGTGCACTAATTATAGGCCTATTTCACTATTACCACAATTCTCAAAAATATTAGAAAAATTGTTCAGTTCTCGTTTAGATAGCTTTATTACCAAACACAAACTAATAAACCCAAGCCAATATGGATTTCAACCAAATATGTCAACATTTCACGCACTAATAGATCTTGTTGGTGCAATAACCCAATTATTGGATGCAAAAAAATATGCTATTGGTGTTTTTATCGATTTAAAAAAGGCATTTGACACTGTCAATCACAAACTGTTATGTAAAAAAATTGAATTTCTTGGTATCCGTGGTGGGGCTTTTAACTGGTTAAATAGTTATCCAGAAAACAGAAAACAATTTGTGTCCATTGACAAATGTAATTCTACTGTGCGCAATATATCATGTGGTGTCCCACAGGGTTCGATCCTAACTATTCATTCTATACGTTAATGATATGTGTAATATATCTAATCTAGTAAAATACATTCTCTTTGCAGACGATACTAATATCTTTTATGCAAATAGTAACATCAATAAACTAAACGAAACTGTATGTAACGTTCTGGACCAAATTTATACATGGTTTGCAGTAAATAAATTAACTCTGAACATATCTAAAACCAATTATATGTTATTTGGAAATCGTATGCTAAACAAAGAAATTAATATCAAAATACAAAATGTTAATGTCGAAAGAGTAAGGGTCACCAAGTTTTTGGGTGTGCTTATTGATGATCTACTAAATTGGAAAACTCATATAAAATACGTACAATCAAAGCTTTCAAAAAGTACAGCTATAATGCATAGATGCAGTCATCTACTTGATAGAAATAGTAGACGTATTCTATACAGTTCTCTCTTTTTGCCGTATTTAAATTATTGTTCAGAGATATGGGGAAACACGTACCCAACAAATACTAACTGTATTTTCTTATTACAAAAAAGCATTATATTTGGTGCAAGATGGTTGGATCATACAAACTCACTTTTCCAACAATTACATGTTCTAAAATTTCCAGATATCATAGAACTGAAAACATCATTATTTATGTACAAAGCTTACTACAGCTGTTTGCCATCAAATATTCAGTGTTTGTTTACTAGACGGGAAATAGCATACTCAATGCGAGCTAATCATGACCTAGAACGACAGAG
The DNA here is from genome assembly GCA_963995525.1 of Escarpia spicata. Classification (NCBI taxonomy): domain Eukaryota; kingdom Metazoa; phylum Annelida; class Polychaeta; order Sabellida; family Siboglinidae; genus Escarpia; species Escarpia spicata. The sequence goes on along the minus strand of OZ023211.1, from coordinate 21,438,276 downwards.
AGTCTGTTCTACCATGCGATCAATGTCTCTTTGTGTAAAGGGAGTGCAATTATGGAATTCTCTATGTGATCATTTAAAAACTACTAATACTATTACTGAATTTAAGCGTAAATGCAAGAACGTTTTATTTGAGAAATATCTGGTTGTGGAAACCTAAATAAAATCAAACACAAATATCATCATGCCATTGAGGAAATTACAATATGTGTAAAGATGTGTACTTATCGCATACTTTAAATTTTTAATATGCACATATTCCATTGCATTTTTTCAATTATTGTAGCTAGATGGTTAGATGAATAGCAAATTCGAATAATATAATATTGATGTCTCAAAATACACGTACGTATGAATGTGAATATATGTATGTATATATGTGTGTATATGTGTGTATATATACATGTATATAATTATATATAAATACATGTCAGGGGTAAATTTACACAAAAGTCAATGACTTCGTATTTACCCCCTTCAAACATTGTATAGTCTCACTTGTATTATAGTTAAACTTGTTTGGTTGTCTTGTCTTGTATATATTGTTATCAATGTTCTGAATAAACGTTCATTCAATTCAATGTCTTCATTGACAGGCACCTAGATATGAAAAAGCAAGTGTCGCAAACTGTCAGCGCATGCTCATTCTACCTCCGCCACATAAATCAGATTAGCCGTTTTTTACCCAAACCGACAAAGGAACGCATAGTCAATGCCATCATCACATCGCGGATTGACTACTGCAACGCACTCTTGCACTGCACGTCTGCAGTTAACATTGCAACGAATACACAACTCGGCTGCCAGACTGATCCTGCGTCGTCCACGTAGTGACAGCGCCACGCCCCTGTTACGCGAACTTCATTGGCTGCCTGTTGCGCTCAGAGTGGATTACAAGATACCGGTACTCACGTACAAAGCCATGCACAATGACGCGCCCGTGTACCTGTGTGAACTCGTGCACCCATATCAACAGGCAAGAGCAATGCGCTCTGCGACCAGTAACATGTTGGAAGTGAAGCGAACTCGTATCAAGGCTGGGGACGGTTCGTTCGCTGTAGCTGCTGCGTCCCTATGGAACACTTTACCAAGTGTTGTTAAAACCTGTGACACTCTCGCCAGCTTCAAATGTCGACTGAAGACACATTTCTTTTGTGTTTCATATTAGTGTCACTCTAGATGTACACTGCCCTCTACTAAAACCAATTTTAATTACTTAACGTATTCTTATAATGATTATTCATTATTCCTCACGTAAACTATTGTATATCAAATGTTTTACTAAATTATGTATTATTATTAATCATACATATATATATATATATATATATATATTTATGTATTTATTAGTATCATGTTTATATGGTTATTGTGCTAGATTGATTATTATTAATATTATTTAATTTTGATGAATAACTGCTATTTATTTACTTCTTTATTTAGAAAGTCTACATTATTCAATATGTATGTATTTATTTATGTTATTCTTTACCACTAATAGTTATTTTAAATTAATATACATATACATATTTATTGAAATTCTACCATTTTTTATGTATTTTAATATGTTGTGAAGCGCCACGAACAATACTGGATGTGGCGCTATACCTAATAAAACATATTATTATTATTATTAACAAGCAAATGAAAGTGTGAAAGGGAAAGGCGGGATCATTGGTCTCACTGAACACACAGCAGCTCTCCAAAGATGGCTCCTCGCGGGACTAGAGTTGGCACAGCTCTTGCAGGAATTTGAGTCACAGATATCACCCGCAGCACAAGCAGCAAGTAGCGAGTTGCACCACGACGAAACCTTGGCTACTCAGCGAAAGTTCCATTCTGATGTGTCAGCACTCGTCGGTGTCATTTGCCAATACGGAAATCCCTTCGAGCTTGAGAGCAGCAGCTTGGTTGTGCTACACAGGCAAGCATGCACTCCAGAGCCCGTGGTGGAGACCATCTCGAAGCTGGAGACTGTAGGCCAGGCTCAGTACGAAGCTTTCCGGTTGAATGTCATACACGAAAGGCGCACACCATTCAGCATCCCGATCAAGAAAAACGGCTTTCCGACACTAAAGAAACCGAAGCTTGAGAAAAAGAAAGGCACGCAGCTGTCGAACATCAAGTCGGACGCAACATTGTTTGGCAAGTTGTACATTGCAAATCAAGTCCGTGGTGGCGACCCCGCTGTTTTTCGCGCAGTAGAACCAGCCATTCCCGTCCTCTCTATCACAATTTGGGTAAGTCAGGTTTGGTACAAAATCGGACGTGCTATCTTGTCTTGGTGTTCCTGACCAAGCCGAGGCACCACCAGTAGCCAGAGACAAGGAAGAGTGCGAGTGACAAGACAAGCCAAGGTTCCAAAGAAATGGCCTACGGGATTCGAAAAATAAGGACGAGTTGTTCAGGTTTCTTGGAGGTGCAATCCAGATAGAACAGTGGCCAGAAAACAAAGTGGTGTGCGCAACAAGTTGTGACAGTGTAACTGCTCATAGGACAACCATGGTTGAGTCATGTTCTCACGAAGAGGGGTCACGCGTGAAGTGTATCATTCACAACACGCTCTTCAGCAAGGGGCTAAGACGGCCGTGGTACGCACAATAGACACGGGTGTTGTCGTCATCTTCGTTGGATTGTTCTTCTACTTGAAAGCGGCCGCCGGAAACTTCCAACTGTGGGTGACATTTGGAAGAGGGCGTGGCTTCAGAAACATACATGTCAACGCCGTATGTGACAGCCTTGGAGAGCGGAATGCCAAGGGAATTCTGATGTTCCATGCTATGACGGGCTTTGATGTAGTTTCAGCGTTCCATGGCCTGGGGAAAAAGTCGGCTTGGAAGGTGTGGTTTGAAGTTCCTATGGTGACAGAGGCATTTGAAACCATTGTGAGATCACCATTTCCCCAGTTAGATGTGGCTAGTCTAGAACTAAAGTTGATGGAGAAGTTCGTTACCACAATGTATGACAAGTCAAGCGCAGTAACATATGTTAATGAGGCAAGACGAGAACTTTTCACGAAGAAAAACTGCGCCATCGATCGTCTGCCACCAACAGAGGATGCATTGTTGCAACACGTCAAGCGCAGCATCTACCAGGGAAGCATAATAATTATGGTCTTTGAGTTGTGTGACTCGACCCGATGCGCCGTCTCCAAAGGACTTTGGGTGGACGTTCGAGGATGGGAGATGGTTTCCTCTTTGGTCAACGCTTCCTGAATTCACCAAGGCGTGCCGAGAGCTTCTGCGGTGTCGATGCAAAAGCGAGAGGCCTTGTGCAGCGCGATGCACGTGCTCTAAAGCTGGCTTGCTGTGCACGGACCTTTGCACGTGTTCCGCAAAGTGACGTGTGACTACAGTTAGCATGGGCGATGGAATAAAAATGTACTAAACAATAATTACATACTTATTTACTAATATTGACACGCAAACACACATACACACATACACACATACACACATACACACATACACACATACACACATACACACATACACACATACACACATACACACATACACACATACATACATATATACATACATATACACATATATACAAATGCATGTATACACACATACATTCATATATTAACACAGCGATGCTATTGAATATGCATGTGCGTGCGTGCGTGCGTGCGTGCGTGCGTGCGTGTCACACACACACACACACACACACACACACACACACACACACACACACACACACACACACACACATATATATATATGTATATATATAATTCAAGGTCAATAACCCATAATCTGACGTGGAGCCGCCCCTAATCAGATTCGCCGTGAAATGTTACATATATGGTCCAATTTCCATGCTTTTGTCCGGCAAATAACGATACTTTCCTTAAGACACCCTACTATAAATAGCCCAATTGAGTCGACAGGTCTACCATGTCTGCGTTCACCGTTACGTTGTTATGGAAATTCAACACCTCCGTCGTGACTGTTCCTAAAACTAAGCTAATATGGCAAGCGTGCTGTCTCTGTTGCTGCATATACATTCTGGAATGAGCTCCTCACAATTTTTAAATCAAATCTCCGCAAATTATAGCTACACTCTGTAAAAAAAAGTCAAGAACTATTGGTTCGAAACTGCATTTCCATTTAATTTGTTTTGACGGTCCCTTGCTCTAATATTAAATGTTGCGCATTCATGTATATTAGATAATGCCTAACGAGTTTTAGTTGTTGCGCCTTTGAGCTCAGGTTCCTCGTTATATATGCGCTAGAAGTAGTATTATTATTAATGGATGAGGTGTGTTGCTTCGTTCATCATCTTTTCGCGACATAAAATACGAAGAGGTGTTATGCTATTATCTATATCACCTTGTCGTGGTGGAACGGCTTGCGAGCTCCAGTGATCCTCAGAGCTATGGTGTCTGGAGTCTTTGTACTCCTGGTAGGGCCACCCATGGGGCACATGTCTGTGATGAGGAGCCCGACTAACAGCGATCCAGCCACAACGGCGGAACAGGCGGAAGAGAACATATTATGTCCCAAAAGCTGCTAAGGCGGACGATGGCTGCAGCAGAAGGACATCTCCTGCTCGTCATGGCTTACCATACCTCCGGGTCACGGACGTCTTCCTGTGAATATTGTTCGGATGCCTCTGGTGCCCCGACATCCTCACACTAAACGACATCACGCGCACGCTTCTGCCAAGGGTCCACCAACAAAGCCCTGCGTCGATGGTCCAGTGGCAACGGGGACAGGACTGTGAAATTGGGGAGTCCTTATTCACAGGTCTATACGCAGGCGGCGGGTGTGCAATGGTCGTCCGGTTATTAAGCAGCATGTTAGCAGATATCGAAGAACGCTATACACAACCGGCAGGCCGGCATCGGAGAACACAGTGGACACACAACGACTCTAAAAGGAATTTGATGATAAAAGACGTGCAAATTCAGTCGTTTTCCCCATAACTGGTTGGTTCGGTGAAAATTGTGTTGTGTTTTTTATTTGTATCTTTCGGTTATCCCTTGTTAATTTCTGATCAAAATGGGGTTGGTTTTGTTGATCACTCGTAGGTCACTCCACAATTGGCTTATCATTAGGATACACTGTATTTACGTGACACAGCGGTCATCAACTCGGTTTAAGGGCGCAATAAAACAAACTCGCCAAGCAGGAACCTTCGTGCAGGCCGTGCTGAGTGACGGGTGCTTCAGCCAAAGAGAGGTCGGCGTGCCAGTAACGAGGTCTCACCTATCTCACCTATTGTCCACGAATACTCACGCGCATGCGCCATGTCCGGAAGTTCGATGACGTGGACAAGCACGATCTTGTTCTTCTTTTTGTGCAGGTGATCGAAGTAATCTGAAACGAGCAGAGAGTCCCAATCATGCTATGAAAAGCCATCTGTCTGACGGCGGCGCAACGAATAGAATATTGACGTTCTAATGCGTGTTGTAAAATAAGCAATCGGTACAATACAGACACTCAAACTTTATTGTCACATCTTTATAAACAAGAGGGATTTAAACGGGAAATGTTGGTGTAAAGTTTGACTACGTATAGACAGCGGAAGACCAAGCCATGGTGGTGGTGGTGGTGTGGGTGATGGTGATGGTGGTGTGGGTGATGGTGGCGGTGGTGGTGTGGATGATGGTGGTGGTGGTGTGGACGATTGGGGCTGTGGTGGTGTGGATGATGGTGGTGGTGGTGTGGGTGATGGTGGCGGTGATGGTGGTGATGGTGGTGATGGTGGTGATGGTGGTGATGGTGGTGATGGTGGTGATGGTGGTGATGGTAGTGATGGTGGTGGTGGTGGTGGTGGTGGTGGTGGTGGTGGTGGTGGTGGTGGTGGTGGTGGTGGTGGTGGTGGTGGTGGTGGTGGTGGTGGTGGTGTGGGTGGTGTGGGTACCAACGTCACACACTCTGTCAAATTAACCTTTATAACGATATATCCAGATGCCCGCCAAATAAAGCTACCCACGCCCACTGAAACGTGTAATAAGTAGTTTTCCCTTTCCCAGCCCAGTAGCTGGGCACAGACCACATTTGACTCAATTGTAGGTGGTGGTGTTTGTGATGGTGGTGGTGGTGATTGTGATGGTGGTTGTGGTTGTGGCGGTGGTGGTAGTGATGGTAGCGGTGGTGGTGGTGTAGTTTTCCCCTTCCCGGCCCAGTAGCTGGACACATACCACATTTGATTTCACTGCCAAAAGTCTGACATTTCGAACCGGTCAATCACTATTTAATTCTTGGAAAATCAGATCACCGAGATTGGCTAAATTGCCTATTTCAGGCACCATGTCCGTCTGACCCCGTTTCGCTCCATAATTTGATTGGTGCGCCGCTTGACCTCAAACATAGCCAATCACCAGACGGCGCTGCAGTTATCTCTATGGATTCTCATAATGTTCCTGAATTCTTGGACACAATTTATGTTTGAATCCCATATGAAATAGCTAACCTTGTATTAGCGCTGTTAGTGAGCCGTGGTATTGTAATGTAAACAATCTCCATCAACAAATTTTAAATAAGTCGAATGTCATAACGTGTTTACAGTAGTTACCACTGTTTACAAATGTGTACAAACATTGTCACCGATTAACAGTGAATTGCTATGTTCGCGGTCCAATATTATCGATGAATTTAAGTGAAACTGCGGTCACGCACTTTAGCAACCACGCTAACATTCAAAACTATTCACACAAAATATGAGTCATTTGAAAAGAAACCAAGGTGGCACTAATTGAGACATTATCTTCTGTATCGTGGGTCAATGCAAATAAAACATGGACAAAATAATGGTAATAAAACATAGCAGACACAGTGTGTGTGGGGGGTGCGCGTGGGTGTGTGTGGGTGTGTGGGTGTGTGGGTGTGTGGGTGTGTGGGTGTGTGGGTGTTTGGGTGTGAGGGTGTATGGGTGTGGATATGTGGGTGTGTGTGGGTGTGTGGGTGTGTGGGTGTGTGGGTGTGTGGGTGTGTGGGTGTGTGGGTGTGTGGGTGTGTGTGTGGGGTGTGGGGTGTGGGTGTGTGGGTGTGGGTGTGTGGGTGTGTGTGGGGGGTGGGGGGTGGGGGGGTGTGTGTGGGTGTGTGTGTGGGTGGGTAGGTGTGTGTGGGTGTATGTAATACTACTTATCCAAGGTTCACCCCCCTGACCAGCTTAGTTGCTATACTAATATATTATCGTACTTGCCAAAAAACTAAGTTATAACATTAAAACATGTAATACTTGATTGTGAGTGTATTTGTTAAGGTAAACACAGAGAAAAGATTTATATTGTAGTTTCTACTCAATCTTTCTATACTATTGCAGACAGTGATGTTCCCGTGTAAAGACGTCCAAACTCATAGAGCACAGTACGCAGCAACTATGGTTCCGCACGCAGTAGCCCAGCTGGCTACCGAGGAAACGGGCTTGAATAATACACCGTTCTGTGTGATCCACTGCAGATGGAGGGCCGTCATTCTCCAGGGCAGTGGAGTCGAGAACTGATGCCCACTAACGCTAAATTATTGAGAATGTCAGTGCTGTTCCCATTGGTCCGGACCTCGTGTTTCCGGCCGTAGACGGTTGTGGTAGGTCCCGCCTCGGTTTCACACGCTCCGCTACCCCCTCCAGGAGCGTGGTGAAAGTCTGAGGAAGTACGAAGTATTACCTTCCGAGCGATATGCTACCGCAGCCTTGTCACTAAAGTATATCGATTTGTAATGTTTAGATCAAGTTTTCCAGTCGCGTATATGGGACATCGAACCATCATCATTTGATACCGATATCCTAGAGAAAATGTCGCGATTAGTTTAAGGTCATTACAATAAAGAGCAGCGATTCAGTGTCAGTCATTTATAATGTGTAATGTTACAATTGGGCGTACTTACACAATTATTCCTTATCAAGAAAGACCCGTATTGTTGTATGTTACAATAATTACGGCTGGCCTTTGTTTTGTTCGCAGGATGCACTGAAACACAGATGCTATATTTATTGCTAAATCTTTCCGTATCGTTTGCCCCATGCGTTATCGGTATATCGCCATTTTGCCGTGTCCATGCTTATCATAATTGTGTACACAGACCTTGTCCGGATAAGGTACGTCTCACAGAGCCTTGCTCGGCCACCAAGAGGCCGTCGTGTGGGTATCTTCAAGAACTAATCTTCACGCACACGCACACGCACACGCACACGCACACGCACACGCACACGCGCACGCGCGCGCGCACACACACACACGCAAGCGCACATGCACATGCACATGCACATGCAAACACGCACGCAAATATACACGCACGCACACAAACACATACACTCACACATGCGCGCGCGCGCGTAAGCTGCCCAGCGCACGGACAAATACCGGGTCGATACCTTCGCTACGCGCACTGTTTTCGCAGCAACAAATTATCTAGTGATTGGGAAATGTAGAAAGTTGTTTTTCTCGGTATGAATTTTGAAGGGCGGCCAACTTACGGCGAAACTTTCACTGTTTCTTTGTGTACGTTATTAATCAGCTTTTGTCTTCCTTGAAGCAGCATATTCAACGTGTTCAAATGTCCAAAAATGAATGTCAGAGCGTAAAACTGAACTAAAAACTAAGTACCTTCCAACTGAGCGATTCCATGGAGACAACTCACAGAACTTTAAGTATCATATATCTAGCCAAAATCGCTCTACGACTCAACCAATTAACATTGTTGGGTGATAGAACATGACCGTTTACTGTTGTTGCTGACAATTTTCAGTTCTAAGTGCTGGTTTCGCAGACCAGCTGGAAACCATCCGCGGGCTAAATTTGGTCCGCGGGGCAGGGTTTGCGAAACGCTGACATAGTGCATACTAGCATACATACAAACATACGTACGTACGTACGTATGTACGTACGTATATGTATACGTATATGTATACATAAATACATAATACGTACGTACATCCGTACATGCGCACATATATACACATACATACAAATATACGTGCATACGTACATACGTACAAACGTACAAATGTACATACGTACATACATACACACACACATACACACATACACACACACACACAGACTGACAGACATAAACGACTGGAATGGCACGCCTCTACAATGACTCTGTAAACGACGTAACAATAAAGTACAAAGTACTACTAATTCGATCCGCGCGAATCACAGCGCTGAACTGCTTGTCAAAAGGCAGCTGCTGCTGACTTTTATGTAATTCACAATAAGACTAGAATCATTGCCGGTGGAACAGAAAGCTATCCACAACACATTCCATCAAGACACAGAGCCCTTCGTATCGAAGACACCTTTGAAAATAGATAATGATTACGTTAGTAAAATAACGATTTTTTTTCGACGGCAACTGAACCTAAACATGTGGTGCCAAGGAAAATGCTTCAGTGTTGACTGAACCTAAACATGTGGTGCCAAGGAAAATGCTTCAGTGTCGTGTACTCACATTTGATGGCGTATTCCGCTTGCTGGCTAGCATCAATCGCGATCACGACGGCGAAGTCGTTCGCGGAAGCTTTCGTGTCGGCCATCGTACGTCGGCTAGGTAAACCTGGCGCTGTGCTCGCGTATTTTACTGCTGCACTGACGTTCGGGTAACTTGGAGGGTTGGTGTCAGACGGCGATGCGCGCTCAGGACAATAGCCTGCGGTGGTCGTTCGCGGCTGCAACGACTTCTTAGACTTGCTGTACGCATGCGTCGCGGCCGGTTCTCGTGGCGATCGATAAACAGATCAATGCTGCGGAAACGAGCGGCGAGAGCAGGTGAATCCTTGCCCGCCTGTGGCGCGTTAGCGGTTCGACTGCCATACGGGTCTCATTTCGCCGAAGCTTTCTGCGTCCGCGTCTTGTCAGCCAGCTGGTCGCTTCCCACTCGACCTGAAGCTCTTGCTTTCTCGCCTGCGTCTTCCGCCGGCCGATAAGGCACGTGCTTCCATGGCGTTCCCTATTAGCGGTCAAGCCAAATAGTGAGGCATGTGCCGGGCGAATGCAAAAGGCAGTAAACATGTTTCAACATTAGCGTTCCCGCGCGTTAGATGCAATAATTATTATTTCAACGTTAATGTCCTTGTGCGTTAGGCATGCCTAAATTAGCAAAATGTATTAAAGAAAGGTTGTCTTTTCCGTTAACCGGAATCAGCCAGGGTGGCGATTGATTAAAAAAGCAGTTTGTTCAATTGGTTGTTTTGTTACAAAAGATCTACTTATTAAGCGTTTTCGATGCACACGCCACTGCCTAGCAGTTACAGCCCGTTAGATTGATTTAGTATTGATTTATTTTATTTTTCTCAACATCAGAAATATAAATTATACATATATATATATACGAATACTACAATACAAATTTTACAATAGCAATTTACAAAATATCAACAAAATACAAAACAAATCGCTTGTGGATGGGAGACTCCACACTAAGTCCAAAATTGGTCGCTATCGTGGGAGCTACCCAAAGTAAAAAATAGCATGTTCTTTATACATATACTCCTTCCTTTTATAGAGAAACAAACGGTCATAATAAACGCGATCAGTAATTCTTGGTTTCATTTATTCCATGAGTTACGACAATATAAACATACTATGTTCTGTACATTCGAGCAATAATAATAGTATGCAGTTAGTAGCAATGTGTGCTACTTTCAGGGAAAACTGCTCTTCTTGTAGAGTGGAAATGCCGACGAACGTAGTCGAGATATGACAACTGTTATTTGGTACACCATATATTTCAGACACTCACATCTATAGCTGGAGGAACAATGTGGAAAAACTCTCTATACGCCTGTCTCGACTTACATTACGACGTCTAGGTCGGTGTCCCCAAAGCTGTAAAAGCAGGACAGTAGCGTCTATGTGAATGGGTATGCGGCCAGCGGTAGGTACTTCATTGAAACACACCATACCATTATGTAACGGGGACGGTTTTACAACAGCAGTATTGTTAGGTTCAAGTTGTCAGACAACTTCGCTTTCATACCTGCTAGTTATTATAGTATAAGGTTACTTTTTTCCGCGCCGAATTTTGTGTTTCTGAAGAAGTTCGTTCGTGCATGTTCTGATAGCATGAAACTATGATTCTGGCAGACGCTCAACGCATATATGCACTCATGCACTCGTGCAAAGACGCACACATGGACACATGCACACATGCACACATACACACATGCACACATGCACACATGCACACATGCACACATGCACACATGCACACATGCACACACGCACACGAAGCACTCACGCACATACCCACTAACGTCCATACGCGTACGCACGCTCACACAAGCACACATGCACATGCTCACACGCTCAACGCGTATATGCACTCATGCACTCGTGCAAAGACGCACACACACACACACACACACACACACACACACACACACACACAAACAAACACATACGCACACGCACGCACCCTTGTAATAGTAAGCTTTTCTACCATGGCAAGCTCAGAACAAAATACCATATAGGAAGAAGGCTGTCTGTGTTAAACAGGAATTGTTACGCAAAAACTCCTCAACGAATCCATCATCATAGGCTGTTGTTGTCAGCAGCTCATAATATATGTATGTGTATTATATTCACGAGGAACATAACAAGCTCGCGAGAAAGCCAATGAATAATCTGGCACTGTTCGGCAACAAACGACTTGACTTACGGCGAAAGTGATGCATGTACAGTTCGTCAACGTGTACACAGTAGGCCATTTTTAACATAACCTGGCAGGTTTTAGCCAAAATCAAAGATGTGTACAATGGCAGCACTGTGAAATATCTAAACGATTTATAATGTGAAAAAATACTACGTAACCTATCAATAAATAATTAGTTTACTATCACGTAGCCATTACCATTACCAATCTTACTAAATGATGTAACACGAAGCCAGATGATTTACGATTGTCAGTAATGTTTCGCAACGCAAGACAAAATGACTTTGAGGGCAATCACATTAGGGAAATGTAACACTGTATGAACGTTTACGTTCTGCTTAATAAGCTTAATGGTTTTATTATCTGGTTCGAATCGTTACTACGGATACATGATGTCATTTAGTGTCCCATTTTACGTTCATCGAAAAAAGGCAAAATTATGAAGTGCAAACAAATTGTTGCACACAAGAAATACCGCCATCATTTGTTGGGATTCAGATGTACACATATTAATATACATCGAACGTAATGTATTTCGAATGCAAAATAGATGCAGTTACAGTGAATTGAGCCATGTGCTGTCCGTGAATGCGCAGCATCATATTTATTATAACGTTATAACTGCTCAAATAATACACCCCAAATTTAAAATATTTCTTCTTCCTTCCGCTGCTGGAAAACGCAAATCATTTCTTTGAAAAAAGGTGTGCTTCATGTCACTATGGTGTACTAGATGTACTTAATGCATAGCCCCTCCATAATAATAATAATTGTTATTACGCTAACCTTTGGAGTATTGTAACATAATCTCCTCCCAGGCGCCGATGTTCACTGACCTCTTTCTATGTTCATCCGTTACCTTAGCCACTGGCCCATAATCTATCAATTAGCGATGTTTAGAAACAGTGGTTATCTAGAGCTATTTACTTACGTGATTGCGATATGCTTGGCATTCCGTGGGATCGTTCTTTTGTCATTGATATGCCTATTACTTCGTCTCGCCATATTGCACGCTGTCTTCTTGATTTTATCCTTCCACACAGTGTTGCCCCTATATGCTCTATTAGAAAAATAGGTCATTTGCGCTGAAATCAAATAATAATGTGGAAACAGCGGCGCTGTATTACGAAGTTGTTCAAACAATTTATCAGCCGCATGTGTTATTCTTGTGTGCCGATCCAGATTGCTTTTCTGGAGACATGGCAGCTTAATAGGGTATTTTTTATTTTGATAATTATGGCAAACTTATCTATCCAGCAAGAAAGAGTAGCTCATGAGGAGTAAAAAATATACTGAACTTTATTCACTCCGACCCACCGTTGCCATGGTAACGAACAGAATGGCCGCCATAATGAGAAAATATAGCAAACTTTGTCCACGGTCCCCAGCCATTACTATAGAGGATGCAATCATAATTCTTTCACTATCACACTTAGACTGCCTGGTATTACACAATAACAACTTGATATTTGAAATATTAGTAAATTATATATTTTGTTTAAATTTTAAAAAATTTCGACAAAAATTTCGACGTTTTTTCGTTATAAATACCTGTATAACAAACTAATTATACAACTTATGTCAAATATAAGGTTGTAGTTGTGTGCAGAAAGTAATGCTGAATACAATGATGTAAACATGATTGGCATAACTTTAATACTGCCAGAGTTGTACGGAGCACAAATCCAAAACAATGCATTTTCTGTAAATGGCCGCCAAAGATTGAATAACAATTAGGCAATGATTTTGGGAATTGTTTTATCATTATTAATATTATGAAGTAAAAACTGAAGTGTCATGCATCTGATAACACCAATGAGGATTGATGGTGATTGATTAATATGAAGAACAGGACTGTAGCATTCATGTGCTGGTCCTTCCTCCTCCTCCTTGGGGACACTCCACAGTCTGAAGAAGGCCACTTATGCGAGCCAAGTCAATCATGCACCAGTGAAGAGATGAAGCTGAAATGAAATATATCATGTGTCAATAACAAAATGCCTACTGGAAATGTACTGTGCATGCATGCATGTGCTCTTGTACATGTATACAAATAAATATATATATTTATGAGTGTGTGTGCGTGTGCACACATGTGTGCGTAATGTGCAACAACATAATTAGCATATGAGTATGAGGTAAAGTTTATTAATAAGTGTTTTTATTAATAAAGTAAAGATATCAAAATATTCATAGACCATACCTGTAAGGCTGAAATCTAAAGCTAAGTAGTAACTGACATAAAAACTTAGTCATGACATGACATATATATATAGTAAAATTGTCTAACTTGTTTACACGGAAATATGACATCTAAACAAATAATTATGTAAGACTTACCATATCTGAGTGTCGCATCCATGCCTTTCTGGCTTTAGGACTGCATAACTTTCATTTTAATCTCACTGCGCGATGCAGATCTCTGCTACAGTTCAACCGCCGGCTTCCCCGCCGTCTCCGGGCATCGCAGCCGGCGTCGGCGCTAAGGCCTAAGGCTAAGCCGGCGTCTGCAGTGGCTACGCGCGGCTGCGTTTCCGTCGAAATACGCTGTTTTGCCACCAATAAATCATGTTACGCACGTACATCCTACAGTTACCGAGCCTTCCATTTCTTTTTCTGCCCAAACGCATGCTTTGCGGCAAATTTATAACGTTTGCAATCAACAAGATTCATGCTGATTTCGTCAAAACTTTTGCTGGACGCCATCATTGTTTACACCCGGAAATAGCAACATGGTGAATTGTGGGAGAAACGCCACGCGTCTCACGCCATATATGGAATTATCCGGGTCACCGCAGGTCACGAGCATGGCGGAACATCCCGATGCTGACGTGTCACAATGACGAACGCCAAATAAGGAGATAGTCGGTTGAATTGTGCTTCCATATATTAGGATTTCCCGGAAATACGGGTCAAAGGGCGGGAATGCCGTCTAGACAAGCAGTTAGAGGATGGATTGGCGGTTCTATTCGTACTAAACAAGATGGTGTACGTCGAAAGTACGGCAGCGTTACTAAAATCTAAACGTCGCGTATTATCGAACACATTCCGCGTCTTGAGAACTAAAACAGGATTTATTAATTGATAGGGGCTCACTTTATTAACAAGAAAAGTGATTTAGAGGTATGAAATTATTATAAAAGTGAACTTTATTGATAGAACACATACAAACTATCGGAATATGGCAAAAACATATTTTGTGTATATTTTTCAAAATACGACATTTCAACTGCCGTGTCTGGCCTTAAACACCTTAAGTAACGGTTTTTCCGGAATTCAAATGTTGTACAGCAAGTGGAACCGGCCTAACCTTTTACCGACATAATCAATACAATTGTCAATTTCGCCGGTGACAAACAACTGACCAAACACGTCCAAACCGTGGTCGACGCGAATCAGTTACATCGATTTTTCACGAAGAATCATTTCCCTTGTCGGGGCATGCAGCGGCAGACAGTTGATGGCCGCCGACACATGAGCGTTAGCCCACGGTGTTACAACCGATACTGTAATAATCGACTGATAGTGTAATAAGTGCCCGGTACTGTAATAAAATCAACCGACAATGTAATAAATGCCCAATACTGTAATAAAATCAACCGACAATATAATAAACCTCCTGCCCGATACTGTAATATTTTGACTGATACTGTAATAACGTGCTCCTGTCCGATAATGCAATAATTGTTTACCGATA
Source organism: Escarpia spicata (assembly GCA_963995525.1). NCBI lineage: Eukaryota > Metazoa > Annelida > Polychaeta > Sabellida > Siboglinidae > Escarpia > Escarpia spicata. The sequence continues at coordinate 21,422,970 of OZ023211.1, read as the reverse complement.
ATGTAATAACGTAGAAGTTTTATGTGGACTTATTCGATTTCGTGGATTTCGTGGATTTCTTGGACTTAGTTCATTTCGTCCAATTCGTCCATTTCGTAATTCTTCAGATGACTTTATAATCAGAACATGCGCAGTCGCCTTTCACATTGACGCGACAATAGTCACAATACCTGAAATAAACACATTGTAACAATAATTGCAAACTGACTTGTCTAGCAGCTCCACCAACTCTCTGACTCCTTGCATATCTACAATGATAAGCCTATTGTGTTTTTTTGTAATGATCTTGAGCGTAATTATGATACATTAAAGAGTAACAGATAGAAACAATGCAGTTTATTTAATAGTATTCTTTCAACATAAACTGTTGATACCTATGCTACCCTGAGGTATGTTCTGACATCACCAAATTGTAAGCCTAATTGCTAGAATTACGGACATTACAAATGTAGATCACACAATTGCGTCAAGAGACTAAACTGGCATTGCCATCATATTGGCAGATAAAATAAAGATAACACGTAGATCACATAATTACACAAACGACTAAAATTATATTGTCGTCATTATTCGCAGATAAATTAGCTATATGTGCATCACAACATTATGTATAAAACTAAGTAATAATAATAATGATGCTGTTATTATTGGCATATTCATGTCGGGAAATAAATAAGGTCACAAAGTAACGAGATTACTATTGCACTAGTCGTGCGTCATAGAAAATGGGAAAAAACGACTTCGTCATCAAGAACTTAACGCCCACTAAGCCGCGTGGATAGACAGCACATATTATATATATACAAATGTTAGGCATATATATACATATAGTTGAAATATCCATTATTGGAAATGATCACAATAATAGCAAACAGTATCTATGCTCTCTCTCTCTGAGAAAAAACGAACTGATTATTCCTAAAACGCATCATCACCATGGCCTGATCTGATTACAGGCGTCGCCAACAAATATCAGTTACCCTTTACCAACCAAAATATTCAACTCCCAGAGTGAGCCAGGCATTGTACCATTGAAAAGTTCCTGACAACAACTCTCATACCCGACAACACTCTCATACCCAACAACACTCTCATACCCGACAACACTCTCATACACGACAACACTCTCATACCCGACAACACTCTCATACCCGACAACACTCTCATACCCGACAACACTCTCATACCCGACAACACTCTCATACACGACAACACTCTCATACCCGACAACACTCTCATACCCGACAACACTCTCATACACGACAACACTCTCATACCCGACAACACTCTCATACCCGACAACACTCTCATACCCGACAACACTCTCATACCCGACAACACTCTCATACCCGACAACACTCTCATACACGACAAACCTTCCGCATCAGTCGTCTGATCCTCACGGTGTTGTCACAATCAGAATCAAAGATCAAAGCTTCAGATAAAATAGCCTAAATATGTAATCGCGTGGTCGAGATATCTGTGTACTGTTTCACTGCGAGTGATTTCAACAACTTCGTGACTTGTTCTAGTATTATCATCGTCACCATCGTCTAAGTCCGGTAAATCGTCGATCTTTGATTTATCGTCAACTAATCTATCTTCAATATGTTCTCTCCCACTGTCTACTATCCCTCCTCCTCTGTCCTCGTCCCCACTGTCTACTTTCCCTCCTCCTCTGTCCTCGTCCCCACTGTCTACTGTCCCTCCTCCTCTGTCCTCGTCATCACTGTCTAATAACCCTCCTCCTCTGCCATCGTCATCACTGTCTACAATCCCTCCTCCTCTGTCCTCGTCATCATTGTCTAATAACCCTCCTCCTTTGCCCTCGTCATCACTGTCTACCATCCCTCCTCCTCTGCCATCGTCTTCACTGTCTACTGTCCCTCCTCCTCTGTCCTCGTCATCACTGTCTAATAACCCTCCTCCTCTGTCATCGTCATCACTGTCTACAATCCCTCCTCCTCTGCCCTCGTCATCACTGTCTACTAACCCTCCTCCTCTGTCATCGTCATCACTGTCTACTGTCCCTCCTCCTCTGTCATCGTCATCACTTTCTACAATCCCTCCTCCTCTGCCATCGTCTTCACTGTCTACTGTCCCTCCTCCTCTGTCCTCGTCATCACTGTCTAATAACCCTCCTCCTCTGCCATCGTCATCACTTTCTACAATCCCTCCTCCTCTGCCCTCGTCATCACTGTCTACTAACCCTCCTCCTCTGTCCTCTTCATCATTATCTAATAACCCTCCTCCTTTGCCCTCGTCATCACTGTCTACAATCCCTCCTCCTCTGCCATCGTCCTCACTGTCTACTGTCCCTCCTCCTCTGTCCTCGTCCCCACTGTCTACTGTCCCTCCTCCTCTGTCCTCGTCATCACTGTCTAATAACCCTCCTCCTTTGCCCTCGTCATCACTGTCTACAATCCCTCCTCCTCTGCCATCGTCCTCACTGTCTACAATCCATCCTCCTCTGCCATCGTCCTCACTGTCTACTAACCCTCCTCCTCTGTCCTCGTCATCATTGTCTAATAACCCTCCTCCTCTGCCATCGTCATCACTGTCTACTAACCCTCCTCCTCTGTCCTCGTCATCACTGTCTACTAACCCTCCTCCTCTGTCCTCGTCATCACTGTCTAATAAACCTCCTCCTTTGCCCTCGTCATCACTGTCTACAATCCCTCCTCCTCTGCCATCGTCCTCACTGTCTATTGTCCCTCCTCCTCTGTCCTCGTCATCACTGTCTAATAACCCTCCTCCTCTGCCAATGTCACCACTGTCTACAATCCCTCCTCCTCTGTCCTCGTCATCATTGTCTAATAACCCTCCTCCTCTGTCCTCGTCATCATTGTCTAATAACCCTCCTCCTCTGCCCTCGTCATGACTGTCTACTAACCCTCCTCCTCTGTCCTCGTCATCATTGTCTAATAACCCTCCTCCTCTGTCCTCGTCATCATTGTCTAATAATCCTCCTCCTTTGCCCTCGTCATCACTGTCTACAATCCCTCCTCCTCTGTCCTCGTCATCATTGTCTAATAACCCTCCTCCTCTGCCCTCGTCATGACTGTCTACTAACTCTCCTCCTCTGTCCTCGTCATCATTGTCTAATAACCCTCCTCCTTTGCCCTCGTCATCACTGTCTACAATCCCTCCTCCTCTGTCCTCGTCATCATTGTCTAATAATCCTCCTACTTTGCGCTCGTCATCGCTGTCTACGATCCCTCCTCCTCTGCCCTCGTCATCACTGTCTACTAACCCTCCTTCTCTGTCCTCGACATCACTGTCAGCTAACCCCCCTTTCTCTGCCCTCGACATCACTGTTAGCTAACCCCCTCCTCTACACTCGACATCACTGTCAGCTAACCCCCCTCCTCTGCCCTCGACACCACTGTCAGCTAATCCCCCTCTTCTGCCCTCGACATCACTGACAGCTAACCCCCTCCTCTGCCCTCGACATCACTGTCAGCTAACCCCCTCCTCTGCCCTCGACATCACTGTCAGCTATCCCCCCTCTCCTGCCCTCGACATCAATCTCAACTGATCCCCCTCTTCTGCCCTCGACATCACTGATAGCTAACCCCCTTCCTCTGCCCTCGTCCTCTCTGTCAGCGAACCCCCTCCTCTGCCCTCGTCCTCACTGTCAGTTACCCCCTCCTCTGCCCTCGACATCACTGTCAGCTAACCCCCTCCTCTGCCCTCGTCCTCACTATCAGCTAACCCCCTCCTCTGCCCTTGTCCTCACTGTCAGCTAATCCCCTCCTCTGCTCTCGTCCTCACTGTCAGTTACACCCCCTTTCTCTGCCCTCGACATCACTGTCAGCTAACCTCCTCCTCTGCCCTCGTCCTCACTGTCAGCTAACCCCATCCTCTGCCCTCGACATCACTCTCATCTAATCCCATCCTATGCCCTCGTCCTCACTGTCAGCTAACCCCCTCCTCTGCCCTCGTCCTTACTGTCAGCTAACCCCCTCCTCAGCCCTCGTCCTCACTGTCAGCTAACCCCCTCCTCTGCCCTCGTCCTTACTGTCAGCTAACACTATTCCATCATCTCCACGTCAACCACTGTCAATCAACGTTCATACATTGCCATCATCCTCGTTATTTAGTTCATAGTTACGGTCCTCACTACCCGCTCTATCAAATATAGAGTTGACTCCCGCCACACACTCACCTGAGATAATGTTCACCTCGTCCTTCTCCAAAGTGGGCGAGATACAGTGTAGGAATGTGCTCGTCGTATCCGCCAGTCGTAAAGATAACAGAAGTAGCAGCAGGTCTCAAAGACGACACAACTATAAACTGTACATTGAAAATAACAGTGCATCTCTGAAGGGTAATATGGTCTCCATAAGTACCGTCTTGGGCCATCGTTTGGAGATATGACATTAAATCCTGATTATCCAAGAAATTAGTTAGCGATGAACCAACCCTGATGTGTGGGTACTGCTCAATGTCCCTGACGATCTCTGCACATAAAGTGAGTCCAGATTTCAAAATCCCGACAGGTATGCAATAAGTGTCAAGATGTCGTTCACGATTGATTCGACGCCTCTTCTCTCGATATCATGTCAAACTTGTAATGTCGCTAACAGACTTCCATTTGAGTTCCTTCTGCCGGGAAATGAGGATATGAACTGCACCGAACTGTCCCTCCGAAGCCACCAACTTTTGCCACCTAGACGAAATGGTAAGGCAGCCGAAGCTTCCTAAGTGCAAAAACGAGTGGCGTTGGCTGCAGTCGTATTTTGTTTTCCGTTTTGGTGCAGTGAAAACAAAAAAGGTTTGTTTTATCGTTATTGTTTTTCTAACATGTATTAAAAACACCGTGAATAGTAGATTGTATTAATTTTTCGTACTGTAAATATGAAAACAAAAAACGAACATTGTTTGCTGTTTTTCTTTTTCGTTCGCCAATTTCAAAAAGGAAAAGACGGTATGTACACGGACCTAGATGTCCGCATTTACACGGCATAGCGGTGACATGCGACCACACACGTTAGGGCCATGCACGCACCTAGAAATTTGGCCCGAGCCCGGTGTAGTAAGTTGAAAAGACTACCCCTCGAAAACACTACGGTAGTGTTTTAAGCGTACCCACAAAAAAGTGGGTTGGGCGTACCCTCAAAACACTACTGTAGTAGGCTACTGTTTAAAGGGATTTTTTGATAATTGTTATATCTTTGTAATGTACGCAATTATTAGGTAATCCTGTTAATATGATTATTTCATGTAATTCTATGCCTTTATTTCATTAGAATTATGTTTTATTAATCACTAATGACAAAATATCCAAAAAATAACTCCGCATACGCGTAGTTTCTACTTTGGGCCCATCCGTATAAGGCATGCTCATGAATATTCTGGACTGTCCGTTAGACTTCGATTAGCTACGCCGAGTTAATAGATGCAAGAAATACGTCATCAACATGTGTGTATATGGATTAGTCACCGCCATGCGATTGAGTCGTGATCACTGTGATCGGTAAAATTATCAAAATGAAACGTGGACCAGCTGCTGTTTATGTTACAGATTCAGCAAAGAAAAGAAGGAAACTATATGGAATAAACGGAGAATTAACATAGCGACAGTTGATGACAGACGTATTGATTTAAAAGAAAAAACAGCACCTCTCCATGCACGAAGCCGCCGATGCCATGGCGACGCCGATGTCATATTGAATGATTGGCATTGTTTTTGTTGGAATATAAAAACTATGGTACTCTCATGTTCTTTTTTCACTGGGTACATCTGGCTATACATTTTGAAGTGAAGTATAATGAAACAATTTTATTTGCACCATAAATCCAGCTGCTATTTCCAGAAGTAGTATAAATATATTATACATCAGCGAAGAAATTCACGGTATTAAAATAGGATAGGTGGTTATGTACTTTCCTATCTACATAACGTTTAATTTAAAATCTTTTTTATCAAGTGCATAACATTATTGTCAACAAAATACCAAAAATTATTGCATCAATATAAAACATGTTTTGTACAGGAAGTGCAGTACGTATTTGTTCTGCCCATCATTGAATAAAATATTTTGAATTTGTTTCTGTCAAACTCCTGTTTCGATAACAAATAAAATGGCTATTGTATGATGGAAATAAACTTATAAAATTACACAATTTTAAAAGTAACGCATATTTTAAAACACTGTTTTCTGTCGTAATTTGTGTATTTAGCTCAAGAAGATCCCTAAAACATTTTGAATGTTGTGGAACATCTATATTTTATGTATTTTCAAAATTATTGTAAAAGCAATTTTGTCGGACCCTTTTTATACACTACTCCCAGTATATTTCACTTAACACAAACTTGTTTCAACAAATTTTGAAGAATATGCCGTAGAACACAATCGAACCATGATGACCACAAGAAAGCATAAATGTTATTATGTACTCCTACTTTGCAACATAATGATGGGATGATGTGCATTTGGATGCACAAATCGATCGATTGCACAGATCCATTGGAAACGTAATGCATCACATAAGTGAATTTTCGCTAAGTTAAGTCAATCTTTTCCTCGGTCCAGGGCAAAGGTCCCAGTAAGGGGATCTTCTGTTAGTTATCAGAAATTCTACTTATCAGTATTGTCATGGGTCCCTGGAGGTTCGACCTTTTCCAGAGTGGACTGTATGTGTTCCTTTATTTTTGCTCTAATAATTAATGTTGTATATAATTACACATTCTCGCGAAAGGTGTACAGTAACGGTAAAGTAACATGTCAAAAATAAATATTTAATTTGTAAGTTTCTTAGCGAGTACTGTTAATATCAAATATGCTATTCACATGAAGCAGCACAATTTGATCTGATTTATTATTACATTTTTAAAATATATCCATGGGTAAAAAGTTATGTATACCAGAGTGCAGATCTGCTGGTGTCTAAAATTCGTGCATCGCAAAATTCCGTGGCAACACGGTATTGTGTACTTTTTAACAAAACTAAAACTTTTACATTGAATGATGACATGCCAGCCAGGTTTACTAACAATCATAGCTGTAACATTAGAAACAAAATGATTCGCGTAAACACAATTGCTTATCGGCTTTTTGCGCAGATAACACCCAAATTATGCATAAACATGCACGACATAAGTAGCAGAGAATGTACTTATGGGAAATTAGTACGTTTTGATACAGTACACCTCGAATGTATATTAGCTCACAAAAAATCCCTTTAAGTTCAAAACACTACCCCTACATTTTTTTCAATTTCTATGTGTTTGAGGCCATTCATAAAATCCGTTTGGCGGACTTAATAGCTGTGGAGATGTACCTGAGGCTCGTGTATGGCTTTGTTCCCCAGAGATCCCAAATACACCGTTTTAGGCTTAATCATATAATCGTGTTAAAGTAATTACTAGCTGGATAGATCTAGGTTAGTAAAATAAAACAGATATTTTGATGTATTAGTCCATAAGTATAGGCATACAGTGAGGTCGTTGGAGTAATCGTTGGGAGCTTAAACCTAACCATAAACAAACCGAGCAATTACCAACCCAAACCACAGCTGACTCCAACAACAACTAATTATAATAATATTCTTAACACTAATTAATAATGACATTTCACACTAATGATTTATTCCCGTCATCTGATTAATTCCAGCTATTACCCTGGCCCCGATCATAACTGACTCCAATCATAACTAATACAAATTATTTTAACTCTAATGAATAACGTCATTTCACATTAAATATTTATTCTCGTCGTCTGATTGGTTCCAACAATTACCCTAACTCCAACCGCAGGTAATGATAATAACCTTAACGTAATTAATAAGGCTATTTCACACTAACTATTTATTCCCAATGTCTGATTGATTATAACGAGTACGCGATAATAATATATTTTATTTTATATAGCGCCAGATCCAATTATAAATTGTTCGTAGCGCTTTACAACATGTAGAACCCAGATAGAGGTACTAATGATGACTAAAATAAACATGCATTTTCTACATTTTCTACAACATTTTACAATATTAGTAAAATACAAACAAATACAGTAATTTAAAAAATATACTAAAATAATGATCTTAGCTACAGTTCTATATAGAAATAAGACATTGCAAATTAATTTAACTGAAGTAGTGTACTTGTAGGTACAAAATAAATATATAAATAGGTTAATTAATACATATAAGACTAATCAATGCAGAGACTGAACTATGCCACATTGAACAAGAAAGAGAGTTGAAAAATGAGTCTTTGGGCGTGCCTTGAAAGTAGATAGACAATCGGACGTTTTTTTCGAACTGTCCACAGCTTTGACCTGAGTCCGCGGGACCGTTAACATGTTATTGTTGGTTCGTATGGGCATACAAGGTCGCATAAATATTTCGGGGCATCGCCATGCACAGCTTTATATGTAAACACTAAGAGTGCGTGCTACAGGCCGCCAGTGAAGAATGCACAACAGAGGTATGGCGCTGTCACTCAGTGGGCGGCGTAGGATCAACCTAGCAGCAAAGTTGTTCATTCTCTGCAGTCGAGCGTTGTTGCTGACACAAGTGCCGTATAGAAGTGAATTGCAGTAATCAAGCCGTGGTGTAATAATGGCGTTGACGACACGTTCCTTTGTCGTCGTTGGGAGATAACGACTCATCTGGTTGATATGACGCAGGTGAAATGAGCACATACTGACGATGCGTGAAACTTGCTTCTTAAAATCAAGGTGGCGATCCATAACGACACTAAGGTTACGAACACATCTTGAGGCAGTAATCGTAACATCTACGCGTATCACACTGCGGTCAATAAGCGCAGTGGCAGTCTTTGGTACTACGGGAAGATATTCCGTGTTATTGTTGTTCATGCACATGTAGTTTGATGTCATCCACTGATTGACAATATCTAGACACTCCTCCATACTTTGACATAAAATGGTGGTAGGAGACTTTAACGCGAAATTGGATGGAGACAGAAAAGGCATGTATAATACGGTTGGACCTCACGGTTCAGCTGGAAATACGAATGATAACGGTGAACGATTGCTCTCGATGAGCACCGCCAGTGGTATCAGCATTGGCAACACCTTCTTCAAACATAAAGGCATCCACAAGAAAACCTGGATCTCACCAGATGGCAATACATCGAATGAGATTGATTACATCTGCATTAATAGTAGATGGCGTATATCTCTACAGGACGTCCGAACCAATAGAGGGGCAGATGTTGGCTTTGACCACAACCTTGTGATTGGTAAGATGCGCTTGAAGTTAAAGAGTGCCAAGACGGTGAAGACGGTCAGGCCATATGCGACAGATAACTTAAAGAACACAGACACATCAAAACAATTCTACGAGGAAACTAAGAACAGATTCCAAGCGCTACAACACTCAACCGACTTAGAAGAACAATGGCAGCTATTCCGTTAAGCCGTAAAGGAGAGCGCGAATGTAGTGTTAGGAAGGAGAAGAGGGTCCAACCGAGAACAGTGGATTACTGGAGACTCGTGGAAACTGATTGATAAAAGGAAGGATATGAAGATCAGAAGAAATCAAGCAGCTAGAAACATCCAACAATGGAGATCATCAGATGAGGAATACAGGAAACTGGACAAGGAAATAAAAAAGAGCTGTTGGACAGATAAGAGGAAATGGTTAGAAGAGAAAGGTAAAGAAGCGCAAACAGCAGCAGAACAGAATGACTCGAAAACGCTGTATTATGATTGTGAGAGACCTAACTAGCAAACTTCAAATCGCTTTACCGAAACACCAACTGCTGCATCAAGACCAACGATGGCTACACATACATGTTCGATATAGAGACAGGTGTACGTCAAGGTTGCATCCTGTCCCCTTTCCTCTTTGTTGTTGTTATCGACTTCATCATGAGGAAAACGGTGAAACGTCCGAACTTTGGTGTTAAGTGGATAAATAATAAGTTGACAGACCTTGACGTTGCCGATGACATTGCACTGCTCAGCCACACGTATTCGATGACGCATCACGAATGACCACATGCTGCAGATAGGATTGCTGCAGATAGGATTGCAGCCAGCCAAGCGCCTTGCCAACAATGCCGTAACGCAACCGAAGCCGCTGGATTATTATGTTGTGATTGATTGTGTCAAAGGCCGCACTAAAGTCAATAAGAACTAGTGTCGTGCCTTGTCTATTGTGTATCGCGGCTTTCATGGCATTTGTTACACACAACAGTGCGGTTTCAGTTGAATGATTCGTCCGGTAGGCTCATTGGAAACAGCCCTCCATTCGCTGATCGGAAATATGAGAGATGATCCTTCGCGCAATAACTTTCTCTATGACTTTTGACAGATGGCTTACTTGTCGAGTAATTGTTTCTTGAGCACTGGCCGGACAACTGCGTGCTTAAGCAGCACCGGCACGACTGCATCCTGGAGTGTGCCGTTTACAATATGTGTGATGATAGGCACGATACTTTCCATGTTGTCAGTTAATTTTATTAGTTGGTAGAGGATCAAGTGAGCATGTCTTATCCGTAGTGCCAAGAATATTAGTGATTTCGGCTGTAGTAATTGGCTCGAATACTTGAATTGGGTCAGTAAAACAAGATGTCTCGTCCTCTATTGGGTCAACGGCAATGCGGCAATGCAAGTAAATAAGTAATTTCTCAATCTTTTCTTGGAAGAAACGTGAGAATGTATCACAACCTTCCTTCACTTAGCAGAATTCAGGAAGTTGCATTGTGTGTACGTCGAGTGATCTCAGAATGTGAAACATGTTCTTGTTATTAGCGTTCTGTAATTGTCCGCGATAATACTCGTTTTTTTTACTGGCTATGATTGTAGTGCAGTTGTTGCGAGCGGCGACATATAATTGGCGGTGTATTTCAAGTTTCGTTCTTCTCCACAGATTCTCACATATTCGCCTCTTCTCTCTTGCTTCATCGACCTCGGCGTCATACCACGGATGCGGCGAGTTGTTCTTCACGTGTACGTAACTTGTCTAAGCAGTAAATGAGACAGGTGTTGCATTCCGATGCTAAGACCTCCGCTTGCTGACCATCAGAATGGGCACTTATGCCAGAACACGCAGATTTAACGTCATCATTGAACACCGCAGCATCCATGTTGCGGAAGTTGCGCTTGGCAATTACTGAAGTTTCAGCTGGCGGTTTCAACACATTTAATGCCATTTCTATGCGATAGTGGTCCGATGTGGAGTCTGAATAAACAACAACAGAAGATACTAAGTTATCGCTGTCATGACTTATCACCAGGTCCAATGTATGTCCTGTTTTATGTGTCGGCGAATGGACGTGTTGCAGCAAATTGTAGGAATCAAGCAGATTGCGAAGCGGTTCTGATTTCGTTACATCATCAAAATGAGTATTAAAGTCACCAGCAATTACGGTTGGTATAACGGAAACATATGCTTCTGTAAATAAGCATTCAAGTTCAGCATAACATTCAGACGAAGTTCCAGATGCCTTACTTGAAGCAGGCGGATATGGTAGATGCCACACATGTTGAATGATATAGAATGGGCTGCAGAGAACTGCACACGGAGAAGTTCAATGGTATTCAAATGGAGAGTAGGAAGAATCTGCGTTGTAAATATGTCGCGGTGCAAGATTGCAACATCGCCACCACGACGAGAAGATCGTGCCACGTGCTGGAAGAGGAACCCGGGTGGGGTCACTTCAGCAATAACAACTTCGGTCTTCCTTAACCACGTCTCGGTTATCGCTAAGATATCGCATTTGTGTTCAACGACGTATTCGTTGATTTTAAGAGCTTTATTGCACACGGAACGAGAATTCAGTAATATCACATTGACGAATGGCGTATCGTGTGGCATAACAGGGGCTGCTCTTAGAGTTACCAGATTCGCACTGACATTGCGTTGCCGACGTACAATTCGTGAAAGATCTTCAAAACGGCTGGTAATCCGCGTTCGGATCGCGCGCTGTTTGCGCGTGCCCCCACGTCTGCCTCGCAGAGTTGGGCGCACCATGGACAGATCTAGACGTCTGATCAATGAATAGTGTGACACCCCTGGTGGCAGGACGGAAAGCCCGAAAGACGTTATGTTGGCACATCGCCGCCAACGGTAGAACAATGCCTTGCTAATTACGATTTACCAAATTGGGTCACTTACGGGCGTTATCGGTCTACAGACCTGTAGTCCACCAGCTTCGTCAGCGGCACGGGTGGCTGACGACATTAAAACATTTCAAGATTGTAGACAACGTACACTATTTTGTTAAATAACAATTTCACAGAGACCGCCACTGCAGCTTCACGAATAAATAGTGAATAATAATAATATATTGTATTTGGTATAGCGCCACATCCAGTATTGTTCGTGGTGCTTCACAACATATTAAAATACATAAACATGGTTGTTGCAATAAATATATATATATGTACATTAATTTAAAATAAATAGTAGTGGTAAAGAATAAAATAAATAAATACATACATACTGATTAATGTAGAATTTCTAAATAAAGAAGTAAGTAAATAGCAGTTATTCATCAAAATTAAATAATATTAATAATAATCAGTAGTAGAGGGCAGTGTTCATCTAGAGTGACACTAATATGAAACACAAAAGAAATGTGTCTTCAGACGACATTTGAAGCTGGCGAGAGTGTCACAGGTTTTAACAACATTTGTGTTCCATAGGGACACAGCAGCTACAGCGAACGAGCTGTCACCAGCCTTGATACATGTTACTGTTCGCAGAGCGCAGTGCTCTCGCCGGTTGATATGGGTGCACGAGTTCACACAGGTACACGGGCGCGTCCTTGTGCATGGCTTTGTACGTGAGTACCAGTATCTTGTTATCCACTGTGCGCGCAACGGGCAGCCAACGAAGTTCGCGTAACAGGGGCGTGGCGCTGTCACTACGTGGACGACGCAGGATCAGTCTGGCAGCCGAGTTGTGTATTCGTTGCAGACGCGCGATGTTAACTGCAGACGTGCCGTACAAGAGTGCGTTGCAGTAGTCAATCCGAGATGTGATGATGACATTGACTACGCGTTCCTTTGTCGGTTTGGGTAAAAAAACGGCTAATCTGATTTATGTGGCGTAGGTAGAATGAGCAAGCGCTGACAGCTTGCTTTTTTTATATCTAGGTGCCTGTCAATGAAGACACCGAGACTTTGAACACATCGTGAAGCTGTAATGTACACATCTTCTATCCCCTGTTCACGAAGGGAGTTCAGTATTGCTTGAGTTTGCACCGAGTCGAAAGCCTTCTCGTAGTCGACGAAAGCGATGCAGAGCGGGATATTATATTAACGGCACTTCTCTTTCAGTTGGTTTACGACGTGTATGTGGTCTGTCGTTGAGTACATGCTTATGAATCCTGCTTGCCCTCGTAGTTGGTTTTCGTCGAGTGTCTTCTCTAGCCTATTCGTTAGTATCTTTGTGAGTAAGTTGTAAATGTTTGATAACAGACATATCGGTCTGTAGTTCTTTAAGTCTTTCTTATTTCCCTTCTTGAAGATAATCAACATCTTTGCGTTCTTCCAAGCAGCGGGTATTCGTCTTTCTGATAAGCATTTAGTATACAGCTTAGCCAGTGTCTTCGAGATTATATCTTCTCCTGCTTTTAATGTTTCAATGTTTACATGGTCGTTGCCTGATGTCTTCCCATTCTTCACATATCTTAACGCTGCTTCCAATTCCCATGGTACTACTTTCGGGTCGGTGTGAATTATGGTACTCTGTTCACAGTCGTATAGCTCGGTGTAGAATTCCTCTATTCGTTCCATGATCATATCTTGGTCTTGTATTTCTCTAACCTGCTTGTCTAGAAGTGTAATCAGTCTGTCTCGGCCTAGTGCCTGTGTTCTTCTTGCTTTGTTCAAGCTCTTTGATGACATAATCGTTTCTCGTATGATCTCTTGTTCGTACTTTCTGATGTCCTCCTTACTCTAGCCGTAACTAATTACAATAATAGTCTTAACCCATATGAATAATGACAGTTCACATTAACCATTTATTCCTATCATGTGATTGGTTCCAACGAATACCCCAATGATAACTGGCTCCAACCATAACTAATACTAATAACCTTAACCCTAATGAATAATGACATTTCACATAAGATATTTATTCCCGTCATCTGATTGGTTTCAACGATTACTCTAACCCCAAACATAGTTAATGACAATAACGTTGATATAATTAATAAGGATATTTCACATTAACTATTTATTCCTATCGTCTGATTGGTTACAATGATTGACACCAACTATAACTAATAATAATAACCTTAACACAAATGAATAATTATTTATCCCAATCGTCTTATTATCACACTAACTATTTATTCCCGTCGTCTGACTAGTTCCAACGATTAAGCTATAATTAACCTCAATCTCAACGATAACTAAAACCATAACTCATATAATAATGGCATTAAACATAATTAATATTTACGTCATTTACATTAGTTATTTATTTCCGTTGTCTAATTGGCTCCAACGATTACCAACTCGACCCTAGGCTAGTGTATAGGATGATTCTCAAAAAGGTGTCTAATGTAATTGGCTTGAAAATATATACTGTAGTGTTTTAAAATTGGGTAGTGTTTTAAAATTGGGTAGTGTTTTGAGCGTACGTAGGGGCAGTGCTTTAAACTTAATAGTAGTGTTTTGAGGGTACGCTCAAAACACTACGGTAGTGTTTGGAGCGTACTTTCAAAACACTACCGTAGTGTTTTCAGCGGGGTAGTATCTTGAGCGTTCTACACCGGTCCGCACCTAACAGTTAGATACAAGACACAGCCCGCAACAGTAGTTCACGTCCGACCAGACCCGGAAGCTTACTTTTAATCCCTGGCCCGGCCCGAATATAATGTGATTAAAAAGTATTCATCAAAACTATGACAGACGAAATGGACGAAATGGACGAAATGGATCAAGTCCACGAAATCCACGAAATCCACAAAATCGATTAAGTCCACGTGAAATGTCTATGTTATTACATTATCAGTCAAAAAATAATACAGTATCGGGCAGGAGGTTTATTACATTGTCGGTTGATTTTATTATAGTATCGGGCACTTATTACATTATCGGTTGATATTAGTACAGTATCGGGCACTTACTACTTTATAGATTATTACAGTATCGGTTGTAAGACACGGCCATTCTCCAGATAGGTTTCGGCAGAACGAGAATCTCGCGTGGATTAGATATCGGACGGGACCGTGTTACTGGACATGGGCCTACATGCCGACAGAGCAGCTAAGCGAAAGATTAGACACGAAAGAACATGCCTAGTGCGCTGTTCGAGTTAGCATGATACATCCACAAACATCACGTGTTGTTGATAAATAAAATCACTGGTTGTGGAACAATGGTCTACACTAGCCGTTAACAGTCGGTCAGTGGTGTTTTGCATGAAATCTGGAAGATAGCAGTAGGCCTATACAGTGCAGTGTTCAAAAACTTGACAAATTGTTCGGCATTAATTCAAACTGTCGTGTGCTTGCTGCCGAGTGGTCACACAAATTAGTCAGCGGTATTTTGGGCTCAAATCAGCAAATTTGTCAAGGTTTTTTTAAAGAGAACGTTCCAGAAAATTTGACGGAAAGGATCTCAACTCTCTAGAAAAAGCTTCCTTTGTGTTGAGGTCTGCTTGTAGATGGGGACATACACACTGGTGATTGTGTTGAGGTCTGCTTGTAGATGGGGACATTCACACTGATGATTGTGTTGAGGTCGGCTTGTAGATGGGGACATACACACTGATGACTGTGTTGAGGTCTGCTAGTAGATGGGGCATACACACTGGTGTTTGTGTTGAGGTCTGCTTATAGATGGGGACATACACACTGGTGATTGTGTTGAGGTCTGCTTGTAGATGGGGACATACACACTGATGACTGTGTTGAGGTCTGCTTGTAGATGGGTACATACACACTGGTGATTGTGTTGAGGTCTGCTTGTAGATGGGTACATACACACTGGTGATTGTGTTGAGGTCTGCTTGTAGATGGGGACATACACACTGATGATTGTGACGAAGTAGTTGTCGCCATGCTTCGCCAGAGAGCCCTGTTCAGCTAAGCGTACTTCACTGAGCTGAGAGCAGCAAAATCAATGTCTAGCCGAGCTAGCTCTCTGGCCTTAAGTGCTGAGAGTCGTTGAGGGCGCACACTATCATCTTGAATTCTGCATTGCGCGAATGTTCAGCACGCTAGTTTTAGACTAGCTGTCTTCTTTCTTTCCTGTACTTTCTGACCGCGTGAAGGAGACGCCCGTTGATTGTGGTTGGACCACCTGTTGTAGGTCCATTCGGAGCAAGCAGAGCTCTTCCTGAAGAGGGCTGCTTAGTCACTCAGTGAACTGCCGAATGATGTTGTATCAGGTCAACAAACAAGCGACCTTCTAAACGCAGAGTTGAGATTGCGACTTCCAATGCCATTTAGCACCTGTAGTTTCGCTAATTTAGTTTGTAAATATGAATAATTTGGAAAAATGCAACGCGAGAACAATATTTACGTCAAAAGAAAATGTCCTGTGCAAACAATGTTTAATCGTGCACTGCAGCATTATGAACGATGTCATATTATTTAGTCCAATTGCAATTTGTAATACTATAAATACTATCAATTTCAACGAAACCGTTATTACACAATCCACGTAATTGCCACAATGGTTGATAAAGACGCACCATTAAACAAAATCGATAGAATTAATGGTTACTGCTTGCCGAGCGTGAAAGACAGCATTCGGCCCACGCGCTCATATGGGAATGCTCTATTTAGATTTACGTAACACAGTACAGTCGTAGACGACAGTCAGAGCTTTTGCGGATTGACGTCGCAACGCTAATTTTGACCAATGAGCTAGAAAGCTGGCAATATCTGGTTGAACGCGGACCAAAAGTACTGAAACATTCGGAAATACACGGACTGGCCTTTTTAATAATGCACGCTTCAAAGGTTCGTCTTAGGAAGATATTTAGGCTCGTTTCACAATAACAGACAATGCCTGTGCATGATTAATCATTAAAAACGGTTGACATTTTAGGGGGCACAGATTCCACTAAATATAACCTCCACCATATGCCCGCTCCCGACGAGTGATGTCCGTGACGTCAGGGGTGGCTGACGGCCATCATAAATCTCACCGACTTGGTGATGGTTGCAAGGATGATTAGCTGCGCTGTCATACAGATGATAGGGAGATGGGATTAATCATTCTGGATTGATGATAGACTATTTAAGCCGGGTGAGGCTTCCTCGATTAGGGTTAGTTTTCGTCCCAATTAAGAGTAAAGAGGATGCCATGCTCATAGGATTGCCAGAGGATTAAGTCTAGAACAACCTCTGGTGAATTCTGCAGATAGCATTTCTATCACCAGTTATTCGTCAGCAAACGAGTCACGTTATGCAACCAAAATTGATGAAGTGGGAACATAATAATTTTGTTAGTAAACCACCAATTGAAATGTTTCACATACGCGCGCATGCACACACACGCGCGCAAGCACACACGCGCAAACTAACACACAAATACGCACACGCACGCACGCACGAACGCACGCACGCACACACGCATGCATACACACAGACACACAGACACAGACAAACAAACAAACAAACAAACAAACAAACAAACAAACACACACACACACACACACACACACTCCTACACGTTCCTGTAATTGATGCCAATTTGTTTTGTTGCTATAAAACAGTCACTATTATATTTCGTAAAAATAACGTTTTATTTCATCGGCAAATATAACATTAATACGGCATTTCTTTAGCGCTAATTCCCGCATGGATCGATGCGCTGTACAAGCTATAAAATAAATGTATATTAATATATTAAAAACACTGGTTCTAAGACATAGAATACTAAATATTAAAATAGAAACACTAATTTTAAGATAAATAATACTAAAATTATAAAATAATGTCCGTCACGACAAAACAATTTAAATTAATTAAAATGTATAATAAAAAGATGAGTCTTTAAAGACTTCCTAAACCTATTCAGTGTCACTGATGCACGAATGTCAACTGGTAGTTAATTCCATAGTCGCGGTGCTGCTGCGCCAAATGCCGAGTCGCCGATGCGTTTCTTCGTGATGCCTTGGTGCAGCGTTGGCGCATGGTCCTGGCGTAGGCGGCCATCACGCTCTCGGGCTGCACAAGTTCTGCCAGATAAGTCGGCGCCAAACCATGAATACATAATTTGTAAGTCACCACTAACACCTTGTACACAATTCGACTCGAAACCGGCAGCCAATCGACTATTACGAAATAAAATGTGAAAGATAATGACAGTAACACATTTGAGTAGATCTAGATAAAATATTATTGTCATCCAGCCTATAAGTTATGAATACCAATGCGTTGTAAATGGGCCTGTTTCGCAACGTTCATACAATAAGCGTTCGGTTAACCACCAAACATCGCTGTGCATTGCATTTAATAAACATGACATATTGCGTGCATTTGTTATCCGAACCGTCAGATTGGAATGGATATTGGCCGTACATTAGTCAGTAGGTCATCAACGCCTGATCCACGAGCAAATATAATCTTCCTGGATGTCCGCCCTAAAAACCTCTCAACATTATATTAGTTAACGTATTGATGTTGTAATGGTGAAGAAATTCAAATCCGCGATTTTTTTCGCGTGTCTGCACCATGAGTAATGATAATATATCAGCACTATGTCACGAGAATGGGGGGGTCCGGAAATTAAAATTAAAAGTCGCCCTCCTCTTTGTTCCAGAAGTTCGAGGTGAGGTTGGCATAAATTTGTCCTCATTTTTAGTTCCTTTTTGTTTACGGTTCTGTTCCCGTTTCACTGCCTTCTGCACTACCTATCCACTCTCCCTATCCACTCCGCCTATCCACTCCCCCTATCCACTCCCCTATCCCCCTCTCCTTTGGTCACCGCTTCCCTCACTATTTCCTTTCACACAATCCTCTCGTATCAATCGCAGTCGTCTTTTTATACTCAAAAGTAATTACGTATTGCAAAGCGGTTTTACGACAATGTCAACCACAAAGTATCCCTTTACGTGTACATCTCAAAACATTACAAAACCGGTGGCTACTAGACCCACACGTGGACGTGCACCGCTAGCGCAACCGATAAGATCCATGTTTAAGATCCGCGATGGAAGTAAGTAATCAAATTAATTGGGGAAACACGAAACTGCGACAGGTTGTAACTAAAAATAATCCAACCATCA